>JAHXJK010000120.1:0-452544 GCA_019395245.1 Botrytis pseudocinerea
AAAATTATTTCCTTAAGCCGCGAGTTTAGCGCTAATTGTCTATAGATAATCAAAGGCGACTTGCTTGACCAAGAGGCCCTTTCTTTGGCGGTTGCCCCTTGTTCAGTTATCATCTCCTTACTTGGTCCCAATATAAAAGACAAAAACATCAACATTGACCCAGCAGCCTACTCCAGCTTTTACGAGCTCCTCTTCCCTATTATGCGCGCCAATAATGTTCGTCGTGTCTTCGCGATGGGCACGCTTTCTATCAGGCGGCCCGAAGACAAATTTTCTGTCATACAGTACCTAGTTAGAGGTCTTATGCCAATCCTAGCAAGCGCAGCATATCAGACCGTCATGAATATTGCAGCTACATTTGACAATCTAACATCGAGAGAAGAGATTGACTGGACAGTATTCCGTATCGCTGGTATACCCGGCGGGGATGACGAAGCGAGTTGGAAAGCTGATAGGGAAGGTGGTAGAGACTTTGTGGGTGCCGTTGGGGGAAAGGGCTGGGCTATGAACCAGAGGAGAGGAGCGTTGGCAAGATGGTTAGTAGATGCGGCCGAGGGGAAGGCAGATGAGTGGATTTGTAGGATGCCTGCTATTGCTGCTGGGGGTGCATAGGGCCTGCTGAGGCGATGTTATATAGTAAATGCCATAAACGAATATGCTTTGAATAAGTTATCTTTGTAATCAAAAGTACATTTTTATGAATTAATTTTTTTGTATTTTTAATTAAAGTTAATATAAGAGTTGAGGCCCCGGCTTATCGCACACTAAGCGAAAACACAGCAAAAACCTTCATTTATTCAACTTTTTAACTATATGAAATTTCAGTAAATATAACGTGGTTTATCAGTGAGTGGGTCATATCAGTGAATGGATCACTTTCACCTCAATTCATTCTTTCAAACCCATATTATTCAATAACAATTGAATCAATTAATTAAAACTATTCAGAATCTAATAATTTAGGATCTATTATATTATTTTGATAGGTTCTTATATTGTAACCTATCTTTTCGTATTTACTACAATATCAAATAAAAAATGCTTTTCTATTGAATTTTTTTTTTTTTTAATGTTTATTATATTGAATCTAAATATCAATCTTTTTATAAAATAATATATCAAAAGTCTTTTATTTAATAAATACTTTTTCTTAATATAATTAGGTTTTTTTTGTATATTGATATTTGTTTAATACTTTATTTGTTTTTTGAAGTATACGAATCTCTATATTTAAAAGTATGTTTTTATAAGCTAATCTTTTTATACTTTTAATTAAAATTAATATAATCTCAAATATAGATATAGAAAAGTTTGATTGATAATAAGTTATTCAAGATTTAATTAATATTGATTGAGAAAGAGTTTTAATTGGATTGTAAAAGGTTTGAAAGATTTATTGATTTAGATTAAAAGAGGGGGGAATAGATATACAAATTTGAATATTTAATTTTGAAAATATAATTTCAGAATTAAATAGTATTAAATTTGTTCCTTAGAATCCTGATTTTATATTCTAAAAAGTAATTGATTCTTTATATATAATTTTAAAAACTATAAAGAATTCAACCTTCAAAATATAATTAATATATATCTTAATAAATCCATCAATTTGATTATTATATAAACATTTTAGATTACTAAAATAATCAATATCAAATAATTGAATTAAATAACTTGAATATAATAATAAATATAAATATATAATATTGTTCTTTTTATAATATATTTGAAAAGCTATTGATTTGTAACTTTCATATCTATTTAATATTAATATTCAATATTTGCCTTTTCTTCGATTTTTAATATACCTATCGAAATATTTCAATCATTTTAAACCTATTTCATTATTTGTTCATTTATTAGATATAGATTTAATAATTTATTTTATAAAAAGATCGATTTTGATATACCAATTAAAAAAATAGATTTGTTCCTGAACTATTAGAAATAAGGGAATAATTTTATCCTTTTTATTTCTATATATTATTATTATAATTTATTTTCGATTATCTAATTATATTGATTTGCTTCTATTATATTTCTTAATATTAATAATAATCATTGTTATATATATAATCTTTATTATAAAATCTGTTTTATTGAAATTATAAAAATCTCTATTTAAAATACTATATTTTGCTTACATATTTATAACTAATCGAAACTATTCTTCAAAAAGCTTAAAATCTTTATAGAAAGCTCTTTGAAAATCATAAATACAATTAAAATATATCTTTAATTCGATTCAACATTTTACAAATCGATATATTTAAAGTTTTTTAATATATTTTATATATTTCGATTTGAAAATATAATTTATTATATTTTCTATATTTTTAAATTTAGATAGAAAACCTTTTGAATTTATATTGATTATATATTCAGAAATAATATTCTTTTTTAGTTTTAAAAGATTATAAAATTTAAATCAATATTTGAAACAAAGGATAAAACTTTTGATTTTATATTATAATATTGTATTCGAAATATTATATAGCTTGGTAGCTTTTCGAATACTTATTTTTTTTTTTTTTTAAATAACTTCGATAATAAAAAGTATATAAGCTTTTTGATTATTCAAATTCATTATGAATTATTAATAAAACGCATATTGAAAGAGAAGATAATGAATTGAGATGAAAGTGGTCTATTCACTAATATAACCCACTCACTAATAAACCACATTATAAATTGAATTATCCAGATTGATAGAGATAGTAAATAATAGTTGAAATTGTTTGGAAAAAATGAAAATATCTATTCCCTATATAGATCTTTGTATTAAAGTTGATTAACAAATCGATTAGTAAATCGATTAAGAAATCGATCGGCTTTTGATTATAAAATATTTATTCTATAATTCCTATTATTCTAATTTTGTCACGGGGACACGCTTAATAAGCCGGAACGAGCCCGGACCAGCCCGGGCGAGGACCAAGGATCTATAGCTTAGGTAAGCATAGAACTCTTAACATGGTTTATCAGCATATACACCACTTTTACCTCAATTATTATCTTTCCACTTCAATACACGATTTATCAATAATTCATTATATAATCAAATAATAAAGAAGTACAAATACTTTTAGCTATTGAAGTTATTCAAAGAAACAAAAAACTAAGTATTTGGAAAACTATTAAACTATATAATATATTATATAACATAGTTTATCAGCATATAGCCCATATCACTATATGGCCCACTTTCATCTTAATTTACATTTATTTCTTTCAATACATGTTTTATCAATAATCTATTATAAATTCGAATAATCAAAAAGCCTATATACTCCTTACTATCGAAGTTATTTAGAAAAATAAAAAACAAAGTATTCGAAAAATCACTAATATATATAATATTCTATATATAATATTATAATATAGAATTAACGATTTTACTTCTTATATAGAATATTAATATAAATTTTATAATCTTTTAAAACTAAAAGAGAATATTATTATTGAATATATACTCAATATAGATTCAAAAGATTTTTTATTTAAATTTAAAAATATAAAAGATATAACAAATTATATTCTCGAATCAAAAGGTATAAAAAATGTTGGAAAGCTTTGGGTGTATTGATTTGTAAAGTATTGAATTGAATTAAAGATATATTTTAATTGTATTTATGATTTTTAAAAAGCTTTTTGTAAGGATTCTAAGTTTTTTGAAAAGTAGTTTCAATTAGTTGTAAATATGTAAGCGAAATACAATATTTTGAATAAAGATTTCTATAATTTTAATAAAATAGATTTTATAATAGGGATTATATATATAACAATAATAATAATTAATATTGAATGAAATAATAGAAGCAAGGTAGTATAATTAGGTAATCGAGAATAGACTATAATAATAATATATAGAAATGGAAAGAATAAAATTATTCCTTTATTTCTAATAGTTCAAGGATAAATTTATTTTTTCAATTGGTATATTAAAACAAATCTTTTTTTGAAATAAATTATTAAATTTATATCTAATAAATGAACAAATAATAAAATAGATTTAAAATGATTGAAATATTTCAATAAATATATTAAGAATTGAAGAAAAAACAAATATCGAATATTAATATTGGATAAATATAAAAGTTATAAATCAATAGTTTTTCAAATATATTATAAAGAGAATGATATTATATATTTATATTTATTATTATATTTAAGTTATTTAATTCAATTGTTTGATATTGATTGTTTTAATAATCTGAAATGTTTATATAATAATCAAATTGATGAATTTATTAAGGTATATATCAATTATATTTCAAAGATTGAATTTTTTATAGTTTTTAAAATTGTATATAAAGAATCAATTATCTTTCAAAATATAAAATCAGAGTTTCTAGGAATAGATTTAATTCTATTTAATTCTAAAGCTGTATTTTCGAAATTAGATATTTGAATTTATATATCTACCTTTTCCTTTTTCGATTTAAATCAATAAATCTTTCAAATCCTTTACAATTTAATAGAAACTCTTTTTCAATTAATATTAATTAAATTTCGAATAACTTGTTATTAATTAAGCTTTTCTATATTTATATTCGAAATTGTATTAGTTTTAGTTAAAAATATAAAGAGATTAGTTTATAAAAATATACTTTTAAATATAGGGAATTGTATATTTCGAATAATAAATAAAGTATTAAATAAGTGTTGATATATGAAAAAAACTTAATTATATTAAGAAGGAGTATTTATTGAATAAAAGACTTTTGATATATTATTTCAGTAAAAGATTGATATTTAGATTTAATATAATGAATATCAAAAAGGAGGGAATTCTAATAGAAAAATATTTTTTAATCGATATTGTAGTAAATATGAAAAGATAGAATATAATATAAGAATCTATTAAAATAATATAATAGATTCTAGATTATTAGATTTTTAATAGTTTAAATCAATTGATTTAATTATTGTTGAATAATATAGATTTGAAAGTGTAAATTGAGGTGAAAGTGGGCCACATAGTGATATGGGCTACATGCTGATAAACTACGTTATAATATTCATCCACAGAATAAATGGTTTGATCCTTTGTATAAAATTCCAATCAAAAAGTTATAATTTGATTATTCTAGAAGAGAAGATTATTATTTAATATATATTTGATATAAATGATAAAGAATTTAATCCTAAAATAAATGATATAAAAGATATAGTAAATAGTATTCTGAAATCGAGGGATAATAAGAAAATTAAAAAGCTTTAAGTGAATCGATTTGTATAATAACATTCAGATTTAAAGATATATTTTATTTATATTTATAATTTCCAAAGAGTTTTTTATAAAGATTTAAAACTTATTGGAAAGTAGTTTCGATTAATAGCGAATATACAAATCAAATATAATATTCTCGATTGCAATTTTTATAACTTTGATAAAATTAGCTTTATAATAGAATAAATATTATTGCATATAGTAATCACTAAAGCTAATCAATATAACAAAAATAAAGCTATACAATTTGATAATCGAGAATAGGCTATAACAATTATTTGTATAAATAAAAAGGGTTATAATATATTTTTGTTTTTACTAGTTAAAAACAAATATCATTTTTCAAATTGATATACTGAAAGTAATTTACTATATAATTAGATTATAAAACCTGTTTCCAATAAATAAATAAATAATGAAACCAGTTTTGAATAGATTAAGTATTTTGATAAATATATTATAAATAAAAAAATAAATAGATATTATATACTAGTGTTTGATAGATATAAAAATCATCAATTTATAGCTTTTTGGGAATACTATAAGGAAAACAATATTATACTATTTGATTTATTACCTCATTTTTTGTATTTAATTTAACTATTTGATATCGATTGTTTTAGTTTTTTAAAGTATTTATATAATCAATAGATCGAGAATTTTATTAAAGTATATATCACCTATATGTTACAACGGATTAGTAACAGGCTGTAGAATCACCAACGTATAGGCTATAATGGTATTATAGGCCTCAGTGATTCAGCTGCAGTATACCGGGGGACACTAGGCACTCAAGGAAAGCCTCAGGCATGTATATAGTATTAGTTATAGGATACCCTAGAAATCTGGAACACAGTTCCTAGGATAGTAGGTTCTAGGAAAGACAGAATACAATAAGCAAGAAGGCTTCACTAGGATTAGTAATGTCCTAGGGGATTAGCCCCAGGATAAAAGAATAAGTTAGAACATCAAGAGTCACGGGATTAGTATTCTGTGATGGACAGCTCAAAAACAACAGCGCTTCTGGAGCAATTGGCTGTTCTAGCTATCCAAAGTAAAACGAAGATTTATATAAGGGAATGGGTTTTATTATAATATAGAGCTTTGTATTCAAGATAATAGTTATTAGTTTTATTATTATAATTACGAGAATTGCAATTAGTTATAATCTTATCGAATTCCTATTTGAAGTTTAGTCTAAACCACCTCGAGAGATCTCTAGACACTTCCACGGGACCCTAGAGGCAGCTCCCGTAACACTATATTATCAAAATCGAATTCTTTCAAACTTTCAAAATTACATATATTAAAGTAACATTTATATCAAATAGGAAAACTGGATTCTATAGAATTGGATTTATCTCATTTGATCCAAAAGCTATACTTTCAAAACTGAATATTCGAATAAGGATTTTATCAAATAGATCAATCTTAATCGATTCTGAAATATAATAATCTCAAACACTTTATAATTCTATTGAAGCTTTTTCTCAATCTACTTTAATTAAAAGTTGTATTGCAAAATATCTAAATAGTTCTTTTATATTTATATTTGAAATAGTTATAATTTTGGTTAAGGGTACAAAATTCTTAGCTTATATAAATACACTTTTAATTGCTAAGATTTATAATCTTTGTAAAGCAAATAAAACATTTAATAAACAATACAAAGTTCAAAAAGCTTTTATATAAAAAGAAGGAACTCTTTTAATAGGAAATGAATATAATATATTGAAACAAAAGAATATAAATAATCAAATATAATGTAATAAATATACAAATAATAGTTCTTTAATAAAAAGGCAATCTGCTATACAATAATATAATAAATACAGTTGTGTTTTATATAATACACAAACTTGTCAATTGGATCCATTATTAATTGATTTTTAGATTGTATATAATTTGATTTTATTTTATAACATTATTGTTATTCTATATTAATATAATTTGGGTAATTGAGGTAAAAGTGGTGCACATGCTGATATAGTGCACATACTGATAAACTACATTATTCAAGAGGGTTATAGGCTTGGCTTGAAAAGTTAAATATTAATAATATAAGATAAAGAAATCGAGGTATTATCAAATTAATTAGTAAATAGAAATTAATGTAAATGGGCAATTATATAAAGCTAGTATATACCCAGATTTGGCTAGGGTATATAATTAGTTTTAATTAGATTAGAATACACTTATTTATCTAAGACCCTTATCTCTTATCCTAAGCCTGTTCGACATACTCCCTACTACAGAATCCTGACAAATTTGTTCTTCTATTTTAAAGCCAATCCCCTAAGATATTATTAATTTTAATAAAACCATTTTTGCTTATTATATTTTATTTTTTCCTAAAATCTATTTTTCTAGGAACTATATCCTACGATTTGAACTATCCTATAACTAATATTATATACACGCTTTGTGAGAGTGAAATCACGTGACATGAATGTCACATGCCATTAACATCGAGTATTTATAGCTTCACCTCTATAGACCTAAAAATATCATCGATTTTCCTATCTTTTAAGTTGACTTCCGAAGTTTGAGTGCCTTATTCTTAATTGTTTCTTTTATCTTGTTATTATAATATAGCGATTTATTTTATTTTATTATATATAATCACTTGCTCTATAATTAGTATATATAAAGGCTTTCTTGTATAACCATTACTATCTTCTATTCTTTTACAAATTGAGGCTCCTTTAGATGCCTAGTATCCCCTAGTATATTGTAACTAAGTCACTAGGGCCTATAATATCATTATAGCCTATACATTAGTGATTCTATAGCCTGTTACTAATCCGTTGTAACACTATTAAATAAATTAGTTAATGAATTACTTTTTTTTAAAGAAAATAAAAAGAATTGTTGAAACAAATAATAATAATAAATCAATTAATATATTATAGTACTTAGACTTTTCATTAATCTTTTTAATTATATAAATTATATATGCGAGTACCCTTCAATATATAATAGATCCGAAGGGCTCAATATTATATATTTAGTTGAGCTCGTTATATTCTGTTCCGTAATATTAATAGTTTTTTTTATAAAAAAATTGATTTGTTTTTAGATTATTAAAAAAAGAAGAATAGTTTTATTCTTTTTATTTCTATATATTATTATTATAGTTTATTCTCGATTATTTAATTAAAAAGAAATTTTTTTTTAGTTTAGTCAATATTGATCATTATTATTCTAAGATATATTATATTTATTATAAAACTTATTTTATCGAAATTATAGAAATCACTATTCAAATTATTATATTTCGTTTATATGTTTATAACTAATCGAAACCACTTTTTAATAAGTTTAAGATTTTTATTAAAAACTGTTTGAAAATTATAAATACAATTAGAATATATTTTGATTCGATTCAATCTTTTACAAATCGATATATTTAAAACTTCTTAATATATTTTGTATTTTTCGATTCAAGAATATAATTCACTATAATTGTTTTTTTTTTTAAATAGACAACCTGTTTGATTTATATTAAGAATATAGTTCATAATAATCTTCTCTTTTAATTCTGTAAATTTATATTAGTTCGCTTGAATTTCAAAATATACAATTGAATTATTTATTTTATAAAATCAAAATTATATAAAGGACATTATACAATTAAAAAGTTTTCCGAAGATTTAGTTTTTTATTATTTATAATAGCTTCAATAGTTAGAAGTAAGTACGCTTTTTTATTAATAAATTATATAATAAATAATTGATAAATCGCATATTGAAATTGAAAATATAAATTAAGGTGAAAGTGGTTCGCTCGATAATAGAGTTCATTTGATAATAAATTATCTCAGGAATGATTCACTTTCCTATTAACCCACAAAAGCGTAGAGTATTCCAAATACTTCTGGAATAATAGATCTATTATATATACCCAATCAAATAATCACTCCCTGATATTCATTTTTGTTTTGTGTAGATTTATTTGGTATATGTTAATCAGGAAGGAGTTAGTAATCTTATAAATATAGGAACTTTATAAATATAGAATATTAGAAATATAATAGTTGTAGTTGAATCAATTATTTAGATTGAATTCAAAATATGATTATTTTTGTTTAAATTTATATAAATAAGAATCTTAGAATAAGGTATCTTTGTATTTGAAATATAATATCAGAAGTGATTCATTTTCTTATTAGTTTATAAAAGTATAAAGTATTCCAGATACTTTTGGAATAGTGGATTTACTATATATATTTAATTAGGTGATTGTTCCCTGACAAATTATATTATACTCGTGATTCTTTAACCTATTGTTAATCCGTTGTAACATTTATATGAAATAGGAATTGACTTTTGATTTGTTGTATATTAAATAAACACCTAGAATAACGAGATAAGAGAATGATTTTAACTCATTTCTAGTCAAGTTATATTAATTTATTTCGATGTGTGACATGTGCACTGTTCAGACGGAGTCAGGACCTCGCTAGTCTCCAACTTTCGTATGGATCATGCAGTGGTATCGCAAATAGAGTTTAACAGACGATAAGGGAGCATTGCGACCCACATGCCACAATGTATACTTGGAGTTAGTTTGGATGTAAAACACGCACGGAATCAGCAAAGGTAATAATCCGCTCCAAAAGAAGCGGATTGATAATTCGCAGTTCTATAGGTTGTATACCAAATCTGTTATAAAATACGTCAAACTGAGATGAAGCAGAGCACGTATGTAGTACGTACACGCATTTAGTTGAGGAAATTTGATTTTTTTTCTTTGCATGCTGCCGCTATTTGAATAAATGAACAAGCAAATGAGGGGATAGCTTTATTTTAAATTATGAATAATCTCAAACTCTAAATTTGAAGAAAGCCTGTAACTTTAAACTAAAGCTTTAGGGTATATCCACTATGACTATAGGCTAAACAAACCCATGAGAGCCTATGAGAAGAGCGGATTCTTTTATAGAAAAGCGTAGGGATTGCGTTTTCTGGTCTTCGTTCTCAATCACAATTTCTTGTTTTCCCTTACAAATCCATCAAACAGACGGATCGAAACGTGGATCGAATTTAAGGTTTTCAAAGACTCATAACATAATTCGTTGATTTATAAGATATTATGCAAAATCCGAGTTTTTCCACCCTTTTGCATTATGAGCGGATTATTTGACGGGTTTGACGCGGATTTATACATCCCAACCTAGCCCTTGGCTTATTATTCGGTGTATCGACACCGGACATTGTTTTGATAAATAAAGGATCATTTCAGTTAGCTTTCATATCTCTTAGCGTGTACTAATTCCAGGGCCTTCTACGTACTAAAGAGTCAGGTTTGAATTGCTTGATAATCATCTCTCTTTCCATTCTTGTTGTTCTCCTGCTCTGTCTATATATCACTGCCTTTTTCCCATATCTGACTAGTTATAGTCATACGCCAAACTCACCATTAAAATGGCACCAACTTTTGCTGCAAGCGACATTCCAAACCTTTCTGGAAAGGTCATTGTTGTTACAGGAGGCAATATCGGCCTGGGAAGAGAGTGCATCCTCCAGCTCAGCAAGCGCAGTCCTTCGAAGATCTATATGGCATCACGAAGTGAAGCCAAAGCCCTTGCTGCTATCAGCGAAATTCAAGAGATTGTCCCCGATGCCCCAATCGTATTTCTGGAGCTCGATCTTGCGTCGCTCGCATCAGTGAAAACCGCAGCGGACGAAATCCTTGCAACTACGAACCGCCTAGACATTCTCATGAACAATGCTGGAATCATGACGCCACCTCACAACCTCACTAAAGACGGCTACGAAATTCAATTTGGGACAAATCATATGGGCCATGCTCTCTTCACTAGACTCCTCCTTCCCCTTCTCTCGGAGACAGCCAAGAAGCCGAACAGTGACGTTCGCATTGTCAACTTGAGTTCTTCAGAACACACTCAAGCACCAAATGAGGGTGTGATATTCGACCAGGTCAAGACAGAGATGACTTCCGTAGGCCCTCGAAAACTGTATGGACAGTCAAAGCTCTGCAACATCTACTACACCAAAGCCTTGGCTAAACGCTATCCTCAGATTAAGTCCGTTGCGATACATCCAGGTGTGGTACAAACCAACCTCGTTTCATCATTTAAAGAAGCACATACGTTCCTTGCGCCACTTGTAACCCTGCTGAGCAAGGTCGCATTCACTAAAGTTGAAGATGGTGCTCTGAATCAACTGTGGGCAGCAACTGGAGAGATGGATCAGGTAAAGCAGGGAGGCTTCTACTATCCTGTGGCCAAGGAATATGATGCCGCGCCGATTGTGAATGATCCAGAGATGGCAAATAAGTTATGGGATTTTACGGAGAAGGAGTTGGCAAGTCATGGTTACTGATTCATATTTCACTTCGGTAATTTTGAGAGTTTTAGTAGACTTTAGGGGAAGCACTAAAATCTTATTAATAAAGATTTACTTTATAGGAAATAGATAATCACATTTGAGAACCTTTCTCATTCCTTTTATTAAACTCACTCTATCTATTCTTTCAAGGAATTTTTTAGTATATATTATTAATAGTAGTATTATTTGAGGTATTATTGGAAACTTTATTAATTATCCCCACTTCAATTTCATAGTAATATATTGTATAAATTTTGTAATGTAAAGTTTCTATTTATTATAAGAAGCTTTTGCAATATTGTGAGAGTGAAATCACGTGACTTTCATATCACATGCCACCAACATTTAGTATTTATAGCTTCACTTCTGTAGATCTAAGAATATCATCGATTTTCCTATCTTTTAAGTTGACTCTCAAAATTCGAATGCCTTATTCTAAGTCGTTCCCCTTATCTTACTATTGCAATATAATGATTCATCTTATTTTATTATATATAGCCACTTGCTTTATACTTAGTATATACAAAGGCTTTCTTGTGTGACTATTACCACCTTCTACTCTTTCATAATATATATTAAATAATAAAACTATTATTCTATTATTCAACTTAGGATTCTATAGTCACTAGGTTTATAATCCCAAAATACGAGCTGCGGAAACAAAATTTACTTTATATACACCTGCGGCATATAAAGGATCGAATCTGGCGAAAAAAACGTTTCCTCACGAAATCTATAATATATAGAGATCTGAGAATTTAATTATTTATATAGGATTTAATAAAGAGCATTTTATAGTAGCTATTTTAGTTCGGAATAAAAGAAACGTATCTGTGAGTCTAGGAGGTTGATTCTTATATTATAGTAAATAATAATAAAAAACTTAGTTGGATTTAGTTTATAAAGAATAAATCGAATATATTATAAAATTGAAGTCAAATTATATATTGAACTAAGATAAAAGTGAATTTGCTTATTTTCTAAGTTTTCTTTAAAGAGTAACGTGGTTTAACACCGAGTGCACTATATCACCGAATGCACCACTTCAAAATACATCAAAATTAGCCTTTTCTTAATATTTACATTTTAATAATTAATCAATATTTTTTAAAAAAGAAAAGAGATCTATTAATAAGAAAAAGTCTTTTATAAAAATATAAAAATTTTATATAAAGTTTTCTATTATATTCTATAAAAAGTGGAAATTGTCACGATTTTCGTTACAAAAAAACTATTCCTATAATAACTACTATATTAATTCAAATTTTTGATATATAATTAAAATTTTATAATAATCATATAATCAAATTTTATAATTTCAAAATTTGAAAAATTATATTATTAAATAAAGAAAGTGCACGGTTGTGCACAGACGTATTTTGTATATAAAATTCGTGGTGTACTCGGTGATATAGTGCACTCGGTGTTAAACTACGTTATTCTAGATTTATATAGTTTATAATGAAATTCTAATATCTTCTATAATTATAAATAAAATCGATTTAAATCAAATCTAATAGAATCATTTTATATAATAAAAAGAAAGTATAGCCAATCAAATTTAATTAGTTTATTAATAATCTTCTATATACTTCTATTCGGTTGTATTCTATTCTATTTTATTACTAATTAATTTAATAAGAGATATAATTATATTATAATATTATTATATAACGTGGTTTAACATCGAGTGCACCAATTCAAAATACACCAAAATTAGTCTTTTCCTAATATTTATATTTTAATAATTAATCAATATTTTTTAAAAAAAACAAAAAAGATTTATTAATAAAAAAAGATCATTCATAAAAATATTATGCTTTTATATAAAAATTTCTATTTTATGCTATAAAAAGTGGAAATTGTCACGATTTTCATTACAAAAAAACTATCTCTATAATAACTATTATATTAATTCAAATTTTTGATATATAATTAAATTTTTATAATATTTATATAATTATATATTACAATTTCAAATTTTGAAAAATTATAATATTAAATTAAGGAAGTGCACGGTTACACACAGGTGTATTTTGTATATAAAATTCGTAGTGCACTCGGTGATATAGTACACTCGGTGTTAAACCACGTTCTTGTATAATAATATATCATATTAGTAAGATATTAATAATCAATTTACTATGTCTATTATAGAATTTCACAGTGAGTCTTCCTATTAATTGAAGATACTAGATTATAAAAAGTATTCTCCGCGTACAATAGCGAAGACTGAAGGATTCGAAACATTAATATATACAAATTGAAATAGAAACAACTATTTTTAATCATTTTTGCGAAATAATTATACACAATAGGAGGTCTCGCTCTTGACCTCTATAGGAAGCCAAAATATTAGTGTAAAGTTTGACTTGATTTCTAGTCATTATTATCCGCATATAATAGTTCAGCGGAAACATCTAGAAACCTATAAATTTATAAATCATTCTTTAAAGATCCGTTTGCGGTATTTCTATACGCAATAGAAACTCGTTATAAGAAATGAAGACATTATATAAGATTAATATATTTATATTTCAAAAGTAAATTCTACGTCTCGTGAAATCTTCCCGCATATAATTATTAGGCAGGAAAATTTGAAAACTCGTTTATATATATCTAGTTTATTAAAATGTATCTTCTTATAATTTTTCAATACTAGATTTCGATTTTAATCTTTAGATAAAACGAGGGTCGTGAATACGAAAATTAAAATCTATATTTAGTAAATATTTTTTAAACTATGATATATATCTGAAAGGCCTAAAAACTCACTAATATATAATAAATCAAGTAAAGAAATACTCTTCACTTTTTTAGTACGAAAATTTAAAAATATCTAAATATATATTATAATATAAGGCCGAGGTTATAATTATTTAATATAGACTCTATATTCTAAAAGCATCTTCTAATAATAGCGACCCGCTCGGCAAACTTAATATTTCATTAGTATATAAGAGATTAAGCGAAAAGGAGTTTCTTGTTTTTATTTTAAAGCGAATTTCGAAAATCGCGTTATCGCGAATGCCGATATAAGGCCTGAGTATCTTAATAGAGCTTCTAAGGTCTATATCTATATAGTAAGAATTTCCCTCGCATTTACAGCGTCTTTTTAGAATAAAAAGTAATAAAAACCAGCTTTTTAATAAAGATTGCTAGTTTGTAATATAATTTACTAGTTTTTCAATATAGGTTATTGATTTTGTAATATGAATTGTTAATTTCAATTATATAATTATATAATCGCACAATCGCATAATCACACTGATATTTTTTTAGAAAAACCCTATAAAAAAAGGTTTTCAGAAATTCTTATATAACATCGTCAATTGAGAAATGAACCCCTATAATAGCAAAGTTAATATTATCGATAAAAAGAAATTCAATACAAATCTCTAAACAGATTTTAATATACATGTTATAATGATAATATATTCTGTTTATTATTAATAAAATAATTATTTCATTAATAATGAATAGAATCAGTATATTTTGAAATCTGTTTAGTATTGATTTTTAATAGAAAAAAAGAAAATAAAGGTTCTAAAAGGCTTTAGGGGTTTCAGAATCTTTTTTTTTTGATGAATATTAAAATTACAAAAAATATAAGCAAAATAGAAGTAAATGTAAAAGCTAAAAAAAGAAAAAAATACAAATATAAGAATTAGAAGTATATAAAAGATATTAATTGAAAATTTAAAAGAAAAGGGAAGTAAAGAGTAAATTATTTATATTATTTTCAAATTCTTTTTTAATGAAAAGTTTTATTATTATTAGAGGTTTACCTCCTTAATATTCTTGTTGCCTGCAAGGACCGATGTTACAACGGATTAGTAACAGGCTGTAGAATCACCAACGTATAGGCTATAATGGTATTATAGGCCTCAGTGATTTAGTTACAATATATCGAGGGATATTAGATACCCAAATAAAGCTTTAGGCATATATATAGTATTAGTTATAGGATACTCTAGAAACCTAGAATACAATTTCTAGAACAATAGATTCTAGAAAAAACAGAATATAATAAGCAAGAAGGCTTTATTAGAATTAATAATATCCTAAAGGATTAATCTTAGGATAAAAGAATAAGCTAGAACATTAAAAATCACAAGATTAGTATTTTGTAATAAATAGCTTAGGAATAACAATGCTTTAGAAGTGATTAGCTATCCCAATTGTCCAAATAAGATAAAGGTTTATATAAAAAAATAGGTTTCATTAAAATATAGAGTTTCGTATTTAAGAATAATTATTAGTTTTATTACTATAGTTACAAAAATTGCAATTAATTATAATCTTATTGAATTTCTATTTGAAGTTTAATTTAAATTATTTCAAGAGATTTCTAAACATTTCTATATAATCCTAAAAACAGCTTCTATAATATTTTGAGTATTATTTTTATTTTAAATATTGATTTGATAATTAACTATTAATATAATATCTAGAGATATTATTACAAATCAATTTATCGGAGATATTAATAATATCGAGATAATCGATATCTTAAAGAAAATCATTATTAATAAAATATTTAAGATTGTTTTATTAAATAAATATTAAGATAATCGATAAGAGCTTAATATTTTCCTTTTATAATTTGAAATCTACTTTCAATTTAATAAGGATAAGTTTATTATCAAGAAATCCAAAAGTATATAAATTATATTATACCTTCGAAATAAAACAATTAAATAAATTCAATTATATTTGTGCGATTATTTTGAGTATAATAATAAAGATTGTATATAATTTATTTAAACAATCTTTAATAGTTTTGAAGGATTTAAAATAGAGATTTATAGAATCTTTAGAAATTCTAATAAATTAAAAATAATAGAAGATAAGATCTTCAATTTCAAATAAATAGAATTAGTATTAAAGTATATTATAAAATTTCGAAAATATATTGGAATAATTAAATAAAATGAAATCATTATTATAAGTTATTATTATAAGAAACTCAAATCAAAAGTTAGATTAGAATTAAAAAGATTTATTGAGAGTATAGATTTAAATGATTTAATTTAAAACTTTATTGAATTAGATAATTGTTTTTATAGATATCAATAAAATCAAAGATTATATAAATCCTAAGGAAATCAGAAGTAAGAGTGTTATTATAAGAATGAGAGTAGATTATATTATAATCTATAGAAATATAAAGATTCTATAAAACTAGATATTATATATTATACAAACAAAAATAATAATTTAGAAAAAAAATAAAGATAAAAAAACAATTTATATTTTGAATATAGAAAAACAAAGCATCAAGTAGTAGATTATTGAAATAAGAAAATAAAAGAAAAAAGGGGCAACTTCAAATCTAAATTTAACAAAGATCAATTTAATATTATCTTTATAATCCTAGAAAATCTAATTAAATCTGAAAATACTAAGACTTTTATTATTAAAGAATTCTAATAATTATTAAAGGAATTATTATAAAATCAAAAGGACATAAATATAATAGATTTATAAAAACAAAAGTATTATAAAATTCTAATATCCTTTATAATAAAAAAAAGTCATTAGGATAAGATAAAAGTAGATTATGCTATAATGAGCTGGATAGCTTATTATAATGAATTCTGTGGAATTTATTGATTAAATAAAGAAGCAATCAAATGGTTCCTTAAGAAAAGGAAGATAAAGAATTATCAAAATAATGTAATATATAAGGATTTAATTCCAAATATAACTTTGTAAAAAGTTTATAAAGTTATTTAGTAGTTGAATGTTATAAAATAGATAGAATAGATATATTATAAAATTTAGATAAATAAATATATATAATTAGTTATAATAGATTTAGAGATTATAGAAAATTTTATTATATTAGAAATTGTAAAGTATTTGGAAATATTATTCCAAATAAAACAATATTTTTATTGATTATAATTAATTGATAAACAACTAATAGAATTTAATAAAAAGATTTTATAAAAAATAATCTTAGTATAAATAAGTATAACCTAGTATATAGAGATTATATAGTTTGATATTATGCTATTAGGCTAATAATAGATCATTTTAGGAATGCTATAGTTAAAGGTATATAATTTGAAAATAAATTGGATATAAGAAGTTGTAATATTTGATTAATATAAAAGTGGTTATAGGGATATATTAAAAGTATTTACAAAATGTAATATATATTAAGGAGAGTTGAATACGAATAATATTAATGATATAGGATATCTATTTTAGGATTTTTTATTAAAAGTAAAGGTCAATATATTTCCTTTATAAATATAGAAGTCAATGATATAATATGAAATTATAATCAAGATAAAAAAAAGGTTTATAATATTAAAATAATATAAGAAATATAAATATGTTTTTAAAGAATTAGAGATTTATAAGGCTTTATTAAAATATAAGTTATAGGATTATAAGATAATATTGAAGGAAGGCAAAATGTTTATGTATATTCTAATTTATTTAATATTAGCCGATAAATTAAAAAGGTTTAGAAAGTATATCAATAATAATTTAATTAAGGGATAGATTAGGGAATCCGTGTTTCAAATAGTTAATCCAATTATATAGATATTTAAAAAGGATAGGTCTGATAGATTAATTGTAGATTATAAAAAGCTTAATATATTTATTAAAAAGGATTGATATCCACTTCTATTAATTATAAAATTAAAAAATCAATTAAATAGAATTACAATATTTATCAAAATGGATTTATATAATAGTTATTATTTGATTAGAATAAAGAAAGGCGAAAAAATAGAAAACTATTTTCAAAACAAAATACAAATTATATAAATATAAAATTATGTCATTCAGACTAACCAATATACTAACTACTTTTATAAGGCTTATAAATAATATATTGTTATAATATTTAGATATTTGTTGTATATATTATTTGGATGATATTCTAGTATATTCAAATAATAAGGTTCAATATATTAAGGATATTAGTAATATTCTTGAAAGTTTATTCAAAGTAGATTTGCTATATAAATCAAGTAAATATAAATTCTATATTATAGAAATAGAATTCTTGGGATTTATTGTATCAAGCTAAGGGTTTAAAATAAGTAAAGATAAGGTTAAGATAATATTCGAATGAAAATAGCTGATTACAATTAAGGAAGTATAATTCTTTTTAGAGTTTGTTAACTTCTATAGAAGATTTATCAAGAGTTATTTAGGGATTACTATATCTTTAATTATATTAATCAAAAAAGATTAAGGAAGCTTTGAATAGATTACTAAAGTATAAAAGTTATTTGATATATTCAAATAAGTAATAGTAGAAAAGCTAATATTATTGATTTTTGATTCAAAAAAAGAAATCATAATGGAAACGGACTTTTTGGATTTTGTTATAGAAGTAGTTTTAAATCAATTAAATTAGAATAGAAAATATCAGTCAATTGTATTCTATTTTCAAAAACTATTATTAGTTGAATTGAATTATGAAATATATAATAAAGAATTATTAATAATAATCAATATATTTAAAGAATAATAAATATATTTAAAAGGATTGAAATATATAATACAAATGTATATAGATTATAAAAACTTAATTTACTTTATTATAATAAAGTAGTTAAATAAATGATAGATTAGATAATTGGAGATTATAGTCAACTACAATTTCAGAATTTTATATGTCAAAAAATTAGAAAACATTAAAATCAATATTCTTAGCTGAAAATTAGAATATCAAGAAAATAAAATATATGAGTTATATATTATATTTAAGAAAGACGGCGAATTACTAGTTTATAATGTATTATAACTTATAATAATATATCTATTAAAAAACAATTATTTTAGGAAATAGATTTAATTATATTATAACAAAGATACTATTACCATATATATATACAAAACAATAAAACCAGGATTTACTATAAAAAATGATATTATATATTTTTATGGAAAGGTATATATTTTGAATCAAATGATTAAGGAATTTGTAATAGAACAATATAGATTACCAATATATAGATATCAAGGGATTACAAAAACATTTACAAGAATATAAGAAATCAATTACTTCCCATAAATAAGAATAATAATTAAAGAAGTTGTTAGAAATTATAATATTTATATATAAAACAAATTATTATAATATATTCTATATAGTTAATTCCAAACCCCAAATATATTTTCTCAGTTATAAAAGTCCATTATATAGGACTTTGTAATCAAACTACTATTTTCAAAAAATCTTATTATAAAAATTGAATATAATATAATATTTAATATAATAAATAGGCTAACGAAATTTATATATATAATATTATTCAAGGAAATATGGGATACTAAATAATTAATATATGTATTTTTAAGAATTATAATAAGCATATATGAAATATTAAATAAAATAATTTCAAATTGAAATAAGCTTTTTATTTTGAAATTCTGGATTATTTTATTAGTATTTATAAATATCAAAAGAAAATTATTAATATTTTTCTATTTATAAATAAATAGTTAAATAGAGAGAATCAATTAGATAATAGAAGTATATTTTAAATGTTATGTAAATTATTGATAAGACAATTGGATAGAATTATTATTTATAGTATAATTTGCATATAATATATTAGAAATGGAAATTATGAAAATCATTTCAATATAAACTAATTTTGGATTTAATTTATAAGTGTATAAAATTCTGATATTATAAAAAGTTAATGTTGAATTAGTAATAATACAAATCGAACAATTGAAAGATTTTCAAAAGCAATTAACTTTTGATTTAAGATTTATATCTTTTAGAATAATAGTATATTATAATACAAAATATAATATAAAACTTATATTTAAAAAAAGGAATAAAGTTTATTTATTATAATGAAATATCGAAATCAAAAGATTAAATAATAAACTCGATTATAGGAAACTAGGATTATTCAAAATTAATAAAATAATAGAAATAATTAATTATCGATTGAAATTATTAGATATAATAAATATCTATTCAATATTCTATATATTTTTATTTGAATTAGTATTATTAGAAGTGCTAAATATATTATTTATAAAAATTGAATCAATCAATTCAAATGTTATATATAATATTAAAATGATATTAAATTGCAAATATATTAGAAATAAGGTCAAGTATTTAATCAAATAATTAGATTATTTATATTCAGAAAATATATAGGAATTTAAGAAAAATCTTAATTGCTTTAAAAAACTATAAATATTTTATTTGAAATACCCATATTTATTAATAAAGCCTTAAGATTTGCTTTAAATAATTTAAATAAAAAAGAATCGAAAAAATCAAAGGAAAAAAAATCAATAAAAGTATATATAATATCAATATTTGATATTTCCTTTTTAATATACTTTTTTTCAATCTTTTCCTTTTTTAATCTCTTTTTTTCCTTTATCTTTATTAGTTTATCGAAAATCTATAAACTATAACAAAATATTTTAGATTTATATTTCAATAAAAAACATTTCTGCTTTTATAATTGTAATATTTTAATTATAACCTTTTCCTCTTTTTGATTCAATCTTTTCTTCTATTAGAACAAACTTTCCCAATCACTTTCAAATGGATTTTGAATATCACATTTTTTGTTATTGCAAATGTATTTATTGTATTACAAAGAATTAGAGGGCAAAATAATATATTTACAATTAATATATTTGTATAATGAATATAAAGGTATTTCGAAATCTTTCTGTTTAATAAAACAAGCAAGATAGATTTATTCTTTTCTTTTATTAGTATTTAGAGAAGGCATAATAAAGAAAAAAAGAAATACTATAATTATTAAATATATAAAAGAGAAGACATATTAATATAAACATTTGAAATAAGTGTTAAACTAAAAAGGGGATAGTATTATAACGGATTAGTAATAGATTATAGAATCACTAATATATAGATTATAATAGTATTATAGATTTTAATAATTCAATTATAATATATTGGGGAACATTAAATATTCAAGTAAAGTCTTAGATATGTATATAGTATTAGTTATAGGATATCTTAGAAATCTAGAATACAGTTTTTAGAATAATAGATTCTAGAAAAGATAGAATACAATAAGTAAGAAGGCTCTACTAGGATTAATAATATTCCAAAGGATTAACTCCAGAATAAAAGAATAAACTAGAATACCAAAAGTTATAAGATTAGTATCCTATAATAAACAGTTTAGGAATAATAGCGCTTTAAGAACAATTAATTGTTCTAATTGTCTAAATGAAATAAAGGTTTATATAAGGGAATGAGTTTTATTAAAATATAAAGCTTTGTATTTAAAAACAATTATTAGTTTTATTACTATAATTATAAGAATTGTAATTAATTATAATCTTATTGAATTCCTATTTGAAGTTTAGTCTAAACCATCTCGAGAGATCTCTAGACACTTCCACGTGACCCTAGAGGCAGCTCCCGTAACAACCGAAAGTGTATATATACACAAAAAATTCGATTCGGAAATTGTCGGCTTAAAATGAATTGTAATCCTAACTATCTAATTAATTATAAGTTTTTTATAATGTTTTTAATATTATAATATTATAATATTGTAATTGAATTAATAATATAATCTTTTGAATTAATTTATTTAAATTAATATAAATTGAATAAAAAAAAGGAAAAGTGATAATTATATATAAAAAGTTAAAGGCTTTCAAATAATATATTTATTATATTGTTAGCTTCAAAACTAGGGTTTTTATAAAAAATTGAAGTTGAAGTAATATAAATTTTATAATATAAAATTCTAAGCTTTTTAATAAAATCATTTCAATCAATTTATTTAAATTAATATAAAGTGAATGAAAAAAAGAAAAATTGATAATTATATAAAAGAAGCTAAAAGCTTTCAAATAATATAATTTTTATATTATTAACTTCAAAATTAGAGTTTTTATAAAAGATTGAAGTTGAAGTAATATAAATATAATTATAACTTATATAATCATTTAGAAAAGGTTTATATTAAATATAAGAAATTGAATATTAATAAAAATTATATTAATAATATAGCTTTTGTGGTTTAGTAATATAATTAATAATTCAATATAAAAATGATCCACTTTAATATATATAATATTTAATCCTAGAATTGAAATTATAATTGAATTGAAATTGTAATTAAATTAAAATTATAATTGAATTGAAATCGCAATTGAATTGAAATCGCAATTGAATTGAAATCGCAATTGGATTCTTTCATATGAAGAATATATTAAATAAATTGATCTCGTTTGTGAGCTTTCAATATATATTCTTTTTAAGTTTTTATAATTATAAATATAATTATTATTATTATTAATTTAAAAGGAGGTAAACCGACTTTGCCTGCAAGCTCCCAATCCAACTATTATTCAAAATTGTATTTTTAAAACACTTTCTTAAAACTTTAATTTACGCCCTATCAACGCAAGGGGTCCGGGGGCTCGCAGGCCCCTGGTACTAATTTATATATTTATATCAAATTCAATTATCAATCGAATTCAATAAAAATAAAATATTAATTATTTTAAATCAAAATTCAAGAATTTAATTAAATTCTTTTGGAATCAATTTTTCTAATTATTTACAAAAGAAAAATCCTTTAATTAATATTTTAAAAACACTTTTGTTAATATATTATAAAAATATTGAGGATTTTATTATATTGATGAAATGTTCACTTTGTAAACCACGGATTCTGCCACTACAGAGATAGGGCTACAACTTCATTCAATCTTCCCCGTATACATAGCATTCTATCTTTGGTTAAGATAAGAATAACTGCTTAAATAATTACGGTCGTTGCCATCTACCGAAGCCTCGCTTATACAGCCCCTATTTCTTTGATGGTGTGTTAAATCGTGTTCATTAAGATTCCAGTGTTGTATTTGGGCTTGTGGAAACACCCCAGGACGTAAATTCCCTAGGTCAATTCAAATTGGGAGAAAGTAAATGAGAATAAAAGACTGGAACTCGGAGTAGAGGCGAAGTAACAAACATGCGAGATTACATCTGTCCTGGTGGTTGCAACGGGGATCGTAGGCAATGCTCTACACCTCAAATTGAAGTATCAATATCAGAATCTATCGAAGCTTTACAAGACTAAAAGAAGCTAATAATGATCACTTAGAGTAATCTCTGCGTTATTCTTAGTCCAATTGATCCAGAATTGAGCTTAAAATTTGAAAGTAATGATCGTCTTGCCCTCAATCTGAGGTGTCAAATCATGAGATTTTTCGTCCGCATTATTAACGGAAAACTTTGATTCAAATACTGAACGAAATTAGAGATGTTTTCTTGTCCATCTATACCCATTAGGCTATCAGCAACTCAGAGTTAAGCATTCTGACAGCATTCAATTTCTCGGAATTCTCCACTATTCTACCAAGAGCTGCTAAAGGCCCCGCAACGCCATGTTCTATTCCGAATATTGCTACTATATTACTCAAGATCTTGAATCATTAAATAAGTGGCTCCAGCGTTTTTTATGATATGAATTCTTGAATTCATGACCCTGTAAGCTTTTTTTGTCGGGAATAGGACGAACACCAATACCAGTATCCGGCCGCCAGTACACATTTCCGCCGCTCGCAAACATTCTAATCATCTACTGGGAAGCTCACAGTTCAGTTAAAGTCCTGGAATCATTGAGTAATAAGCGTTGCGGATTTTTAAACACCACAGTCAAGCATAGAATCAATGTGGATCGATGATGTTAACTTAAACATAAGGACCCACAACGACCGGAGTGCATCTTCAAACAATAAATCACATTGATTTATAATTATATACAAGTTCAATAGAAGTCACACCCATAAGTTAGACAGCGGAGTTAAGAATTAATCTACGCAAAGATGTTGAAAGATTACATCAGAAGGGTTCACAGTCAAGAAAATGAAGCTAAAATCTTGGCGGAATTCTATAAGATTTTGGTGGCATAAATCACTTGATGTAAAATTCATTTTCTGCAAGTTCTGGGATGCAGCATTTAGTGTTGATAATGAGAACGATGCTGACAAGAATAGAGGTAAGGGCAGTACAGAACCGGGTATGGGATGTTGTGCATGACCTTGAGGTAGCTAGATCTTGACGGAATCTTGGTGGTATATTGGTTCAAATCAAAAAATCATTTTTTGTAGGTTTCAATATGTGCAACACAAAATCGAGCATCGGAGGCTAGCCCGAAAAACAGGTAATTTAACAGGGATGAAAATCATCATAGTGAAGGGCCAGCGATCAGGCATTGGGAATTCTCTAAGATTTAGATGATATGATTCAGCCACTTCAAAAAGCAGTTTTCGCAAGTTTCAAAATGCGGGCTTCAAAGTCAAACAACGGAAGGCGACCCGAGCATGTTAGGGTAGGCGAAGCACGGGTAGACGAAGGGAACAGTCAACTCACTTGATGAAAATTTTATAATCAGCCAGAACAACTTTGCAGGATCTTGATCATAGAGTCAAATTAAGCAACGTTGCATTTTTTAAAAAGTTTTAATAACTGGAGTCGAATACTGGGGGGTGAAAGAGGTTCTCAGAAAGTGGTCAGCGAGGGGCAGGAATCCAACACATCGTACCAAGTAACTCATGATAAGGTGCTGGAATTTCTGCAAAACTTAGACAATCGACTCTTCATAGTCTAACAAATAATCCATAGAAGTTTCAAGATGTAAAATATAAATTCAATCGGAGGAAGGTGATTGATGTACCCATGTAGCCAATACTCAAATACTTAAGAGATGAAGGTAAGGTCTGCCTCTTCTCAAAAACAGTTTCTAAACATATAGAAAGCAATATATAGTATTTTGGAGTATTAGAGAAACATTTTCTTGCTATAGAAACATCCAAAGATCAAGTAACAATCAATATGGAAAGCTGGGCACCTCAAAATTACTAACTAACAATCGGAATTCAGTTAAAAACTTACAAAACTTGTCAGAAACTATTAAAACTTGCTAAAAAAAAAAAATCAATAATTGTTTCTAAACTGCAGAGAGTGTTTTCCCAAATGCGTGAATCCATATATTGCCGTGAAAAGCTAACATTGAGCCTGAGATAGTCATGATTATTCGAAGACTTGATGACGTTGGAAACTTGCGCAATTGATTAAATAGTATAGTGGCCAACAATTGAAAAAAGTCGTAGCTTAAAAACATACTAAAAACGATGGTTTTTAAATCTTTTTAATAATATATAATTCTTTATAGAAAATATTCTAATATTTGAAATCATTTAAGATAATAGAAATTCAATAATAGTTTCATATTAAAAATATTAAACATTTTTTAAGATTCTTAATATTTTATTTGATTTAAAATTTACAACTTAAAGTTGAAGTTTCTCAAAAATGTAAATATAAGAGTTGTGACTATAGCTCGTGGTACCCTTAGCGAGAATACACCAAAAACTATCATTTATTCAACTTTTCAACCCCCTGAAAATTTAATATAAAATGGAGTAATTTTTATAATTTTTATTAAAAACTATTAAAAATTATTAAAATGTTTAAAATAATGAATAAAATATTTTTTGAATTTTTTTAAATGAAATATAAAATCTTGAAATTAAAAATTTCAAATTTTTTACAAAAATTGATTATTTTATATAATAAAAACATTACATATTGGAATTTTCTGAAAATTTCAATTTTGAGATTTTGTATTTCAATTACAAAAATCATTAAAAATATTTCATTCTTTTTTTCTGAATTTTTATTTAACAAATTATATTATATCAAAATTTCAAATTTATAATGTAATACCTTGAAAAATTATTAAATATTTAATTTTATATAATAAAATATTATTCTTGTAGGGATTTTATTACGAATTAATAAAGAGTGCTACAAGCTATAGCTATAACTCTTATATTAAATTGATTAATAAAATAATTATAAAATAGGATTTTTGAATTTAGTCAACGTTAATCAATTGAATCAAAACGAAATGGTTTGTTAAAAATAATCTGCTAAATTTTTATTAAACTTTATATGAACTTTTATAACAGATCAAAATTTTACTACAATCAATTCAAAGTTTTTCAGAATATATAAGTTTAAAATGATGAAAAATACTTGTTTTTGATATTTTTTTTTTATTTCGGCTTATTTCAATTGTTTAGTATTGTATACAGACCCATCACTCTGAGTAATCAAAAGTTAATGAGCTCTGGAAATTATGTTTTAAATGGCGGAAGACTTTTTGTAGCTGCGAAGAAGTCGTGATGGAACATAGTACGGTTGTGATATGAAGAAGGTTTCACAGCGTCGGGATCTTACGAAATCTATCAGAAAGCTATGAAAGCTCGTATCCTGTCTCTTCTGGAGTTGAAAGACTGTGAAAAATCACTTTTTACATACTAGAAAATATCTTGGGGTTGCTCGATGGCCGCGCCGCCATGGAAATGTCAAATATGATAGTACGGACAGTCTAACAGGATCTCAAGTTCGAATTGCCTTACTGAAGACTACGAAAGTTTGTAGACTGATTCATATTGAGTCGAAAAATCGCGAAAAATGGTTTTTGGGCAGCGGGTAACATTGCGTAATTGCGCAAAGCTCGAAAATGCCATGGTGAAGTCTTGTTTGGAAACAACCTGACAGTATCGGAATCTTGAAACACAGGTTGTAAAGTTAGAAAACTTAATCAATTATTTATTCCATGGTTAAGAAATTGCGGAACATGAATTGCAAACGACGGAAGCAATCATGTGGTGGTGTAGAGGTTTCAAAGAATCTAAAATATGGTAGTAACCTGTCAGAAACGGAATCTTGAACTGCTTGTTGTGAGCTTCTGAAATTCCTTGAATTGACTCTTGTAAGTTAAAAAAAACTGCTGAGATAGAACTTTTTGGTTTGGAAACAATTATTTGGCTGCGCAATAGTAGGAACTGTTAAGCTACACGTTCAACATCATTGTCTTCACGTGACCAAATAGTGATTTTTTCATAACTTTGATTACATTCCACAATAATTCATGGTATTGGTATCAACATCATGGATTCGTTTTGCTTCTGACGATTAATTAAGATTTTTGATATTCTCAAAGACTGCATGTATAGAATTGACACACCACCAGCATTATCATCCATTCGCAACTACATCTTTTAATTCCGTGTTGTCTTTACTTATTTCCGCGATAGAATATAATATCTGAATTGACAGTATAGACTTCCATATGATTCTGAGCAATATGTAAGATTCCCGATTCCTTCTAAGTCTTCTGGATAGGGGGTATATTCGCTTATAATCTTTCGTACCGCGTTTCGCAACTGAGCAATTTGATAGATCACACTTAGCGACGAGCTCCAGATACCGTTTAAAACATAATTAAGCTGGACTTATCACATCATCAAGAATCAATTGCTATGTGCATTAATATTGGGGTTGTGGGTAATTATCCAGAAATGACCCTTAACCACATATGGTATTGCGAACATCTTTGAATAACTTTTTCAGTCATCATACTAGGCTTACTTTACTTGAGGGTATCATTCATAGGTTTAGATTGGGAGGATATGTAGAGGTATCCCATCTTGTCATAAGCAGCTAATCTCCCGAGAAATGAATCACAATATCGGAAGATTTCAAAAGAATGGAAAGTTTCATGACTTTCTCTTTCCCTCTTACCAAATTCAAATATGGCTGAAATTCTTACTAGGCTTTCCAAAACGCCTATCAAATGATAAAAAAAACCAGAGGTTCTTAGATACGCCGACTTTCAAAAACGATGTCTCTCCACAATCAAGCAAGGGTTTTCGACTTGAGAAATTTCGACGAGTCACAAAAAGAAAGCTGAAACATTTTTCAAACCATTCATGATCCTATTGGTTGCAATCTAATGGGCTGAAAATAAATTGTTGCCCTTTATTTCCACATAAACGTACTCATGAATGCCATGAAATAGAAAAGAATATTGAAACTAAATAATCAAAATATTTTCTCTCTCCTCTTGATACGTATTTCGTAACTTTGGTAAATTTCTGGCCAAAGTGTTTTTATAGAAACAACAAAAAACCAACAAATCTAATCTCATCATGAGATCCAACAATATTGTTCAGATATTATTTTTAACTTCATTAATTCTTTTAGCCATATTCATTGCTATTCCATCAAAAGCCAGATCAAAAGTACCATTTTCCATACCAACATTAGGAACTTTTCATTTCATACCTATATCACGTCCAAATCTCAATGCATTCATGCAAGAATCCGAAATCATATATCAGCGAGGAGTGACAAAACGAAGAGAGATTAGACATAATTTTCCAGATCGAGGGTTTTTTCCTGCCAAGGATGAAAGTACTTTCAAAGAAACTCCATGGAGTATTTGGGATTTAGTCACCCCAAGTTATGGTTGTCCATGGGAAATGGAAAGACTTGGAAGACTTGGAGAAGGAGGTTGGTGGATTTGTGGAATTAGTAGATTCATTGAGAAGAAAAAACCTTGCGTGGTTTATAGTTTTGGTGAGTAATTGATTTATCAACGTTGGACAAAAATTCAAGACTAACTTTAAATTGAAATAGGTGTTGGAAATGATTCATCATTCGAAGCCGAAATACTCAGTCGAACGAAATGTGAGATTTGGGGTTATGATCAACATGTGCCGGGATTTAATTTTGGTGAAAAAGTTACGGAGGAAATGAGAGCAAGGGCACATTTTGAGAGAAATGGAGCAAATAGTGCAACAGATGACGCAAATCGACTTGTTACAATTCAAGATATGATGAAAAGGAATGGACATGATTACATGTAAGTTTCCTAGATGTCCTCGCGCATTCTCCTAATCCTCGCTGCCAACAATCTTTCCCTTGATAACAATTGAGAAAGGCTAATGGTTCGATTTTTGGTGAAAATAGTGACATCTTGAAGACAGATATCGAATATTCGGAATACAATGCTCTCTCTTCTTTGAATGGCCATACACTTCCTGGAGGCGCTGGTGCACTTACATCTCCGGATCCATTAAAACCAGAATTTCCTATTGGTCAAATACTGGTGGAGATGCACATTTTTGAGTGGCAGGGTATTACTGCAAGTGTTTATTTGGATTGGTGGGAGAGTATGGAATATAGGGGATTGAGAGCTTTACATAGGGAAATTGATACGGTAGCACCAGGTATGGGAATTGAAGGAGGAGGAATCAAATTGTGCAGTGTGAGTATTCCAATTTCTTTTCCTTGGCAGAATGAATAGAATGAAGTGCCATTACCTGACATTGTTTATCTAGTACACATTGCTGAATGTGCAAGATTCGAGGAACAAACTTTATCATAGATGATTTTGCCAAGGTGGACATAGGGTGTATCGAGGTCTGGTAGGAAACTATTTGGAAATGTATTTGACGCAATGAAAGATAATTATTGTAGGAATGGAAGATTGGATGTATGAATGATTGCTGATTGCGAGTTGCACGTTCATTGATAAACTTTCGAAAATGAAAGAAACATTGATATGATTATGGAAGTGCATGCGAAATGTTTTGATCACGATTGTTTGATTCTTATGGTGATACAATTTGAGAAACATTCACGAGAACAATTGACCCGGCGGCATGAATGATCATTAATCGTACTTTGAAATTCTTTGTATGAAGTGAAACATATATACCATATTTGCTACATTACAGAGTGGCGAGCGTCTCTCATGAATGATTCATCTCTGTTGACTAAAACCACCAGATCCCTAAATTATGTGGTAGTGCTGGGCATTTTACAACCTTTAGTTGCCGCCGCCAAATTCTTCATATTTTGTACAATTCCACCGGCAAAATCTGTCTTCAATTTTGCAACTGTTGCATTACTACCAGTCACATTACTTGCAGTCAAACTCATGGTTAAATTCAACTCTTCCTGTTGTGCCATCGCGACAGTTGCCAAACCAGGTATAGCCGCATTTCCTGCTGGAGCTATCTTTTGATTGTTTTGTCGAATCTGAATTCCTTTTTGAACAAAAGTCATGAGTGAGGATTGCGCGGCATCAAACATAGAGGCATTGAAAGGTGATTGTTGAAGGGCCTTTCCTACAGCTGTCACAGCTTTTTGTTCATTACGTTGGTCTGCAATATTCGAATTGATTCCCGATGCAAGAGCTTGGACTTCTGGTGAGCATGCAGTGGATGTTCCAGTTGATTTGGCAGCAGCAGAACTTGTAGAAGATTTAGGGTTGGTATCGTTGTTGGTTATATTCATCATTTGATGAGATGAAAGACTATACATCTTATTGATTGGTGTTGTTGACTTTGATGTTGATGGTACTGTTGGTTTTTGGGTTGGCATGGGACTTGCGAGAATAAAGGTAGCCAATAAAAGGAGGAGAAAGGAAATGCTGTGGATGGAACCTTGCATTTTGACGATGTAAATTTTGTTTTTTAAGGAATTGTAAATGAGTGTAAGGCTTTGTAAGAAAGGTCAACTTTCCCGATGTGCGCTGGTATAATTAAGTGAATGGAATAATGATTGTTTGGAACACCAAAAATACAAGAGGGCATCATATAATTATATATAAAGATTGTGACCCCGCGATGTCAAAAAGATTCATGTATCAAGATCATATGGGGGGGTTTTATGAGACAAACTTTAATGCGAACGACATAAACTCACTGGTGTTTGAGGCAATGGAAGGTATTCAGTTGAGGCTAGGTAACATTTGATATGGAGTTGATGTTAGGATCGTTTGGCTTGTTCTACTAACTCTCACAATTCCGTTTCGATCCAAAACTATAAACTTCTCCGACAAACTTGTGGTAGACGTTGGCAATATGTGTCGTCTTGGGCAATGAAAATGAATGTTGAAAACACTTCGGGAAGAACATTTCGCAACCTACCCTCAATCTGACAATAGTAGAGTCTTGTTTTCACTTGACGTTTTGATCTAACGTTTGACTTGAAGCGATGGATGCTGCAATTTCAGAGCATCTCGACGAGGGGCGAATCCGTAGAACGTACGCAAAGCCTGTGATCTCTGGCCAAGAAAGCTTCTTCTGGCGACGACTATATTCCAGAGTCGAAAAGCATATCCGAATCATTTGCATAAATTTATCCGCGACATGATGTGCCACAGATTTGTTTCTGGGAAACTTTATGATCGCACTGACGACCATTCAAAAGTTCAGATGATTGCAAATAGCAAATAATTCATTTCAAATCAAAAAAACTACTCAAGTGGCTGTGAATTCCCCAGTTTCATTTTGACCGGCCAATGCGATGAACTATGAAAACAAACGCAAGGGGATAGAGGATACTGAAATAGATGGATAGCCGAGACCTTGAATGGATTGTGTGAATGGGTTGCGGAAGGGTAGATGTATCGTATCAGGAGGTTTTTCATCCCTTAACTCATGAAAATTAGACAAATACTCAAAAAAACACATTTGCAAGTCTTAGAATTATCTTTGACCTCCGGTCGACACGCTAAATTGTGCACTCACAGCGCCTTGACCACACCATTTACTTAAGCCCTCGATAGGCCTGATAGGGCTATGACGTCTCTGGCAAGAATGACCGTGGTGTGTGCATAGCTTGAAGCTCGTACACTTAGAATAAATCATCTTCCTCTACCTTCACATAAGGAATTTGCTTTCGGTGTGTACTCAATCACCACTATATCTTCAACAAACAACGAGCAAATAATACTCTATTTCATTGCGTATTAGAATAACCGCGAGGAATGATTTCAAAACGCGAAACGGATCAATCAAGGTGAATTCGTGAGTGATTGAATTTGAGCTGACTGCCCCGCAACTGGATCACAGAGCGACTCGGTCGATCTATAAATTCACAACAACTTTGCGGTAGCTTGCGAAACTTTTTGAACTCGATTATGAGACTGGCCGAGAAACTATACCTGGGGGAAGAACTGCACCGGGCGCGAGCATTCCATAGTGACTGCATTTGGACATGGGGCCTTCTGAGTGCGCGATCTTGAAAGGCGTGGATGACTTCCACAGAATAGTGATTTGAGCGTGCGCCATCTAATGAACCTAACAAAACAGCAATTCAATCTGCGGAGCACATAATGTTCAGTTTGTTGGAGTAGCTTATGACTGGTGGGACGTTGGAGGTCAAGTCCGCCCAAAGAGTCGATTACTTCAACTTCAGGCGGGAGTAGGTTGCGAAGCCAAAGAGTCGCTGGGTGTCGGTCAATATCTTAGACAGCTGCAAAGTTTTGGGGAGCATGCTCAATATAGCTATGAGTAGGTGCATTACCGTCAAATCAATGAGGCAGTACTAGCCACACAAATGCCGAATGGACGGTCGACGAGGTGAAATTTATTGCGCGGAACATCCTCCCGCATCTTTTCGCACACCCTTCCAAAGAATCGCAGAGACCATTTAGAATGCTCTAGGGGCGGAAAATTTGGAGGGTGAATGTGCAAATAGGATGAGCGAAAAAAAATGGAAGAGACAATGGAAACTGCGCCGGTATCACACTACCAGCAAAAACCATGCTATCTCAATTTGTTTAAACAGAGACAAAATTTGAGAATTCATTATTTTGGGCAGAAAAAAGAGTTCTGGGAGAAGGGGATGCAAATCGGCAATCCTTACTACAAGACAAGCTAGGTTCCAGTATTCATCTGTTGGTGTCCCAACGTCTAACAAATTGTTACTAGTAGTAACAATAAAGAATCCTTGGGAATATCAATGGAGAATATTCAAATTGTTTGAAAGCAAAAAATAGACTGAACTTGTTGTGTTTTCAATTTGCGGATGAGAGCATTCGAATGTTGCGGGACTTGGAGGGTTGAGCTCTCTAGTATTTCAATTTCATTATTCTATATATCCCACGCATCTACCATACGTTATTCCCAATATCGTACTTTCAATGTCCCAAAACAATGTATGCATTCAAATAAACGAACCACATCTTTCCTGTTAACCACCAAAAGCCTCCAGTCTTTACCAACCACCATTGGAAATTCAATAAATCTTCCCATCCCAAAGCAATCCAATCACAAAGCCACATCTTGAGCAGTATCTTTTGGTACAAAAATGAAGTGGCGTTATCGGTGTGTTTCAGAATGTGTTTGTCAAATGATGAAAAAATATTTCCAGCGGAATCGGCGTGAGAAGGTATACGAGTGGAACGAACTGTTCGAAAAAATGTACAGGTAAGAATATTGACATCTGGTGAATATAAATTTTCTGATATTGATTGCTGCGTCCCTGACTTCAGAGGTCGTGTCCACAGAAGATTCAAACCAGAGATGGATACGGTTTCATTTTTTAATTCCATTTCAAGACCTTGGACGATGTCGACATATTTGATGAATTGGGTGTAGAAAATCGGTGTAAGTACTGATATTTCTATGGATTTTGCTGATTCCGGTGACATTTGAGCTGAAGGGGAAAACATAATTTCTGCGGCATTATCAAGAAGCCCAGCAGGTCTGTACTTCAAAACCAGAGGCTGATCCGCTACCTCAATAAGATGTTGTAAAAATTGTCGAAATAGTCCCTCGATAGACTTTTGAGTTTGATCGGCATGTCTTGAAATGGTCATTTGGAATGGTTCCGGGCGGGAAACCCATGGCAAGGACCGTTGAAAGAACAATATAGAGGCTTGGGCTATTGTTCGGGGGAACGTAGCAAATCCTACCCACCACCATGAAAGGAGGAATTTAGTCTTTCCAACTACCGACTCGGTAGATGGGTCGAATGCATGGCCATCGGAAAAGACTCTTGCTACTAAGAATGGACGTTCAGTAGAACTAAGCGTTAATGTGAGATCCAGAGGGTTATTTCCGGAAAGCGATGGAAAAAAAGGATCAGAAGCAGAGACGGAATAAAAACCACTTCGAGAATTAAATGGAGAAACATAAAATTCCTTGGACCAACTGTTTGTGAACCTTGGTGGTTTGCTTTTTGGTTTCTCTATTTTGGAATCTTCCGCATCTTTTGGTGTAACGAAATAAGTATGACGTTCATCGAATGTATTATTGACTTCGAGGATGACAGCTTTCAATTCTCTATTCCTTGAATAGAGATTCCATATTGAAACGGGATTGTTTTGATACCCAAGAAACTTGGAAGATGTCAGGAGATATGCAAATGGATAATCTTCATGATCTATACCCTAGATGTTGTCAACAGAATCCTGAACAAATAAAAAAGACAGAAATACCTGGTCGTGAAGAAATCTTTTCAATTTTCCTTCCAATCCACCGGAGACATGGCCTCTCTCCAAATAAGAATCTCCATCCACAACGTACCAAGGGCTCATTGGTCGAAAGGATAATAATCTTCTATACCATGTTAATCCATCATTCTTTTCATCGACTGAAATCATTCCTCCTGAAGATCCTGTCCAGCCAATGGGTATGCCAGTTAAAAGATAGGAGTAGGAGAAACCATGTCTCTTTGGAAATAACCTTAAATGACTTGTTTTTGTAGGAAAAAGCATAGGCTTCAGAAATTGATCATTTAGATTGGTAGATGCTACCTGAAGTCCTCGGGCATATCGAATAATTTGAAGAAACGAAAGCAGGACACCCGTGCTCGTCGCAATGGTGATAATGGTTGATACATCAACATATTTCTGAATTGATTGGAAAAATGAATGTCTATTCCGTATGATCGAAAAGGCGAAGATAGTTGATAGATCGGACACTGATCCGAATAGCCCAATGAGTGTGATTGAGGTGACTGCAAAATAGGAAACACCCATGACGTGGTTTGGAAATCTAGGGGAGGCGATGTTGAGTTCTTCGATAATGCATTTTTCTTCTTCAAATGTTCCTATTGTTAAGAATCATAAATGGGTAGGAGATCGGAGGTAGATACAGGACAGCCTCTATAAGCCCTCGAGGTTATTGTACGAAAGAATAGCAATGATGTTTTAGAATTGTCGTGTAAAATACAATGGGTACGTAGGAATCAGAGACTAGAGTCATACAGGGATATATTGCCACACCATCCCATCCCAATACAGTAAAGTTTCCCTTCTACGACGCTCACCGCTTGACGACATAATCTAACCCTGCTTACATAAGAAATTCTTTTTGTATCTGATTCATTCGGCGAGAGGAAGCGCTATTCAATTGCCACAAATAGAAGTCATCAATCCTTCTTCCGCTTTTTACAACATACAACAACATCAGCGTCAAATACCCCTCCATCATTTTTCAGAATTCGTTTTCTTTTAATTGAACTTCCCATCTCTTCAGGCAACACTTTTTAAATCCACCCCCCACATAAATTCGAGCAAAATGGATGACTGGGAGTCAGCTACCAAGATCGGAAAGAATGTTCGTGGAGGAGCTGGCGCAAACAGGGAGACTGTCATTAGAGGAGCTGCTGCATTGAACGCTGCTAAGAGAAGTGGAGGAGCTATTACTACCGAGAAGAAATATGCTTCCGGTAACGCTGTAAGTCAAGTCCTTTCAACCATTAACATTTACCCCGCGACCCCGCGACCTTCCTTCCGAAAGCCTTACATTCGACCGCCATGAGCCATAAACTAACCTACTCAATTCACAGGGCTCTTCAGGAGAAGGTCAACATCTCACAAAAGTCGACCGCTCCGATGAAATCATTAAGCCAAAGACCGTTGGTATGGAAGTCGCCCGAGCCATCCAAGATGGTCGCAAGGCCAAAAACATTAAAACCCAAGCCGACCTTGCCAAACTTTGCAATACTACCCCAAAAATTGTTAACGATATGGAAAGGGGTGTCGGCACTCCTGATCAAAAAGTTTTGAACAATATGGAACGTGTTTTGGGTGTCAAATTACGTGGAAATGATATTGGAGGTTCGAAGTTTGGAGGACCAAAGAAGAATGCTACACCTGCTCCCGCAGCAAAGGCAGCACCCGTCAAGACTACAATTAAGATTGTTCCTCCTACGGCTGGGCCACCGAGTGCGAAAAGTGGAACTCCCAAGACTGCTACTCCCAAGACTGGTACTCCAGGTGGAGCGAGTGACGATGAGTAAATGCGAATAGTTTGGTGATGATATAAGAGGGCGAGTCCTATCAGATAATGTTAGTGGACTACAGTTGCTTCAAGCTATGGAGTTTATGAATAGATGAGATGCATGAAAGAACAAATGAAAGCATTAGATATCAAGAGGTTTTCATTGCGTTGGATTTCAATGTTATTTTACCCACCGATTATGGTTTATCAGAGTAGATAATCCATTCACTCAATTCAACCCTTTTTCTCCAATTAATTCACGATTTTTTGACTGTTTCCTAACCATTCTGTTCTTCCTACGAAAGAAATTTTCTTCGCCTGATCTCCCCTGTTTGATCTTGGTCGACACGTGAGCATTGAACAAGATATCCGTTTCGAATGTGCTGTAGCGGTGTCAGTTCATGATGGATTTTCATCCGTTAGTTGATGCCAAAGCGATGCAGATAATTAACCCAAAGGACAGCATTCGACATGGAATGGGTGGTGGCGGTCACCTGCTGCCGCCGATGAGGTCACTTGTGGCAGTAAATAATAGGTCATTCAGTTGTTATTCATTCCGTACAATTTCTCAGGTTATACGGTTCTATTCTTCCTTCCTTCCTGTCCATTGTTCCTCAGTCCTGTATCCTGTGTCCTTCAACTAGCCATGTAAAACCAACAAACCTCGGTACATCGCGCTCCTAATATATATACAAAACAAGGGTATCTTTTTCAACCAATACAATATACAAAATCTTAAAACAGACGGTTTCCACCACTCGTTCTCGGTATCCAACTCAATTTTAAGTTCAAGCAGCTTGGGCTTTCTTGACCCTATCTTTCACACTTTCCTCGCCAATCTTCTTCTCCCTATCAAAAACCACTGCTTCCATCTTCCCAATCTTAGCCAACTGAACCCATTCCGGTGCGATTTCGACCGCTAATAACTTCACAACAGTAATTGCTTCGTCTTTCGAAATAGGATTCTTGAACGAATCCTTCAATTTTCCAATTAAAGTCGGCATGGTGAAAGAGATTCTTTGTTGGCCAGCTGATCCCGACGTACTCAAGATACTGAGGACCTTGACAACTTCTTCCATTCTTGAAAAAGCTGATTTGCGAGCTACTTGCGCAGGAGAAGGGGCTTGAGGGAGGAGAGATTGTTTGAGTTGTTTTGCGCGGAGACGCTCGAGAAGTGTAGGTTTCTTTTCAGTGGAAGAAGAGGAGGGAACATCTGTAGAAGTCGTAGCTTGAATAAGAGCAGGGGAGGATTTCGTTCTCCTGAGATCTTTTTTAGCAACAATACCGGCTTTCATGTCTTCAAGTCGTCGTTGACCCTTGGCAAGGAGGGGTGTTATTTTCGAGAGCGAAGAACAAGGTGTGATTGGCTCCAATGGTAATTCCTTGATAAAATCTTCAATAGCAACATCCTTCTCCTTCAATTCCCACTGAGTCCTTAATCTTTGCGAAAAAATTCCATTAAGACTTTCTTCATCAATAGGTCTCAAATGGTTGCCTTTTCCGCTCCCTTTCCCTGCTTCTATCTCAACACAAATTTTCCCGGATCCATAATCTGATAGAGTGATTGTAGAAAGTTTTTGATCTTCTGCGTCAAATTTGACATGAGAGTTCAAGATACCAAGATCCCGACGGATATCGTCCAGAATGACCTTCCGTTTTCCCCATGCTCTGGCAACATCCGGGCAGAGATTTCGTAAATCTGCGGGTGCATTGGATCCGTTGTGGGCGCAGTGAAGAGTCAGTGTCGTGAGAAGCGCAGCGTGAAGGTTGATAATATCGATGAGTTCGTCGGGGAGTGATTCCTCAAAGTCCCCTTGTTGCCTTGCATCCTCCTCCTTTCCTTCAGCGGTAGTTTGTGAATGTTCAAGAGGAAGTGTCGAAACCGCCGAGCCAGAACTCGATGAAATAGAACGTAGGGACGAGAGAGAAGATCTCTTTTGGACAGGTCTTTTTGGGGTTTGTAGAAGAAGACGGTCGAGGAGAGTTCGCGCGCCTTTTGTTGGGGTGTCGGTAGTGATTGAGGATGTTTTGATAAGTTTGTGCGGTGTTTGTGGAACTTTCGATGAGGTGAACGGTTTTGATGAAAGTTTCTCGATTTCTTTAGCAGTCGCAGTTGTGGCAGTTGCAGTCGTTGCTGGCTCAATAACATTCGATTCCTCCTCTGTATCCAACTTTCTCTTCCTCAAATTCGTAGAAGGTTTGTGCGGCTTAGTGACTGTCACCGATGCCACATCCACTTGTTTGTTCTTCTCCTGAATTGAGTTTGCTCCGCCCTTTGTACCTGCTTTTGAAATCGTAGTAAAGGAACTCAATGGTTGAATCTTGGTAGTTGCTGCATTTCTCGTAGAAGGCGTCGTGACCTTTCTTTTCTTAACCGCAGAAGGCATGGCGGTAATTGTAATGTAAAGCAAGAATTACCAAAAAAAGACACAAGGCAAGAATTACACAAGAAAAGTTTGTGAGTGCGATCAAAGTAAAATGGCAAAATTGAAGATGCTCTCAGGTGTTCATTACTTTCGTACAAAATTTGGACAACTTGGTTGATGGAGGAACGAAAGTTATGAATGAATTCACGACGCGTCCCATGGCCAAAGCGTGTTTTAACGTGTTAAGTGATTTTTATGATAGTACCAATACTGAAAAGGAATACACATGAACCAATCAACTACCACCCGACCTTTTATACAATACATTTATTAGTGTACTAACGTAACATAGATACCAACATATTGCTTACTGCTACAATGTAATCGAGACCTCATTTTTTCGCACAAGGCCAATTTTTGCCAAATACACACACCACCACAAATCCATAAGTACCAAAGGTAGAATCATTTATGATAGCCAGCCAGCAAAGATGTTATACTCCACCAGCAACGATTCATTTCAGTGGTAGTAAGGTACCTAACTAGGCCATTGAGAGAGTCGTGTCGATTGTCAACAAGAACAATAACCTAGGTATCATCAAAGCATACATTTTGGCCTTAAAGCACTCTGAGGCTACTATACTAGGTAACCAGAATCTCTCTCTCAAAAAAAAAAGTCATCATTCAAAACTACCGTCTTCAACTCAAGAAAAGTGCAATTTTATTGCAGTTTCGATTTCAAGAAGGCCCCGCGACTCTGTTAAAGTCTATTTCTGGAAAATTGGGAGAAACATTGTTAGGTCCTGGGCACGGCGCGTTTTTGAGTATATTCAAGCGGCAACTAGTGAAGGTGCAGGATATCCTCCTCAGACCAAAAGTACTGCAATTAAACTTCCGCAATATACTGACGGCATACCAGTGGTACTTGGCATCCATCGAAATGTCTTTCTCTTTCCTCCAGACATTCCCACGAGAGATCCGCGACTTAATTTACACTTTTGTTCTCGCAGATCCGAATGGTATCATTACTCTCTCACCATGGTCTATCGAAGTTGCGCAGTCCTTTTCCATACTTCGAACATGTAAACAAATACACAGAGAATGCAAAGAAATAATTTGGGAGCACAAGGGACTGAAACTGCGGGAGCTTCCTGTCTTAAAATCCAAGCTCGAAAAGAGGATTTCGTTACTTGGCGAAGCAGCGCGATGGCATATATTCATACAATTGGAGGTATTAGATTGGGACGAATTAGAATGGGTTGAGCGTAGTCTGGCAGCAGTGGCAGGGTCTCTACATAAATTGCATGGTATTACAATAAAAGCGAGCAAAGAGCGACCACAGACGGTCGAGGAATATGAGGATATTCTTGACCTAAGGGAAAATGGAGAAATAGTCGATGGCAGGCTATATCAAGAGTATCCTGGAGATGCTTCGACAGACAAAGAATATCGGACTTGGATGATAAACACTAGTTGGCCTCGACTGTCTCCTTGGGCTAAGAGGAAATGGTTGGCAGAAATGCTAATTGACTCGACAGATACAGGCAAGCTATTACACAGGATTCATGACAAATTTGGCGGGCAATTATATATTGACGGGGTGTTATTTTTGAAAGATGGAAAACAAATTTTGAAGGGTCTGAAGCTTGATTCAAGAGATGGGGAACTCAAAATTATTCCCAGACACAGGTAGGAAATTGTTGAAGGGGTTGAAGACGCTTGCATGTTTCTGGGGGGAGGGGGGTGATGAAATCGAATTCTGTAGGAATTATCTGCGGTTTCATGGTTTCTAGCACATTCAAAAGTAGTCCGAACTTGGGCTATCAGACTAATTTTCAAAACTCGGAGTTTGATTCAATCATACGAATCAGATGTTGTGTAGCATCCGAAGATCGTAATACTGGGTTCTCAAATGGTGATGATCAATTCATTAACTCGTTCACTCGCTCACTCGCTCAGTTGACCCTTGTGAAAATCATCGGAGAATATCCGAAATGTGGGTTACCGGCGCTGGTCACAACTTTTTCAGCCGCGTAATGGATGATGTACAATAAGGCTGTGACTCTGACGATACCGTTCTCCTCGCCTGCAACTCCTGTGTGCAGAGCAGGATTCTCTTTTCTTTTGAATGTGCAGATTCCACTATATGTGACGTTATACCACCGCTTTGATCTAGACTTTTAAGCTCAGAGCTCCTTAGCCTTGAGTTCCAACCCCCCGCAATCCCCAGTTCCCAGGAACCAGTTTCCAATTTCCCATTTCCAAGTTCTAGATTCAAAATGCGGATCAAAACACATCTCAATATCTTAATTGATATCCCACGAGAGATTCGAGACGAAATATACGCATATGCCTTTCAAACTCGATTCAATTGTGTCACTTACCGTTGTACGTTAAACAATACCTATAAAATACTCCCTTATGATCCTCAAAACGACGTTTGTCTATCCAACTCTTCACTTCCCGCTCTCGGTCTGTTAAGTACTTGCTCTCAATTATACAACGAAGCTATCGTCTCCCTCTGGAAGGTCAATAGCCTAGGACTCTGGCCCGCGGATTTACTTTTTCGGATGGGGGACTTGGGTGACGATGCTTTTATACATATTCAGTCATTACAAGTGAATCTCGATTTGAATGATTCCGATGATTTGAAATGGGCTGAAATGTTATTTTTGAGGATTGGAGGGAACTCTAGTATCCGTGATGAGAGAGTCATGGGGGAAAATTGGGGTGGTTTGAAGAGCGTTCAAATCAATCCCATGAGAACCGAGGAAATTAAGATGGATGTCAAATGGATGCAGAGGGTTTCAGAAGCTATGGATTTGCGGTGGAAAAGCGAGGAATTGCTCACTGGTATGAACCGAGATGCGGATAAACGATGGAGCTTATATTCTCGATGGATGAAGCTTCTTCGTAGTGCGGGGACACCGGGCAATGATATGTACTTGGGAGACGACGTGAAGAGGACTGTGAGTGTAAACACGGCTTGGGATGACTGGGTTTATTGGGACCAGAACGAGTGGCTAAAGAAATCACCTCATGGGGCTGGTCTGGAGGGAATGGAAGAAGTGATGAAGGATTTTAGTGAGACTTTTGGAGGGGAATTATGGGCAAATGGAAAGTTGTGTTATAAGGATAAATTGAGACTCAAGAGGGTTTTTGAAGTAAAACCGGTCGACCTTCTTGGAGTCTATCCTGCGGCCAGCGAGTGATGAATATTCTAAAGAATGGAGGGACGAACAACCGTAAGATTTGATCTTAGAATGCCCGCGACTCCGCTCAATTGTGATATGGACACAAAGGATCGACGGAGGTGTAGAGTCTTGATGGATTTGAATGAAGGTCGTTTAGCAATTGGCGTTGAAAGGATTGACCGGGCGGTCTTTTAATGAGAAGGATTGGCTTGTGATAAGATCTAAAAGTGCTCGCTATCTCTAACTATGTTCAAGTTCTCGGAATTGTGGGTTTTCTGGCGTGTAGCATAAAGATAGGCAGAGGTTAAAAAGCGGAAGTCAGCCGGTAGTTCTTGATAATGCAATGACGCGGTGGCTATCTGGATGATAAAATTGACGATATATCAAACAGATATCAAGAGTGATATTCATAAAACTGTGGTAGTCAAGATAGCAAGCGATGAATCAATAACATGGCTGCCACTTGGTATATGAATGAACATATTGGAGGGGTGTTTGATACCTGCGTGTAACTGGCTGGAATTGTGTCGGACAAATTGGCATGAAAGACGGTATGAAATATGGGTATCATGTCTCAATTCTTATATATCTTTCTCTAGAAATCTACAGCCCTCCAGCAGGAGGAACGTATGGAGTAATGAGCATCTCACTAAACTTCTCCAATCTTTCTTTCCCTCTGACTTCCTCGACTAATAACGGCATCTTCACCACGTTAAACTCATCATACAACTCCTCAATCTGTTCCAAGTATTTCTTCTGCATCTTTCTTCTCGCGTTACATTGATCACAATCACTTCCTTTCTTCGGAAACAATAACTGATTGACCACTATGCAATGGGTATCAATGTGGTAGGAGCCCAGTTCTTGTATCATACGCTCTGTCTCGTACAGAGAGAGGAACTCTGGTATGCAGACACAAACAAAGGTAGTGAGGTTTTCGTCCTTGAATTGTCCGTTTACTTCAGAGATAGTTTCGCGGAGACCCTCTAATTTCTCCATCATTTCGTTGAGGTTTTGTCCATTTGGTAGGGAGCCGTTGGCTCCAAGTAAACCATTCAACATAGGTCCGAATTGTGTGGATAATTGAGAGACTTTCGCAAGAGCTTTTTCAAGAACGGTGGGGAATTGAAGGAAGCGGAGGGTGTGGCCTGTTGGAGCGGTGTCGAAAATGATGGTTTCGTAGGAGAGAGATTTAACTTGCTTGAGGACTTCTGCGAACGACATAGCTTCATCAATACCGGGGATCTGTCCAAAGTATTAGTAAATGAAGAATCCAAGTAACAATTTTGTGTGAGCGAGGGGAACCAACAGCAAAAGCCAAATCTTGCATCATTCCACCCATGCCCGCAGCTGGTCCCTCGCCCTCTTCAGCCTGTCCCATAAGTTCTTGGATACTACCATTTGGATCAATTTCCATAGCACTCAAATTCTCAAACCCATTAATAAGTCTAGCTTCCTTTCCAAACTTTTGCGAAAAGGCATCACTCAAATTATGTGCTGGATCTGTTGAAATGAGGAGAACTGAACGACGAACTTTGGCGAGTTGAATGGCTAAGGAGCATGATGTTGTAGTTTTTCCTACTCCTCCCTTTCCACCAACAAAGATCCAGCGAAGGGACTTTTGATCGAGGATGGATTGGAGAGTAGGCTCGAGCTGATCGTCGTCGGTGCTGATTACTGCGGTGGACATCTCGACTGTGGCGGCGGGGGGGGATGGATGAATGGGGGTGAAGATCCTCAAATTATTTGATGATGAGGTAAAGTTGAATCAAAGATGGGAAAGGACAAAAAGGAACAGGAGAGAAAGATCGTATTGAGTGATCGAAGTCAAGTTTGAATGGAACGGTCGTCGTTATTTTCGCGAGTTCCTTGTAGATTCAAAGTTCTTGGTGAATTCTAGAATTATCTTTTGCCTTCTGACGTCTTCTTCTTGCAAGTTGTCAAACGTACAGTGCGCTGAGTGATTTGATTCGTTAGCCTCGGTAGCTCTCTACCAGGCTTATCATTGGGTCGATAGATTTCTAAAGTATATTCAAAACGTGCTCGAATCTCGAGATATCAAACAGTCTCATCGCATTCCATTCAATCCATATTTCCTATGAGTATAGTCCCAAGTATAATTGAAGCACAAGGCTTACAACTAGTCTCTACCCCCCTTCCCCCATCAGGCTTGAACGCAAGGCTGGAGCTGAAGCGGCCATCTCCGATTTGCGAGGCAAGCTCTACTCGTCACTAGGTAGGTGTTTCTTTCTCTACAAATAATTGTGTCAATGTAAAATATTGATCTTTGAATTGGGATTGCTTCATTCCTCAAGACCTCCCGACGCATTTCCTTGATTTTAAGATCCCTCAGACCTAATAGAGATTCGTCTCACCCTCCATCTACCGCTCTTGCTCATTCACGCCATTCACAGTCGATGCCCCGCAACCCCACCTCTGAACATTCCCACGAACGTCTACAAGCTATATCCTCACAGATTACCCCTCAATCAACATCTCCTTTGCACATAACCAAGATGGCAGAGAGGGATCCAATTACATGTCACGCTCTCGACACTACTACTGGTCGACCAGCTTCGGGAATCAATGTCTCTTTAATCTGTCTTTCCGAAGAGTCCACCATCTTTCGTGCCATGACAAATGCCGACGGTCGAATTGCTAATTGGCGTAATGAACAAGACAACGTCGCATCCAAGAAGGTTGGCGAATTGATCGTTGAAGGGGGGAAAATAAAGAATCAAAATCTGCCAATGGGTTCTACTATGTGGAAACTTCGATTTGAGACGGGCGCATATTATGGCTACGAAAACACTTTCTTCCCTTGCGTTGAACTCAACTTCGTAGTTAAGGAGGGGGAACATTTTCACGTTCCGCTACTTTTGGGGCCATACAGTTATACAACTTATCGGGGAAGCTAGTTTGGGGTGCCATGCTGTTTATTTGCATGAATGAAGTTAATTCATGTCTCTGCTGAGGGAAAGAAATAATTACAAAGGGATACCAATATCAACCTTTCGAATGTCCGAACTCCAAATCCATTGAACTCCTCGCTTGCTTGATCAGACTCCATCCCATTCGGTTTTGTGTTGCGTTTTGCGTTCATCAAAATTTCTTCTTCCAAATTTTCAACTCCTGGTTCCTTTTTGCCAAACTCCTCTAACCTTTGTGTAAGTTGAACTTTCTAAGCACGCCCTTCCTTCTTTCTCCCGGTCTGTACCCTTGATCATCTCTATCCTCCATTTCCACAAATTCTTCTACCGTTTTAGGTGGGTCGACCAGATCGTTTTGTTTCTCGACATCCTTTTCTATCGTCTTCATATCACCACGGTCATGATTACCATTTGTATATTCATCGTTCTCGTATAGAGGTACGCTCAGATGTGATCCTTTGTGTCTGCTATGAAGTCTCCTGATAGAAAGTCGAGAATGAGAACGATAAATGTCAACTTCTGTGGATTCGAGGGTTGCATAGGGTGAGGTATCCGCTTCGGGGTGTGGAAGTGTTGTATTACGATCTATTTTACCGTCAGCTTGTTCCCTTGATCCTCGACATACACAACCCCCCGACGCAAGGTCGAAAGGAATGAGGAATAATAGCATACCATGACTTAAAGGCTCCGGAAATCCTGTGTCCTTACCCAGCGAATTCCTCTCCATCCCCAAAGGTTCTTGCATATTCGCATTCATACTCTCATTATCGAAGGTGTAGTCGAAATCACCAAATAATTCTCGTCGCTTTCGGGATAGTCTATGGTTGGATCGAACACTTAAGTTTAGGGTGCTACTAGAGGAGGAATCTATTGAGTCGGATGTTGTAGACGTTGAGGAAGTTGATGAAGATGGTCTTCGAAATGTTAGGACATTGTGCCAGAATGAACCCGCCATTTTGTTTGATTCGTATTCTCCTTCGAGGAGAACAGGAGTAAAAGTAATAGTAAAGAGATAGATAGGTATGGTCGAGGTAATAAAAGGATCTTCGATGTGAGTGAGACAATTGGGAGAAGTAATATGCAAAATGGTTTTCGTGAGGTTCAACAAGTTGCTGACTCTATTCCTTCCTGTTTGGTGTAGGCTTGCAGTATGCAGAGACCTAAATATGCAATGGCTCGACTATGAATCCTGTTCTGCCACACCGTATGCTAGAACACTCGAGAGTTTTCACTTATTGGCTCTGGCTCACAAATGGATTGTCTTGGTTGTCGGCTTGACTGATTGATTATATAAAGGGAAATTCATCCCAAACCCCAAACACAAACGAAATAACCATTACAGATACTAATTCAACCACGCACAGATAAGCTCAATTTAGTTTCCGTTTCCATACAGTAAGTATGAATGGAGATATGAGCAACTAGGTATTACTAGGTATTATTATGAATGTCTCTTGTCTTGATGGGCGGAGTGATTCAGAAGTGCATTAAAAATGGAGATATATTTAAACAGGGGGTTCATGTTCCAAGATGTTGAATACCTGGGCATGCAAAGTAAGCTTTTTAGAGGCTCGAGAAAGGCTAGGGACTTGCAAGGTTATTGGTTCTAAGGGTGTTCTAACTTCTAAGCCCTTTTCTGAGAAGATTCACTACCCAGGTAAATTTTAGAAATTTTGAATGGTTGGGCTAATGGGAAAGGTCTTCATGACGTAAAAGTTGTCATCACGAGGATTGGCGGTTGAAGTTCATTGGGGAGGGGTTCTCGATAGTAACACATCGTATACAACTTTAGGGCTAGGGTGTGCTTGACTACCTTACATATTAATAACTGCACATCTTATACGTAGGCTTGAAGGATATGCTACTTCGGTAGGTGGAAGATAGGCGATAGGGCATGTAGGAGATACACGCTTCCTTCAAGATTTGTTCACTTCAAATCCAATCGTATATTAGAATGCTGAAAGGGTTGCTATTCGCGGGTATTAGATTCCATTTCTTGAAGGACTAATTTTAAATACCAGTAATTACCATCCTCGCTATTAAAGATCAGATTAGGCTCAACCCCCTCCCACGATAAATTGATTTTCACACTCGAGTAGATTTCGGTGAAACCACATCTCATTACCATTCCGTGCTTCCATGCTTCCATGCTTGATCTAATCTATTTTATGCCTTGAACACTTTGCCCTGTCGCTACGGCTGTGTGGAGATTTCGGGAGCACGGCAAACCCATAAACGTCTGCTCCGGGATAAGAGTGGCATTGATAGCATAAGGATGCATGTACATCTGGGTTTCAGCGTGGCTAGTGACAGATCACTTTGGCTTTACGCATGGGATTGGTTGAATCAAAAAAAAGTGTGGGATAGGGATTGGAGAAAACAAGCTCACAAGGTACACTTCGTACGGAGAAGCGAAAACTTTCAGCAGTAAGAGAGTGGCTTGAATATGCTAGGTCCGTTGGCTGTTACGTGTCGAATACTTTATATTTTTATCGGAGAGGTGGCTTATGATATGATTCTTCCTGATTCTGGTTGGTTGCCTTACACGCACCTGCGAATTGGCCACAGAAGACTTGTTTGCTTTTTGTGTTGTTCTTGCAATACTTCGTAAATATAGTTATGCTTCAATCTTTCTTCAGAGCCACCAAACCCCAAACCCCCAGACCTCGCTGTGTTCGCTGTGCTCAAGAGTCGAAACGTTGAATTAACATCAACAAGGCTAGGAAAAAGGTTTGGGTCTACGGCAAACCCGTCCGTCACTGTCGTGCTATGTTGTGTTATGTTATGCTGCGGGGTGAAACGGAAAAAAGGCAAACTCGGCACGCTCGTGGCAATTTGGTTGTTGGCAAAGGGATAATTTGTTGGTTGTGGCCAAGATCCAAGACGTTGTTGAACAAATGGTGACTAAAAGGATTGAAATGAATCGTATGATCTCCGTTGACAAGATCACGGAAAAGAATCAGTTGTTCTTTTCTTCCATGATGCATTCCCTTATTCCGGGTCCGAGGTTTACACCATGGAGCCCGACGGTGCCGCATAGGCAATTTTGTCAGGATTGGGATTCTTCCTATTTATCCTCTCCCTCCCTCCTTTCAGAAACACTCATTTTGACCACTTTTTTGCCACTTGGATATGTTCAAAATATTTCCATATACAGAATTATGGTTGATCAAGAAGACGATGATTGTTGCTTTGTTACTCCTCAAAATTAAGATCAACAAATAAAAATAGAATTTTGGTACTGATGGCAATTTGTCTCAACGCACGATGTTGTCGATCTTTTCAAGGAATGACTTTTGTAAATCCTCCAAACTTAGCACAGTCAAGGTACAACGTTTAAATGCTATCGATCTCATGGCGTTATGCTTCATGTGGAATTGAGATCTCTTTCTGTCCACTTTCGTGGTAAATCTTGCCGAAGCGTTCTCTCATGAAGTCATGATATATATACCAGAATTTCCATCTATCAAGTCAAGGAGGCTTACTTGCAACAAGCTCGCAGACCAGATGGCCAAGAATTTCAATTGTGGTCGTAAATTTCGAGAACAAGTTTAGTAATCAAAGCACAGCGGGAGACACAGAAATTGGTATTCTCTCTATCTTCCTCTCTCTTTCCCTCTCCATCTGAACTCTCGTGTCAACAACAAACCCCAACAAACCCCGCTCTGTTCAAATTACCCTAAAGTCTGAGACCTTGAAAGCAATAAATCTCTTGAGGCAAAAACTGCCAAAACAACAGATCACCCCAAACGCAACAACAGGGAGATCCTTCTTTTGGGAGAAAGTTTAACATTAGACCCAGGATGCCAAGGTAGTCGCTCTTGAAGACGCTCTTCATTTGTGCCATTTTTGTTAGTGAAGGATATTAAATTATATGGGTGTATAAAGCAGAATTTTCTGATTTCGCATATGTTCGAAAAATGTTTCTTGTCTTATTCATGTTCCTCCTGCAAATCTTTGACTCGGTCTTAAGAAGTCCACGTTATTGAATGGAATGAATCTGACCCAAGGTTGTAAAGAGCGGCGTGACATCGTTCCTCTACGTTTGTGAAAGGTAAATTAGAACCGTGTGTGGGCTGGTGCTTATCAAAAAGGGCAAAAGTTGAGGTGAACGTCGAATAAACATTATTCCAAAATTGCTGAATTCAATTTTAGCGTCTTTGGTTACATACTTTCCATTGAAAATATGAATTTTTTCATTGGTCGATATATTTATACCTCCTTTTTGTCTGCTCCCAAATCTATTCTTTCGCCGTGGGTTTCCTGTGCGCTTGAAGGAAAATCATGGGGGGGAGATATGGTTGCCAACCAAAGCATAACAATTCCTGTTCTATGCCGGGCGAAGGATTGCTGCCATGAGTGTTGCCCATATGTCACGAGACCTCGAGTGGTTATATAAGTTATGGGGTGCATGGTAACGAGGGGAAAATCAAGCCAATCGTGGTGGGAAAAGTCAATGCTATCCCCAATTAGAACAACACTTCCAAATACCACTTTCTCTCAAACTCAGGTCCGGAAAAACTTCAAATACGCGGAAATAATATTCAGGTGTTGTGAAATGTGATAAAAGTCTGCGGAATGGTTGTTGAACATAAGGTGTCTTTATTCATTAATCAATTAACGACATGATGGCATATATACAAATGTTAAAACTCTACCCAGTCCGACCCACGCTATGCATCGCAAAAAAGACTAACCATCAACCCATATAAAGGTGATTATATACAAAATAAGAAAAATATCATCTCATCATATTCATCCGAACACTGCACCGCAGTAGAATGCTCATATTTTCGAGGTGCCCCTCCATCACCTGGGTTTAATATTTAGGAGACTGATTTCCAGCTGGAATTCCCTCATCATGCAAAACTCCACCTTGGCCAGCTTCATTGACTTTTTGAAGCTTACCATTTCTTGTCTCCAAATTCATAGCGTCGGTATTAATATCGGTACCCAAAGTTGCCATTGTAGCAGCGTCAAAGACGTATGCATGACTTCCAATAGGCTTGACTTCCAATAAATACATGGCATCAACTTCTTCTAGAGTTCTTCCACTAGATTCGACCAGGAAGAAGAAAACGACAAAGAAAGCTGCAAGATTACATCCAGCGAAGACGTATCCATATGCATATTGAATATCGTTTGTGATAAATGGGGTGAAGAATGCAAGCATAAAGTTCCAGAACCAATTCGCCGAAGTAGCGAAAGCCATTGCGACAGCTCTGTATCGGTATGGAAACATTTCACCGATACATGCCCAGACAAGTGGTCCCCATGTACTGGCAAAACCAACGATGAAGAGGCAAGCAAAGACAATCATGACACTTCCGGCAGTTTTAGCTGTGGCACTTCCTTCTGCAGCGTCCTTGAACAAGAATTGTCCAACAGATGCAAAGATGAGGAAACACATAGTTTGCCATAGAGCAGCGATATATAAGGATTCGCGACGACGGAAATGACGAGCCATGTAGACACCAAAGAAAGTAGCTCCAACATTTACACCACCAAGAATCATAGCAGTGACGTAGGAGTTTTTGATACCTACGCCAGCGAAGATAGTAGTGCCATAATAGAAAAAGTAATTGGCACCGGTGAGTTGTTGCAACATTTGTAATGCCATTGCAAGAGAAACTCTGTAAAGCATTCTTGGGCCGGTGATGGCTTCATACCATGGGTGATTACCGCTGGATGCTATGCGAACTTTCTCGATTTCGGCTACCTCGGTCTCAATCATTGGGTGACTTTCGTCGACGCCATAGAAGCCGGCCATGGTGGTTCGAGCCTTTGTGCCATTGTTATGATTGAAATCGTATCTGGGAGTCTCCGGAAGGAAGAGGATTCCAACGCCAAGGATAATTGCCCAGATAAATCCAACGCCCATAGGAATTCTGTAAGATGCCGTGCTGCTAAATCCTTCGGTTCCATAGTTGATACAGTCTGCGGTGAAGATTCCGATAGTAATGAAGAGTTGGTAACATCTGTAATACAATTGATTAGCCAACGCACATCTTCACTGTTTGGTACGAGATGGATTTCTTCAAAGCAGCATGTAATCAAAGGGGAATACTCACGAAATGACGGCTCCTCTTACAGGGACAGGGGAAGTCTCAGCCATGTACATTGGTACAAGGACCGACAATCCACCAACTCCCAAACCAGCACACCATCTTCCCATTGCAATTCCTACCCAATCACCAGTGCCAACCGCCATTTGTGCAACAACACCAACACAAAATATCATACACCAAGGTGGAATACACGTTCTGCGTCCAAATCTATTGGCAAGAGGTCCAGCAATCAAACATCCGATCAAGGTACCGATGGATAACTGGAAATTGTTAGTGTCATTGAGGGAATAGGGAGGGAGGATTGTCTCAGACAAAAGAACGGAGCAAGAACATACCAAGCCAACAATTAATCCAGATCGCACATTTGTAAAATAGTACCCGGTAGGATATTTTACCAAGTTCGTAGTTCGTTGACCAAATCTCTCAAGGAAAACTTCCATCTCCAAGAAACCAGAAATTTGTCCAGTGTCATAACCAAAGATAAATCCACCCATTGCAACCAAGATGGTCATGAATATAGTGCGCAGAGTAACGGAAGGAACATGAAGATTTTCGTATTGGTGAACACCCTTTTCGGAATTGGCATTGAAAGCCCTTGCTCCAGTTGTAGCTTCCATCGAGTTATTCCCTGAGTTGACAACAGTTGATGGATGGCTATTATCGACACCGCCATTGCCATTGCGACCAAAGCGAGCCATGATCACTGATGATTGACGAACACAATGTGAGATCGACTTTGCTAGAGATTAAAGTGTATTCGGAAGTAAAATGTATGTAGAATAAGAAAGACAACTGATGAAGGTAAAACTTATGAAACGAAAGCGGATGAAGTGGAAGGGAGGCTGTAAATATATCTCAATGTGACGTCTAGTCTAACTATGAGACTAGAACTGAATGGGCATCCGCTCGCTGCTCGGCCTTGTTATTTCTCGTGTCAGATCATGATACCAGATTTGAAGTGAAAAAATTAAGTTTTGAGACGGGGGTAGGCCGAGTCTTCCTGACTCTCTCATTCCGACAGTGAAAGCTCACTGCCATTTTGTGGTAATCCCAGGACCAAAAGGTCACAAGGAATTCACGACAGGGGAAGGCAAAGGGCAATGGTTGGAGTGGTTTTCAAACTAGCCTCCATATGGAGTTTCTGGAGTCCCCAAGGATCCATAGAATGTGGTCCATTATCTGAAAATTTTCTGGCTGATTTCTAAACTCTTAGTTAGATGGAGAAATGGCCAAGAAATGACGTCGTTGGTAACGGTTTGACCCTTTTTTCAAGAACGACCCGGATATTTACCACTGAAGCGGTGCCATTCCACAACGAGAATCCCCTGAAAGATCCATTTATGTGAATGGAAACCCCAATCAATTGTCGTGTGTTTGGGTTTAAAATCGGGTTGATACCCACAATGCCTGAGTAGATGGAGATATGGAGATTTGGAGATTTGGACGGTCCTTTTCTCGGTGACATTATCTCAACGTCTGGGTAGTGGTAAGTAGTCAAGTCCCTTCTGTTGACGTGTCCAAGTCAAGTAAGTAACTTGATTGATCATCCACAGGAAGTAATTGAGCGCGTCCTAACTTTTCCACACGGGGTATCGGGGACTCCATGGTTGGAGAAATTGGAGTGCAGAAATCGTGTTGCAATGGGAGATTTGGGGAACTCGGAAGAGTGGATACCAGGTCGGTCCAGGAGGCGTCGCGGGTGTGGCGTTCGACTATGTAGGAAGATGACGTTCGATAGCGCCGCCCAATGACGAAAGCCGAAAAAAAATCAATTTTTGCGATCTCAGCAAAGTCATCGATAGAGGAGATTGGAAAGGGCATGAACCGTAGGGTTTCTAGCATTTTCGAAACACAGCAATGATAATCACATAATCGAGATAAGATCCTAACCGTAGAAGAAAAAGGGAGATGGAAAAAAAAAAGTGTAGACGACTACGGGTGCCATCAGAAAAATGCCTTGTAGTGAGTTTCGCCATCTGGAAACTACTGGGTAACGGCGTTGACGTTGTTGAATTCGTACCTACGCTACTACCTACCTAGGTAGACATCGTCAATTTTTGAACGGAATCCGGAGTGGCCGGATCGGATCGGCTATACATACATGCGGAGTAAGCCACATCCCATCTCGATTGAGATCCAGTTTGAATGGGAGTCAGGTGATTTGTGCGCAGCATTTTACGAAGATTCCGGTGTCAGTCGGCTATACTCCGGCTTGATCCGGCACCCGTTCACACGTGGGGGATTATTGTTCTTGGGGTGGGGTGCTTGTGGAGTGGCGTGAGGAGAAACTTTTCACCTTGGATCCGACACACGTGAAGGAGGTGAGATGTAACATTCTCGTCATTAACCATGTACATGTATATATATACATACAAATCAACAACGCCAGACAAATGGATTCCCGATTGTTTGGGGTATTTATTGGTAGGTACATGACTGTTGGCCACACAAGAAGCAGAAAATTGTCCGACCTTTTCTCCCTGTTCAACGGAGTCGATTTTTACCCCTCAAATTGTGATGTTCTCGGCAGCTCTCTTTCCATCTTTCGAATTCTTTCCAATAGGGAAACAAGTTGATGATTGAATACAGAGAAATCTATTTCCGTCTCGACAATGCTGGCATTGGTATGTATCTTGTCAGGCCAGACTTGGGGGATGGCATGCGCAACGACAAAAGTGGTGTTCTGGCTGGATCCCTCTCATGGAAAGGTGCTGGAAGAGCACACTCACACTTGTGATGCAGGCTTTACACATTCGTCCATTCTCCCTTCCCTTTTCCCAATGACCAATTTCGGAACATCGCTAGCTACCCTTCGATCCAAAGGACATACGGTGTATAAATTTCTCACCAACTCCCCTCATCTTTTATATGCACCATCCAGATAAAGATGCTCTTAGGAGAAACTTCTCATCCTAGAACTCCCACCTCATATGTTCATATCATGTGGATGTTCCTTGAGATATCAATGAGACTGCAGGCTAAGATGGAAGCAATGTATGAACAAGCAGTAAATCATCTTTCCACCTCTCAGACGACATAAATCCGGAGATGGAATAGAGAATGATTTGAAACATTCGGTCCGCACCGAAAGAGCACGCACTGTCGATGTGTTAATTTCAACAGGTGAAGAGGCAAAACTCTAAATATATTTCTCCGTTAAATGATGTGTCGTTAATAATGTTTTGAATAGATAAAGAAAACTCAGCCTCCAGAATTTTCAAAGTTCATTGTCGGTGGAGTGAATCGAAGGATCTTTTCAGAGTGTACTAACCACTTAAATCTTATCATCCACAAATCTGTTCTATTGTCTGGGACTTCGACTACGTATATCAATATCCACCAAACAAATCCATCCATATGAAGATTTCAACATAACTCCATAGAGTGGTGAAGAAAATTAATTTGAAACTCGTATGAAAATCTGCTAGGTATTCAGGCAAAATTGTATGGATAAATCCTCCGTCCAAAGTACTCGGTATTCTCAAGCTATTTCTAAATTTCTTCGTGTAGGTGTAACGTACCACCAAAACGTGGAATCTATATCTTCGCGCCGTTGATCTGCATATCGAGATGTTATTCTAGAACTCGTAGAATTCCGTCTACTTGTCTTTTTCTCTGTCAATCTCACCCTTCTAAGATTGCTAGGACGTTGTCGATGTCAAGGATCTCAACGGCTTGAAGTTGGTGAACTTGACTAGTGACCTTATTCTCTACTGATGGGTAGGTACAAACTGTAGGTAGATTTGTCCAAGGAATGAGCAAGACCAAAACAGAACGAGGACATCAACATGCATAAGTCTCTGTTATATCATCTACCGGTCTTACTGTATGTAACATGTACGAAGAAAGGTACGCATCTAACCGCTCGGTATAGATGGTCTTCTAGGTAGTATTATAGGTAGTATTATAGGTAGTATTGTAGGCAATATAAGTTCTGTGTCTTCTCCCCGCAAGAATGACACTTTTGATCAATCCATGCATCCTCACAAACAAAAACGAACAAGCAATATATTGAATGGAAAGCAATCGGGGATTAATTTGTTGAATCCTTTTCCACAGCTATAAAAATCGAAATATCCATCTATTTTCTTACCTCTCGGGATTGTCATTGGCGGAAGATTATTACCCCCTGGCTACCGACCATTTTTACCTCCACTTCTCCAAATTCCCCATCTTTTGGCATTCCCCTTAGTATTTCCCCCCAGTTCAACATCACATCTAAACCTATCGCCCTCAGATTTATATGCAGGGTCGCAAGGTTCCTTTTAAACAAAGCTGCTTTGTCGGTGGAACAATCTTCACCGAGAGGGAGTTTGTTATCTTTTCTATTTTTCCATCACCGTTGCTCTTCAGTCCGAAGACGAGAATTCTTTCTCTTTTTCCACGTTGATTTTGGCATGAGATTGCGTGAGAATGGCTTGAATATCACTCGCTACTCGATGGATTAAGGAAAAACACACACCACTACAAACGCAAGAGATTGACAGAGGACAACGGCATCAACACACACACCAGGTAAACGAAGCAATCACATCACCCTCTCGAGCCCGCCTCCAAAATCCTGCCCAGGTCATAACTCCGTTTACCGTTCTCCATTCTCAGCTGCATGAACTTCTTCCAATGGTTCATCAATTCAAGCAGCCTTCTTCCTAAACCCCCCTCCCCCCTTCACCCCCTTCCAAAAGTCAATCGAAAAGTGTCCGGCGAAATTTCGACAGCCTCTCGAACATTTTCTAGCAAACCAGCGAGCTCCCAATAAGCAATCGCAATCACACCACACCTCAATCCAATAGTGCATTGCAGAACAGTGCATGGAATATATCCGATATCAGTTTCACCTCCCACACCTTTCAACTTTCGTCTCAAAGTTGGCCCAGAGTTCTACCTTCTCTCTCAACTCGGATGTCTATCACTGGCACTCCCACACTTTTATTTAAAAATCACGGGCTGCCATGTAGTACAGAGAAATTGAGCATGAAATCGATTTTATCCTGACCTTGAGATTATTGGACTTATACACACCTACAAAGGTACACACATTAACATCGCAAACAAGATATTAATTCCACTATCGAACTTCAACTATCGCCAACCCCGAACTTAATACTCGAAGCTACCACTCACATTGCGCCCTCGATAGTACCTCATTAATAGTGTACTGTCAGAAATACTTTAAGCCTGTTTACCCAGGTAAAACTTCATCTTCCTCAAATCTAACAACCGGCAAAATTATTCGTAAAGAAGCTTCCGTCCGAAATTCTCAAGTTCATCAAGAACTTCCTCAGAAATTCTCCAATCTGTCAATTATAAATTCCAGCGAATCTATGGCAACCAAACAACAACAGTCGTCTCCGACGCCTGCGCGGCCGAAGAGCACAAATGGAATCATTAATGGGAGTAAGGCTGGTATGGGAGATGAGAGGATAGTTGTAATTGTTTTTGGGCAAGGTCAGGATAGAATTGTTCCTGTTTTTGCGGATGTACTCGGGAAACCACATAGAATGGCCACCAGCTTTTCGGCTGTTGGAGACGAAGATCATGGAACTGTTATAGGAATAGCAGCAAGCGATGCAAAAGGGGATATTGAATCCCGGAATCGTTCATTGATCGTCGCTATCAATGCTCATTGTGTGGCTTTGGGAATGCCACCAGATTTAAATCTATCGGCCTCGACAGATTATGAATTTCTTTACACAGAGACACCATTTTTCCGAAGAGATCTTTCACGATTTATCGCATTCATTTTGGGTCAAATAAGTCATCATGAAGCACTCATTACGAAACCGAGAACGTATTTCATATCTACCACGTTCCCAGATGTTCGTACGGCATTATCTAATTTAGATATTCTCTCCGTTGGATCAGATGCGGTAGAAATTCGCGTCGATTTACTAAAGGAAGGTTTAATTGATGGAACTTTCAATTCTGTACCAAGTTTGAGTTACGTTGGAGAACAAGTTATGCTGCTGAGACAGCGTACAGAATTACCCATAATTTTTACGACCAGATGTACGAGAGAGAATGGTCGATTTCCCATGGACAACCCAGAACTTTATTACGAATACCTCTACCGAGCTATACAGTGGGGATGTGAATACATTGATGTTGAGGTTTGGTTACCAGAAGAGATTAGAAAGAAATTGTTCGAGCAAAGAGGAAATAGTAGGATCATTTCGGCATTTCATGACTTCTCTGGAACATTCAAATGGCCATCGCTTCAGGCTCAGAACATCTTTCAAGAAAGCCGGAAGTATGGAGATATTGTTAAGATGATTACCATTATTAATTCTATGTCTGAGAATTATGAACTTGAGTACTTTCGTTCTCAAATCAAAGCCAACTATCCCGATGGACCTCCATTATCTGCCGTCAACATGGGACAACTTGGACAATTATCTCGTGCCCTTAACACAGTCTTTTCACCCATCACTCATCCTTTACTCCCTATCGTCGCTGCCCCTGGCCAAATGAGTGCCGCGGAGATTAATGGTGCTCTAGCAACCATGGGTCAATTGCCAAAGAAAAACATTTACGCTATTGGCACCTTTCGCACCACTCCTCAAGCAACCTTCTTCGAAAAATGTTTCAATGAACTAGGGTTACCACACAATTTCGCATCACTAGACCGAGGTGTCAAAGGATCCGTCGAAGCTTTCTGTTTACAACCTAACTTTGGTGGCGCATATATCAACCCACCTCTTCATTCTTCACAACCATACATACCTATGCTATCAGATGCAGCGCGCACCATTGGTGCTGTTGATACTATCGTTGTGCGAGGTGAAGGTCCATCATCAACTTTCATAGGGGATAATGCGACATGGAAAGGTATTCGTGCAACTCTTACACGTGATTTCGCACCTTCGGCATACAAAGATCGAGCTGCTATTATTTTATCGAGCAATGGGGACGATGCCGCGTCGGTAATATTCGCACTTAGAAGCCTTAACATTGGAAAGATTTATACAATTGGGTTTAAGGCACATGGACCTTTAGCGGCGGGTGTCGAATCTTTCACTTCGATGGAAAGTGTTACCAAATCCGACATTCCATTTGCGATAATCTCAGCTTTACCACCCGAGAAGACTCATTTGGTGCAACCTCTTCTCAGATACTTTAATGGAAGAGATTCTCGAGGACAAGGAAAAGTATTCGTCGATCTTGCTCATGGGCCAAGAAAGGGGGACCCGTTGGCTGTCGCAGAAGGATGTGGGTGGACAGCTTATGGAGTTGCTGATACGAGTGCTTTTACAACAGTCGAGACTCTAAGATTATTGGTTGGACAAAACGTTCCATACAGTTTTGTTAGGTTAGCAAGTGGAAGAGGGTTATATTGATTTCTCGGGAGCGAGCGAGTTTGCCTGTGGGTAGGCTGTGTGTGAATCTGGGGGCAAGAGCGACGCGCTTGTGATGATTTCGGTGCATGGTGTGGTGTTCTCTCTATTTTTAATGAGGCAGGCGTTAATGAAAGGTATACAGTGGGGCGAAACCGCGAATATACGAACGAGGAGATTGTAGATGAGACTCGAGTGCGGGGGCGGTCTCATAGATTAGGCTATGGATTTGTGCACTTTCAGGTGTAAAGAGCCGGGATCGTGTTTAGACTGAGGATTGAGGATTGAGGATTGAGGATCGAGGATTAAGGAATTACAGGTTGCATTGTCTTTTTTTATGTCGAATTTAGTTCTTTCAATTAGATGCAACAATGCGGAAGACACAATACTATCAAATATACTTGAATGTTAAGTGCCTCGCTTGCGCGTTTTTCACTTGGGCTTCGTGCTTACTTGAATTCACTGATTGCTCTTTGATACATTTCCTTTGAATCTCCATCCAAGTCTAGTTAAAGTATCTACGCGTTCTTTCGCTCTCAAAATATATGCACCATGAAAACCCCCACTACAAATCATTACCCCGCCGAGCCCGCCTTTTCGCTGTACCAATATCTTGTGTGATATTTTTGAAGTCCCCAATGCTTGAGCGTCCTGTCGTCCATCCCATCCTTTTTTTTTGACATCCTTCTCTTCAACACAACCCCTCTGATGATTGAAATTCGGTCTTGGGAGGCTTGTAATATTTGCACGTCGCTGTTTGGGAAGCAGATAGAAGGGTGGGTCTCTGTTGAGAAGCGGGGTAAAGCTCCCAACCCACCTTCCAAAGTCACTGCATTGAGAGACAAGAAACAAATTGGCGTATATTAAATTCGTACCTTCACAAGTCTGGAAAGAGTTTTAGAAATTTTTAACCTCTCAAGATCTGAGTTTCCAGAACAAATGTCTTCGAAGTTGGAATATAATTGTCCTGATAGTTCACACTGCCCCTCCTCCACTTCTTACTACCGCCCCAACTCAACAAGCCAACTCCATTGAATCCATTCCTCGCCCTCAAACAACGGAAGCAATGAAAGCTAGCTATCTGCCAAACTTCCCAACACTTCTCAACATCGGAATCATGAATCTCTCCTTTCGCTTTCCACTGGCTGAGCACAGCACCCTATTTAAATTCGAGAGGTTCTGCTCAGGTGCATGGCTTTAGGCTTCAGAATATCTTGGTTTAGGAATTGACTGTGATTCACCTCTGCATTACTCACAACAGAAATATTCATGACCGGCATAAGCACTCAAAGACAGAAAGAGTTCGTGGTTAAGTAGATGAGAATGAGCCTTGTATGTGAAATGAGAGTCGAGCTCAGTCAACGGCCAAAACAATTGATAGTAAGGGCGCAATCGATATCATTCGTCAATCCGATGACTATGAAGCTCGAGAAACTTTCCGGAAAATACGCAAGATCATTTATGATTCTTGATTCTTGAAGAACCTTGGCAAAATTTCAGAAAACGACAATATCGAATGAAAGTTGAAGGCGCATTGGTCCGTCGATCTGAGTTTTAAATCAAGAGGTAAATTTTAGTCATTTGCAGTTTCTTCAGTTATAGAAATCACATCATTGACAACATGCAGTCCTGAATTATTTCAATGTTATCGTTCTGGTAATTTTGAATGTTCGAAGCGTTGATAGCCTCGAGAGATTGAGGGGGGAACGGGTAGGACACATAAATCAAGTCAAGTTCAAGGCAAAATTATTCTCTTTAGCCACGCTACTGGGACTATACCTCTACTGCGCTGCCGCGTTCATTTTTCTCCATTTGAACTTCGCAATTCTTAAACACTGGTGAATATAGCCCTGGCTTAAAGCTTGAGAGAAAGCGGAAGTAGACTTCTCTAGGCCTCCGTTTCTAGCTTTTGTCGCTCCCATAGTGACCCAAGATTAGACATTGTCATTATGAGCAAGGTAGCGGTGACTCAGTCGCTTGACTAGAAAGTTTCATTTTCATCTTTGGCACATAGCATGGGAAGTCGAGCATGAATCTGAGAGCAAGGCATTGTTCCATAATATAGTGAGCCTCATAAACATGGTAAATTAAAAACACCCGTCAAAGTATCTCAAATGCAAGACAAATTAGAGCTCAGCGAGGTTGTTGGCAATGACCCTTCGCTCTGATCATCCAATACTATCTGGATGTGTTTTGCATGTGAAAATTTAAACTTATCCCGAAATAAAATCTAAGGGACGCATGACGTGAGATGAGAATTGCATATGATTTGAGGCTAAAATCCAAATCGATGAAACCCTTTAAAGAATTTTCAGACCATGAAATGGCTAACTAGTAGTGTCACACACATATAGAATCTGAAATCTACAGTACTACAGCTACTAGAACACTAATTCTGTGGTAAAAGTTGAGTGGTAAGATGTTTATCACGAGGTTCGGAAGTGGCAGGTAGATGTATCACCCCTATTAGGGAATAACTACATTATTTGAGACAAGACCTTGACAATAGCTGAAGCCACACGAGGTGCATAGATCTGGGGAAATACGGGGTATTATCCAAGATGACACGCGTATGCAAATTTAATAAATGGTACTCTATTAAGGTGTGAAATCTGCAAGTACTCAACTTGAGATTGGTGGGAAAAGGAAATTGTCTGAGACCATTAACCTTAACGAATAAATGAATATACCTCCCGACACCCTTAGTTGATGCATTATTGACAAAAATTAAGATGAGGATCGATATAATACCGATACCCAAGGCCATGGCTTGGATCTCAAGGATGCATCTGTTGAGGTCTCGTCGGATAGAAGAAAAGTATGAAAAAAAACAAGGAGAGGAGGAAGTGCCAGCTTACTTGTGATGTCAGTAATTCTCCCACCGGGATTGTTGAAGTGGGTTCAAATCACTGCGGAGAGAGGGTGACGGACCGAACCGACCGTGGCATTTTCTTGTTTGAAAGAATCTCTGAAATGAGTGCGAATCATAACATACGGGACGTCGGGCCCATTTCATACAAGTGCCGTCTGTCATATGTTAAGCTGAATGAAGAGATTCGGTTCTATCATACTTATGTACGAGAAGAGATGAAAATTCTGGAAGGGGCTTTTTCTTGTGGTGTTTGGAATAGCTGAAAAGTCACCAGTATGTAACTCGGCATTCTTGGTTGACAGCGCTTCCTCTTTCTGTGTGTATATTCCTTGATTCCTGAGGAGCTTGGGGAGGCAGTAGGTGAGGTCCCAAAATGGTTGTGATAACCAGGATGAAGTCTTTTTTCCATTCTGCCTGATTCGGATATTTAATGACAACGTTACAGAGGAGGGGCGTCGGTTAGTTGATATGATCATGCTTCTGAGCCTCTGTCGTCTAGATATACTCTTTCTAGCACCTCCAAATGCGCATTTGCAAGAATCTCGTCCCAACATGATTAGTTACATGAGATTAAGAATGGCAGTCCACGAAAGTTGGGCATCTCTGGCGCGTAAAAGAGATGGGATATGTAGCTAGGCATATGGACGTATTGTCCCGATGCTATCAGGATACTTCAGACGATAGACCCTGAAATGACCAATGCGAATTCGTCTGTTATCCGATGCAGGTTATCCGAATACTACATGGAGCGTCATACACATGTCTTACTGGCGAGCTACGAGTCACGGCCTTGGGGATAATGAAATATCCATACACGTACTGACTCTGATGAGGTGATCCAGGTTTGCTAGAGTGTTAATGAATGTCTCCTGCATGACGGAGATAATACCCCTTGAAGCGTCGCGCGTACGGAGTGATAGCATTTAGTAACACAATTTTTTGATATACTTTAGATCGGCCCATACATAGCATGTGGATCTCCGGGAGTGATTCGGGAGTGGTGCTATCGTGTAAGGTTGTGAACGGATATCTGAGTAGCTTCCCTATCCGTGGTATGAAGATTACACAAGAAGGGACGAGACGGATAGTGCCACCTCGTATCACGATGAATGATGTGATGTCGCGGTAGTTGGTTCGTATCTGCACCATTCATCCGACTCGAATTCGTCCCAGAGAAAGTTAATGAATAGATGAACCCCAGACACTTTGGGGACACACAGTATCGTACCAAAAACGTGTCTGTGGTGTGTTCAATAGCCTGTGATGTTGGGTAGAGGTGGAGTGGCGCTTTGCATTTTGCGGGGAAGTTGTTTCAAATAGTCCAAGGTGTAATTTCAATTTCCATTGCTCCCCTTACCATGCATGCAGTATTTCTTCCCAACCTAAATTGCGACATTTCGAGAAAGTTTGGATGGGAAGCTACAATTCACGGACTTAGAATCATATATTCGAAGCGGACATCCAGTATCAAGATCGATGCACAGCCTGGTTTCCCGCAACTTGTTAATTACAAACAGTTGTGATGGATGTTAGATGAGAGGGTTCGCTATCCATACATGTGATGGCTATATAGGCCAAGGGACAACTTTAATGCGACGTTACGATCCGTAATCTGCTATAGTATTTTGAATATCATTTCGAGATGAAGATGTCACATTTCTTCGCAACTTCTCAAAATGTTAATATTTCGGACATTTCAATGTGACGGAAAATCCCCGCAGCCTGCTTCTTGACCGTTCGGAGGAACCATTGGGATTTGGTTTAGTCGTCGGCAATTTGATGAAGTGACTCGGAAGTGATTCGGAAGTATCGATGGTTTAAGATGGATGGATGGTAATTGAGGTTACATTCAATATTTAATCTCCATGAAGATTATTTTTATTTCTCCATGGAAGTAGTCGTCAGCATGGCTCGCATTGGCGCATTGAGGTGGCAATCTAAGATGATTTCGGAAGCGAAACCGTTGAAGAAGAGACTAGGGGGAAATTCGAAGCTTTTCGGATTTCTACTTGAGAGAGTCACTAGCCGTTGGCACAGTCTTGTCTTTACCGTCTCACACCTTCACAAGCTCACAGTCTCATCCTTTCACAGTCCAACAATGCAGGCGCTCCAATCATCGATTCCATGTCGCCAATCATAGAGCAGTACGAAGCTTTCCACAGAGCTTAACTTCAATATGCTTGGCAGGACCGTAAAACCCGCGAAGAATAACCTTCATTTGTGAATCTAAACATGATGATACATCCAAGTAACCTTTGATTATGATTTCAAGGGGACTCGGGTCCAGGAATAACCCCAGAAATAGCAAAAGGTAAAGTTGTGGGTTATGTGTTGTAGCCCTTATGGGTTATGGGTTTGACGGCGGGTTTTTTCTACTCCTCTGTGGGTTAATGAGGGATAGCCTCGGGGATCACAAGAATTTTGGACAAGTCATTCGACCAAGCGTCTAGCGTCTAGATTGTATAAATTTTGAGCTACTCCATATTTGGGTCTCAATTGTGGAGAGGGTAAATACGTGATGAAGCGGGAAACCGAGGGAAATGGGAACGGGACCAGCTGGTGCCATCGCAGTGTGAATGCAGAAAAGAAATGCAGATAGATCGGAGATTCAGCGAGGGAAAGATTGCAGTACTACCTTAGCCGCAGTTCCAAATCCATATAGGAAAGTTGCAGACTATAGGTGACTCGCAAATTATGCAGGAAAGCGTCGTAACTTTTTCTTCCAACTAAAGTTATGGCTACCTTCACTTCAATCTTTGCTTCTCAATTTACCCCCTTTACATCGGTTGGTTCCCTTGGCCATCCCCCTGCAATGTTAACATATCTGTCGTTTTGACGGCAGATCAAGGGCCAAGGTTGATCTAATCGAATTTTACAAGAAAGCAAGGAGAGGGGCGAGAGGGGGGATTCGGGGGGATGAGGAGTGGAGATGTAAGCTCATCCATTACCTTGAATTTTTTGTCACGGTTTACTTACTGAGTCCTGACTGACTGATCTTTTTCTAGGGTTCCTGGTGTCTGGAATACTAGTTAGGTACAGCGCAATGAGCGCTTGCGAACGACCTGTGTGTTAACGAGGACGGCGATCCAGTTGTTGTTTCTGTTTTTCTCACAACCCCAGTTTTCCAATAGACGTATCGGAGCCACGATTTCCAATATGGCAAATGGTCCGTGGGATACTGCATTTACTGCATTTACACATCTGGACTATAAAGTTCGAAAGACTCATGATCATCTTGGAGTCTAGCATGCTCGGTGTGTACCTTAGGTATCTACAGCACAGAGCAAAGTAAACTTTCAGGTACCCGACAATTATCCTCCCCTCCTTTCTCATCTCACGTGTAACTTTCACCCGAATTCCGGATCGAGTCCAATAGTGTATCAAGGAAGTTTGTCCTTCTTATTTTCCCCTTTGATGAGTATCTACACGAGTTGGAGGGAGCCTTGGGGGGAGAGAAGATACAGAAGAGCTAGATTGTGATCATGGCCACCGCCATACCATCATCACCACCACTGTCGCTTCTGCTCACTCTACCAAAAATCTGTTGACAATGTAATACTACCTAGGCATCATTTGCACCAATGCACCAATGCACCAATGCAGCAGCAATCCCTGAGCATGCATACATACCCAGGTCGCAACACGCTTTCTCTGTCTCTCTCTAGCTTCAACCTCCCCGCAATCTTCCCTACCAAAGTATCCAGAACATCCCCCTGTCTTTTTCTCGCAAAACTGCTGTCGTGCCTCGCTTTCCTTCGAGAATCTTTTAAATTTCCTACCAGGTACGATATTTCTGCAGCTCTAAACAAGTGATCACACCCCCATCTTCCTCTTACGACAAGGGCATGGTGGGACGACGCATTCGTTCTTAACCCTTAACATCCAACCCTCATCTCATGCTCCCGTACTTCTGAGCTCTGTCTTTTCTTACTCACCGATACCAATCACCTCCCGTGCCTCTCTAATCCCAGCCCATTCTTTACATCGCACTTTATACATTATACATTACACACTACCACGAACCGCCACGTCTGATTCCAGTTGTATACTTTCTTTTCGCTCTGCTTGAGACGGGAATGAAAAGTCTCACCAAACGTAAGCCCACAATACACCGACCGTCAACCGTCAACCGTCAACTTGCCAACTGATCAACCAAAACCGCCTGGAAAATATCCCTGGGAGCAGTAGTTCGGTCAATGACTATCCGATCATCTCTGTAATTGGATTACATCTGCAATTGGCGAGTGAGTAACGGTTGCCATTCTTTTGGGAAGCTCCCATCGACCCGAGAATTCGTCCAACGTCCAACGCCTAGCCAAAAACCGAAGAGGATACGACGTACATACATAAATACATCATCCATTTGACCAAGTCTGAATCGGAAATTATTTGCATACTCCCCTCCAAAACCACCACACTCGTAATGTTTTGTGCATTGCGTCTCGACCAATCTTTATGATGTGACGAATCTTATTATTACTGTACAACAATAATTTCTTCTTTCGCCTTTTCTTGTCGCCTTGGAATTTCCTCCCGATACCATGTCCGGAAGGCCAGCGCAAGTTGGAATTGAACGATTACCAGCACGACGTATGAGCAACGAACCACGAGAATCAATGAATTGTAAATCTTGTAGAAAGAGGAAGGTTGGTTCTACTCTGCACCAGCTTCAGGCGCAATTCTTCCGCGATGCTGATAGTTTTTCCAGATAAAGTGCAATCGGTTGCGACCGACTTGCGAAGCTTGTCAAGTCTTCCAATGCCCTTGTATCTATGGTGGGGTTATAACATTCAAGAAATTCGAAATACTTAGTTCTAACTCTTTCTTCTCTTGATAGATGCCGTTCCCAAAAAGCGCGGACCCAAGACGGATGTATTGGAAGCCTTACTAAAGAGAGTCGATGGATTGGAACGAAAATTGAGGGATGAGAAAAAATCCAATTCTCCAAATAATGATGGGAATGCTTCCGGTTCTGGTGCTGGCGGGGGTGAAGCGGAAAGTCCTCATGACGATACAAAACCAAAACGACCTCATCTGGAGACGACCATTTCAAATATTGCAGATGAATCCGCTGTATATTCTCCAACACCCATAAGGTACTTGATTCCTATCCTTGCTTACAATCTTCTTTTCAATTGACACATCCTCAGCGAGCCCTCTCCTTCAGTCCAGCAAGATGTCCTTTTGGATACTTACTTTGTTCGGTGCCATGGGAAATCTTACCATATACTCGACGAAACTTCTATTCGACAACGGATCCAATCTAATCAAATCCCAACATATCTACTTTATGCAATTTACGCTGTTAGCGCAAGGTATGTCGGAATCAATTGATTCACATATGACGAATCACTGACTTTCCACAAGATATACTTCTCATCCAAATGGATATTTTGCTGCAGTGAGATTAAGTGAAGATTATGCTCATCGAGCCAGAGCAGAAGTAGACATCGACGAACCATCTATCGATAATTTACAGGCTCTATTACTCCTTGGTATTTCTTACACAGCATCTGGAAGAGGGAAGAAGGCATACATGATGCTTGGTACATGCCCTCAATAACTTTCAACCACTAAATAATTCGCTAACTGTACATAGCGAATGCCGTTGGAATGGCCGTTGCGCTAGAACTCCATCGCGAACTGGATCAGAACCTACGAATTAGTCCTGTAGAGAGAGAGTTACGAAGAAGACTGTTTTGGACATGTTATTTGATAGACAGATTCACGGCATGCGGATCAAAACGACCATCATTAATTGCCGATAAATCTATTGTGTTACGGTTACCATCTTGGTCACCCAATCCAGCCGCTCTTCCCGTCGAAGGGGAGTTTTTCCAAAGCGGTTCAAATCTTCATTTCGGTAGTGGAAAAAAGAGTCAAGGGAGCAGCGGAATGCTCATAGATATTGTGAGGATACTAGGAATTACCAACCGCTATCTCGCAGCTGGCGGTGTAAAAGGCAGGTTTTGCAACAATCATGTTTGTTCATCAATTGTTCGTTGCACGAATACTGACTACCATGCTACAAGAACAGGCGACTCTCATTTCCCATGGCACTCACTATCGAATCTTTCGAAAATTCGCCAGGACTTAGATATTTGGGCGGGTGGTACACAGGATGTCTTTACATCTGTCGATACACTTTTTGGACAGCCAGACAGTACAACTCTCGTCCTTAGCAAACTTATCTATCATCTCATACATTGCCTGATATATCGACCTTTTCTTCCCATCGATCTTGCTGAGTTAGCTGGAACCGGTCAACATCAATCTTGGCAAATTGAAGCCACAAATCTTTGTTTTCTTCACGCAAACGCAATCGCCGAATTGGTAGAGCTTGGGAAACAATCTGCATCAATAGAATGGCCCGCATTTGTGGGATATTGTATTTGTACCGCTGGTACTGTTCATGTTCATGGGACACACTACAAAGGCGGCCGTGAAGGTGAAGTGTTTTCCGCTTCCGCCGATTTTCTCTCCAGAGAAATGCAACAACTTTCCGAACTTCGATATGCATGGTCTTCAGTTCAACATCAACGAGAAACTCTACAGACAATCTATGGTTGTCATTCCGATCTAGTGAAAAGTCTTGGAAGTAACCCGATGCGCTTTAGTCCAGTCTTTCACCTGGAAGACTTTTTCGATAGGTATAGTGATTTGGGCCAATACTTTGATGGGGCTCATATTAGTTTTGCGGATGTGGTGACACCTAGCCCGGAAGCATATCAAGGCCATGACCTTTATGCGCCGACACAATCAAATAGGAATGGTTCTATGAATGGGGGGACAGGCTCGAGCGGCTCAAATGATTCGACTACCGTTACTGCCAAACGCAAGTCTTCTTCATCTGCACGAAAACGTGCTCTTACCAATAGCCTAAAAGATAGACCTCTAATGTCACCGAGTGGGAGATCGGTTGAACAATTACCACTACCACAGAACGGGTTACTCGGTCATGATCCGGCATCTTATTCTAATCAGGGAAGTTCAATGACTACACTTCCACAAATACCCTTTTCGCCACCTAGTCAAAATCAATCGCAATCATATACCTTTTCACCATCGCTCTCTTTGAATCACGGGCAAGAATCGGATTTTGATCCAATGTTTGGTATGTCACATCTAGGTAGTGGTGGAAATTTTTCATTTGCAGGAATGGGCGGAACAAGTGGCGGTATGATGGGAGAAGAAGGTATGACACCAGGAGGAAGGTCAAATAATGGGAGTACGGGAACAAGTGGAGAGGAGAAAGATCCTTTCCTGAGCTTGCTAGAACAGCTTGCAGAAAATGAACAACAAAGAGGCGGACCAAGCGAATTGGACTTTTTCTTGGGTGGTGGACAGGGTTGAAAATGACCTGGGTGCGCGATAGCTTATGCACGCCCATGGTTGTCTTTCGAGACATGAATATAATCATCTCACGTGGTTGAAGAATTGGTACCTTCCCAAACCATACTTGCTTGGTTGAATTAACCTGGTACGAAATCATGGAGATGGATCAAAGGAGGAGAAAGCTTTACACGAGCCCAGGAGAGACGACCAAGGAAAGGATTTAAGATATTTACGAGGATGGAAAAACCAAGTTCGAGAGTGAAAGAATGTACAAAGGACTGAGAGAATTGCATTGCTAATGAGAGTACCGGAGTTTGAGTTGGATGAATTTGCATGCGGACACGTACAGTACCACTGAGGGGCATATGAAGGTTAAATGGGGGCAGGTGCAACCAGGGGAATGAGATACGGAGTTTCTGGGTGTAGGTTACATTACGGTGATATCTCACGATGAGAATCTTTTGTATCGAGTGAGCAAAATTGGAGGCGAGGGAATTTCCATGCTCGCCATCACATCATACTCTAGATATAAAAGCGATGTTTAATATAAATGTATCTTCCAAGCACTTGGGTTCATCTCGAGTTGTACTTTGGACTCCCGAGAGCCTGGAATCATTATCCTTTTCCGGACGCTTCGAAACATGCTTGCACCTTGCTTTTCCGTGGTAGATGTAACTCATCAATCACTACTTAGTTAGAACTCAAGAATTTTGTAACGGATATGTGAGGACAAGATATCTCATGCATGTCCTTGATTTGATTCATGATATGTCAGACCGTGCAAAGTTCTAACCTCCGTGCCCCCCTCGCCTGCTACCCACATCGATTCCCAATCACGAATAAAGCAATCGATCCGCATGGTAAGATCGATTGACTTTCCGGAGATCATGATTCGAGCTCTTGGTAAAGAGTACGTACAGTGAATGCCCAAGAGCCTCACCAGTGGCCTCCCTCCCGCCCCCAACTTTACAATTCGGAAAAACACACTGCCCCTCCATGCAGCCCGAGATTCTACTAGAATACGAACACTCATCCCACTTCTGATACCATGCTTTCACACTGTCCACTTAATTGCCTATACGAGTTAGATAGGTGTGTCTTTTACGCTTTTACTTTGGCTGCACAGTGGACATGGTGGATGTGTATAGCCGTCCCCCACAAAATGGGCTGCAAAGTGAAATGCTGGGGATATTAGTGTGAATGTTACCTCTGGAGGAGCACGTGCTGAAAATTTAGGGTTCTTTTGAAGGGAAAGGTGGGAATCGGACCGATGGAGTTCCCTCTTTGAGTAGCTTGTTTGTTTTTGAGGAAGAAAACACGATACGTGATTTGGTAGAAGGAGGGCGGGGCTTGGGTCAATGGGATTTTAGACTCAAGAGGAAGCGAAGAGATTTTTGATTGACAGATTTACCCCGCGTTATGAGCGTTATCGGGGGCAATGGGTAGAACATGGACTCGATGGAGTAGAGTGTAGAAACTAGGTACGTACCGGTAGGTTAGATCAAGCTTGGGGGAAGGTGGCGCGGGGATTGGTCAGAGAGGTGTGACCTACTTAGTACCTACATTGTCAGATCTTAGCATCTCACTTTATTTTGTAAGGTTAGGAGAATTTTCTCATTATGGGTGAAGCTTGCGAGAGAATACATACCTACGTAGACAGATGGTACGGTGCTAGGTAGGTGCTAGGTCCTAGGTGCATTATACGAACAACAAGAGTCTAGTCCAAAATGAAATGCCGGCACCGGGCGGATGTACAGCGGCACGTGAGCGGATCGCAGTCTGCTGGGTTTCAAATCGCGGAGGTTATGACGAAGAGAATGCCGACAGTGTGAGTTTGAGTGGCTTAGCTAAGCCATTGAACTTGATGGGTACGGTGTTTATGCTCTGGCAATTTCTCCATACATTCAGTAAATTCAGTCAAGGCCACCTCAAGTACATTATGACTCTAGAGTCCGGACGTAAATACCTGCTATCGCCCAGCTGAGTCTGTGTGTCTTTTGAGTCATGTTAGTATTCGCATTGAAGGAAGGAATGTTTCATCGGAGAGTATTGATTTTGATAGGCTCGGAAAACGAAATAGGGGTAGTGCGAGAGACCACAAAGAATGGGAAGAATTCATGGAAAGAGATATGATACGATGAAGTCTAGTGAAGTGAAGTGAAGTGTGGCGAAATCAAGCTATTCTGATTCGATGGCATTTAAAGTTCTGGTACCATGGCTAAGCCGGCCTGCATAGCACTACTTCAAACAATGTGAGCAAGTATTATCGTCTCAAGTTGCGAAATTGATCAATCCATACAAAGTTTAAACGGACGAACGAATTAACATGAGAATTATGTTAATATGTAAGATATCTAATGTCGATTGATCAAAGCCTTACGAAGATTGCTTAGATTACACTTAAGCACGCCAGCAGGCAGTCGCGAGATTGTGTTCTATGCGCTCGTGAGTCTCATCTCATAATTATTTATACCTGATACCTACCCTACCCTACCCTACCCAAACAAACTTCCTTGGCAGTATATTGACTCAGGAACGATGTACAGCTGGCATCTGCTTGCTTGACACCTGCTTGAAATCTCCCCATTGCCAGTTTGGGAAGAAGAAGGGACTATCATACACACAGGTGGACAGTAGGCACTTTGCACTGTGCACGCGAAATGGATTTTGTTTGACAATCAGAGAATTCTTTTTGATTCGAAGCCGTACATCATTGTGACACAGGCAGATCGGGGATAAAAGATTGGAGGCGTGCCAAAGTCCATCAAATATCGGAGAAGGCGAATAGATGAGGTAGTGCTCGGTGGACGATGTAAGATCTTACGATGTACTGTATACCCAGCATGTATTCAAGTAAAAGCAGCATACGTCGCTAAGCTCAAAATGGTCGTATAATTGACCTTAACCGAGGGATTGAAGGTTGTTCATTTACGTCACTTCTCACAAAACTCATCAACTTTTTCTCTCTATCGTCACTCTCTTTGAAAACCGACAATCCCCTTCCCGTCACCCGGGCATCTTTTCGCGATTCTTTTCACGATTGACGATCAACAGTTTACAATCATTACTACCTGGCCAGGAGGCAATAATAGACGAACTAATGACAAATAAGGTTTGGTTTATATTTAATCTTTGTTGATGCTGCTTTTTACCTGCTCACATGTAAGTTTGACGACTTTTCATTGGAGACGATCCAATCCATAAGACTCTTGTAAGTGAGAAGAAGGCTTTAACAAAAATCTCTTCATTTCCCAAGCTTCGCCCCATAAAGTTAACGAATCGGCAATGGCGTCCGAACTACTGGAATTTGGCTATCCAAGGTCTTGTTGTGTTCTGAATGGTTGATTGGACTTCCAAACTTATTATTTTGCCAATCTGCCAATAACTTTAAATCCCAAGAGTCTTGATGTGGGAAATGCCGGGGTAAAACGACCTCCTCGAACTACTAGCAAGTGCCCACAAACGTGCGAGTGGGCGCTTGGGAACCGGGAATCGGGAAGAGAGGGTCAGTGTAGGTCATGATCATCTGCGAGTATACTTGACCTGTTGTCCAGACTGTCCGCCGCTCAGTCCACACACATCGAATCGACTTCGGTATACATCTACACCGAAAATAATACAACAATACAACAAATCACCACTACTTGTCCTCCGACACACTCACAACGATTGCAGTGTAGGACCACTTGCGCCATATACGATCTCGAAAGCTGGTTGGCACGCACGAAAAGCAATCCTATCGAGAAACGAAAATCCGACATTGACGAATACGAATCAGCGAGCTGAATTGAAGGCAGAGATTGGATCGCAGGAGGGGGGGGGATACATCACAAATCGTGTTTGCTCGCCTCATTGGGAATACAATTGCGCGCAGCGTTCACCGATCGGAAAAGTTGTACTTCAATATTGTTTTGGCACATCGGAGGATGGAAATACGGAAATTGCTACTTTCGACTTAGGAGTGGAAAATGACTTAGAAATCGAACTCGAGACGAACAAATTTGAGACGAAATATATACATATACAATGTCAACATCAACAGATCATGTACCATCGCGCAGTGAGCTGGTCTTTTGGGTCACTACCATCACCTTTATTATTACGAGCATATTTGTTGTCGCGAGACTGGTTTCTAGATTCGGAATTTTAAGAAAGAGAACTCCGGATGACTGGTTTATCATTTTCTCTTGGGTAAGATACCATTTCTTCCGAGGGAACAACTCGTTGGATGAATAGGTTTGCTAACACACATGGTTCCCCATGACAGATCTTTGCATTTGGGTTAACTTTCTCGATTGATTTTGCAACAACTAAAGGCCTGGGAAAGCTCGATGGTGATATCAAGGAAGAATGGGGCTCTCCCCTCAAGAAAGCGGAATATGCATTCACAGTACTTTATGTGAGTTATGATTGTTGGATCATGGACCAAGTGCGCAATTTCTGACTTCTATTATAGAACCCGTGTTTGATGGCGACAAAGACCTCAATTCTCATTTTTTACTTACGTTTAAGCCGAAATACTCAAAAGCTCCTCAGGTGGGCTTCATATATCACCCTAATCATTACTGTTTTAGACGGTGTCGTCCTTACTTTTGTCAACGCATTTCAGTGTAGCCCTGTCTCTGGCGCGTGGAGGACAGATACGGATGCGAAATGTCTATCGATCATCACCATCTATCTAGCATCAGCTCCTGTGAATATCATTACAGATTTAGCCATACTGGTTTTACCGATTCCTGTTCTCACTGGAATGAACCTTCCCCAAAGGCAAAAGGCGATCTTGGTTTTCACTTTCTCCTTGGGAATTTTCGTTGCAATTGTCGATGTTGTCAGAATCTATTATCTACAGCAAGCCTCAAATGACTTTCAAACATCCGTTTTAGCTCACTCGGAACTTGGCGCAGGAGACGATTTTGCCTACAATGCCTCGCTTGCATTTATGTGGTCGGCTGTTGAGGTCAATGTCGGGATCGTATGTGCTTGCATTCCTACCTTGAAGCCACTTATGAAAGTAATACTACCAGCGATGATTGCGGACCGAGTATCCGGAAGAACAGGTTCGCACACTCACACGGCAGATGACCTTGAGTCTGCGAGTCCACCCATTGGTAGCCAAGGCCAATCGACCCCTGTCAATAATGGTTTACCACTGAGAAACACTGCATTGTCAGAGGGTCCTCTATCACCGTTGTCAGATACTCATCCTGGAGGTTATAGAGAAGACATGGAGCAGCAAGAACTCAATATGACGGAATTCTTGACGGCTCCTTCAGCTATTGCCTTGGAAACCTTGAGACGAAATTCTACAGCACGTACAGCAAACACCACTTACTTTGGATTTGTCAATATGAGGGTACCAAAGTCAATGATGAAGACTCGTGGAAGAGAAGCTTTTAAATATTGCATCATGGTCACCATTTTATTTTTCCTTTGGGGTTTCTCGTACGGATTACTCAATAGATTAAATCGCGAAATAGCAGCACTAGCCAACTACTCGGATAGTCAAACCATAGGATTATCTGCAACATATTTTGGAGGTTATGTTCTTGGAGCCCTAACAGTAGGACAATGGGTCCTGAGACATAGTGGTTTCAAAGCTACATTCATTACGGGACTTTGTATCTACGGGACTGGTACATTAATGTTTTGGCCCTCAGCAGTTCTAACGTCATACACTGGATTCATACTGTCCAGTATCGTTGTTGGATTTGGTTTATCGATTCTAGAGACTGCTGCAAATCCATTTCTGGCTCTGTGTGGACCAATGCAATACGCTGAATTTAGATTGATGCTTGCGCAAAGTATACAAGCCGTCGCATCACTTGTGAGTCAAACCTTGGCAGAGAAAGTTTTTTTTAATGGAGTGCAAATTGAGGGGACAAAACACTTGACTCTAATCGATGTTCAATGGGCCTACCTCGCGATTGCCCTCTTTACCGTATTCCTCGCTTTGTTCTTCTATTACATGCCTCTGCCCGAAGCTAGTGATGCCGATCTTCAAGCACAAGCGGAACTTTTCGAAATATATCCATCAAGAAAGTTACCCTGGACAGGCACGTCAATCATTTATACGACTCTCGTCTTCGGTGTTATTGCTCAACTTTGTTATGTTGCAGCACAGGAGTGTGTTTCAGAATTCTTTAAGCCATTATTAATTTCATTTGTTCCTAAAACGGGTAGTTTCAAATCGTTCTTCACACTCAATAACGATGAAGATTACCTACTTTTAGGACATGGACTTTTTGCCATTGGTCGATTCGTTTTTGCACCTCTTTGTTTGGTTGTCCCACCACGAATGCTATTGCTTATTGCTTTAGTCTGCCTTACTATATTTTCCTCCTTTATCTTCGCCATCAACGACATATCACAATCCTTCCTAGCTGCATCCTCTCTTTTAGTATTTTTCTTCGAAGGTCCGATATTCCCACTGGTGTTCTCTTTGACCATACGTGGTATGGGAAAAAATACAAAGTGGGCATCAGCGTTTGTAGTAGCCTCAGCAACTGGAGGAAGTGTGTTTGTTTTTGTTCTTTTTGGTGTGCGAACAATCCACACGATACAATATTCATTTGTGATTCCTTTTGTATTATTTTTGATAGCGCTCTTATATCCGGTGTATTTGAATTTTGGTGGGGAAGGTGTGAGGCATCAAGTTGACCCAAAACCTGTCGTTATGGGTGGAGTTTGGTCGGGCAGTGAAGAGAATAGAGAAACTGGACAGGAGTTGAGAGGCAACGAAGATGGTAGACCAGATACGCCTCTTCGGAGGTTGAGTCGCAGAGTGTCTGTTCTAGTGCAGAAAATGAGTCTCGGCGGGAGAAAGTGTAGCACGGAATTACCCATGGTAGAGCATAGGGAAACAAGAGGGAGGAAGAATAGTAGTGAATGATTGGCTTGGGAAGTTCATGGCGTTTTTGGGCTTAGTTTTGATTTGAAATTTGAAATTTAGCGGGCGTTCAGGGTATCCGCGAGGATTAAATCTTAGGTATCCAGGTTTCTGGGCATGGGAGTCAGTGAATGGAAAATTTGGGCACGGAAGGATCAAAATACCCTCGATTATGGTCGGGAAAACATAGACTAGGGAACTTACAATGCATACATTGCAGGAGGCATTTCGAGTCAAGAGATATTTCTTCTTATTTGGATTTGGGGTCATTTTCCATCATCACAGGAGTTGCGGATTTATTCATGTATCAATAGCCACATGTATTATTATTATTATTAATGAAAGACGAATATCATCCATCTACTGATTGATTTACTACATGTTGTCAATATGCCAATCGGTTCCTCCGTACTTCACTCCACCCCGCCCGCAATCATGAAATTCAAACCCAAAAATCATGACAGATTAACTTGTAGATGTACTCGAAATCCCTCCAGCCCTCCCTAAATTAAGAAAAGACGATTAATCAATCCCATTCTTCCATTGACATAATCCCTCATCCCCAATCACCTACCCTACCCTGCCTCGCTTCCTTCCTTCCTTCTTTCCTTCCCCTCTCCCCTAAAATCGATCAGACCCGATCGGCAAACTACGAACAAACAAACACAAGACATACATATATACATATATACATACATACATACATATATACATACATATATACATACATATATACATACATACATACATACACATATATGAAATAGCTCCAGCCAGCGGGATGAGCTCATCCACCTGTGTACAAAACAAATCCTCCAAATTGATATTAGTAATACTCTTTAGATTCCTATTCCTCTACGTGCTTGGGTGACTGGTTCGCTCCTTTTCTCGGAATGTGGATTGAGGCTTTTTACTTTCTATTTCCTCTATTGGATTCCTTTTATTCTATCCCCTCCATCCTATCCTCCCCTCCCCCTTCCCCCAATCAATCAATCAATCAATCAACCAATCCACCCACCAAATTATTATTTTCCAAATCCCGCATATCCCCCAAATTCTCTTGTCTTCCCTCCCTCACTCCCTCGCCCTCACAGACAGAGCTTCAAACACACAAAACAACAACTGCCCACCCCATCTTCCTCGCTGTACCCTCAGCCATTTCAGGCACTCGCTAATCAACATGTATAAAAAATCGGCAAAATGAAGTGATTTTACACTAATCTCAAAGGTTGAGGGTCTTCCTGGGTATCCAAAACCCTAAACGACTCTTAGATTGATCTTCCCCCTAATATTCTAATGAGCGATTACACTTTGATAAATAAATCATCTCTCGCCTCCTACACCATATTCACAACATCTAAAACATCAATCAATCAAAATGATAAATTTTAAAAATCCCATTTGTTCATTCCATCTTATTGCATCCTTTCGTTCTCGTCCACAATCCTTCATCACCACCTATTCATCCTCTCTGTGTATATCTCTTAGTAAAGCAGTGTATGGGGTATATGCACGCAAAAACAATGCAATACAAGAATTCATAGCCAGTACTGCAACCGCCAACTCAACATCTCATGTCATATCCATCCTTCCCATCAATCACATCAACCCAGCAGAAGTTGCACGCTTAAACACCTTATCCCATATCCTTCCATATCCACGTAAAGAAAGAAAATAAACATTAATTTCCCAACTCCGTTTCATAATTTTTCCCCTCCTCCCCCCCCCCCCATTCTTATTCCCTTGCCCTCGCTCCTCTCCCATACCCGTCTCTCAATTCTGCTCTTCCTTCTCCTTCCAAACTACAAACTCATCCACCCAAACATTCCCGTCATTCCAACCAAAACCACCGTCGTAACCATTCCAGCTCCCACTCTATCTCCTGTAGATGGCGGCTTAACAGAGTCCAAACTATTCGAACTCCCACTACCCGCCGCACTATTCCCCACACTAGTTCCACCTGTACTGTTCGTAACCGGGGCTTGAGTTTTTTGAACGAGATTTACAAAAATAGCACTCATTGCAGCCATTTGTTGTCCAACACCAAATGTTCCATCCCAATCCGTTCCTTTGCTCCAACTTAATCCACATGTTCTACCAGCAAATGGACTTGGGCCTGAACATTGTTTTGCTGCTGCGACCGCGGATGCTTTCAAGTATGGCATGATTAGATCATAAGTGTAAGGGGCCATTTTTGTGGTTCCGGCCAACCAACGAGTGAGAAATGCCTTGAAGGAATACATATCAGTTGTACATGAAAGTTTTGCTTCGCAAGCAATTTCGTAGGCGATATCACCGGTAGGGAAGAAGTTTCTGAATGTAGCATTGAGAAGTCCATCGACACGTTCTTTCCAAATGTCGGAGCCATTTGTCTACTCCCATGTCAGTATAGCTATTTTAGGGCATCAAAGATCGAAAGGAAAGAAAAGACTAAATGAAACGTACATGATTATACATAGTAGCTGCGCCAAGTAAATAAACTCCCGAGTTGTAAGAGAATTGGACTTTGTTGATATCCGTACAATTCTCTTCAATGTGAGCACCATCATAAATATTATATTCTTTGTCCATGTATCCAACACTTGTGACCCAATTCCATGTCTCTTCAGCATATTGGGCGTATGTTTCGTTATTGGTATATCTTGCGAGTCTCGCTCCAATATTAAAGAAACATCCATTTGCGATGGAGTTCTTGTAATTGTAGCCCGTAAGATACGGATAAACTTGCCAACGTAGACTATCAATCATTAGTCCAATTCACTCTCCCACTCTCAAAATCATAAAAGCTTACCCTCCACCACAAGTCGCATTATCAATTCGCACTGCTTGAGTATTAAAAACTGCTTGAGCCAAAGCCAACCAGCCTGGTCTGTCCGACGGAGGATCCTGGAATTTCGTTTCCGCTGCCGTCATAGCTGTCATTCCCCAAAATCCTTGATCATCATTTCCCATAGATTGTGACCAATTCGCAGGCATCATATCATTGTTTGCCCCAGTTTGCCATTGAATCCCCGCCATCGCATCGTCGTTGTATGAAGAATCGCCAGTATAATACCAGTAATCGATAAGAGACCCCCACATTGCACCGGATTCCCACCAATAATCTAAACAGTGAAGATGAAAATCAGTTCCACATTCCTATTTTCATGTCGCATTTACATTTGCGCAAAGTCGAGCAAGGACAGCAAAGAAAAGAATCCTAAACTTACAACCCGTAGGAGGATTTGGTGGAGGTCCAGGTAAAACTCCAGGTATTCCTCCCGATTGATTTCCCTTGTAGTATGTCATCATATCGTATGCGATTGTCGCAGCCGCATTCTTTATTGAAGCTATGTTGAAAAACAAAAAATCCAGTTAGCAAGTCTGAGGCTGTGGAGTGGAAGCCTGTTTTCGCATATCCAAATGAAAATTGCAACAAACATACTATCGTCATCTAGATTTAATTCTATCTCAGCATTAACCACCGGGGAGCTGAGTAGAAGTGCCGTTGCGGCCGATAAAGCGAAAGTAGGAAGCATTGTCCAAAGTTTTTCGATCGTGGGCAGTGTGTAGTATGTAGTGTGTGTTTGTAGATGTGGAAGAGTCGATGCTGAAGTTGGAAATCCTCAAGAGGTTGGAAGGATTCGCCCAATCTTAGAAGTATCCTCCCGAAAAGGTTCAAATCAATTTAAGAAACGAATGGACGTCAAATACTTCTTTTTCTGTTGCAAATTCCCCGTGTGGTGATGATCCATCAAGATGGAGAGAGAGTCATTGATAGACTTGTAGAAGTGAGTGACAATAGGGCGATGCGATGAGATGAAGAGGTGTGAGCGAGTAAAGGAAGAGAGGGAAAAGCGAAGAGGGAAGAAGGAAGAGGGACGACGGAAGAAGAAGATTGGTTGTAATGAGAGAGAAGTTAGAAGTGAGATAATCTCAGATGGATTCATTGGAGGATAATCCCAAAGCAGAGCAAGGTTCATGTAGCGCTTTCTCTTTTGATTCGCAGCGGAACGGCTTTTTTTTAATAAGATCCTTCCCTTCACGTCCCTTCCTTATGTGATGGCTCATGGGCACAGCCTCTCGTTCAATTTTATATCACGAGAATTCAATACGACGTGGCATGTATGCGGACATGGTGATATCTATGTTGATGTTGATGTTGGTGTTGATGTTGATGTTGGTGTTGATGTTGGTGTTGGTGTTGACGAAACAAAAATCATATTCTTCTCTCTATGGGGGCAAGCCCCCAAACCCCCATAGCTCGCTGCGCTCGAAGGGCTCTACTTCCAGTCTAATCGATCTGTCTTGCGGTAGTCACCTCTAGCGGAACAGTAACCATCAAGCAGATAGAAAGGACGCATGTTTCAATTGGACAGTATAATGTAACATCCACGACAACATCCAGCAGAACGACAGTCATTCAATTGCTTGCGACCAAATCACGAAAATATCCATCAAACATCAACAAAAGCTTTTCCAAGCCCTTTCGATGCTCTCCAAGCTTTGCTAGGCATCCCTCCAACATCATCAATCAAGCCTTGTATCATGACACAGCCAAGAAGCACTCCCTAGGTCTGTCTGTCTGTCTGTCTGTCTGTCTCTATGTATATAATTTATTCGTTCGTATCGACGAGTCCAGCCTACAAAGCCCACCGAACTGCGCTTTGGTTAAGCTTATCCTGCGCGCTCCATTATTTTTCTACCTTGTTTGCTTTTTCGGCGAGAACATTGGACATGCAGCATGGATCTCCTCCAGTCTCCTCGTATCGTGTCGTATCATTCCTGAAGAAATTATGGAATTATGGGGTGATGAAAACAAGATAAAGAGTGGCCCTGATAAAGCTGTGGTGGATCTTTCGTGCCCTATCCTATCGACATAGACAGCGGGGTTCATGTTCATTCCATCATTGGATTCTTTACATTTACGAGCACGCTTGCTGATAAATAGAGAGACATGTGTACTCAATCGAGAAATCTCTCCAAATATATGTATATATGATATGTGTGTGTGTGTGTGTGTGTGTGTGTGTGTGCATGTAGGTACTAGCCATACTAGCCATACTAGCCATTCTTTTCGCAAAACCCCAATATTCTTAAAATGATGATCCGTCAGACTAACAACTAAACCCCCGAGACCATCACCTTGGCGGACCAGACGTTCAGTGCCTGCAGTGTCTATCGTTTCCTCAAAATACCTAGTAAAAAATACATGTATCATGCAATTGTTGATTGCCGCTCGAATATATACATACACACACAATCCGACGCGTCCATAGAAAGGTCTTCAGACACACCTTCTGTCATGCCGAGAAACTTTCATACAACCAACCTTACACTTCCCCTAATCATATTCCACTGTATCACACACACCTGCACAGGTCGTAGGCGTCTAATCGCCCTAAAGTCTCCCTCCATCTTTCCATCCGTCCAGGGTCCAGGGTCCAGCCCTACATCAATCCAAATCCCCATCACAATCTTCCCCCCTTCCCTTCAACGCCAAGCCCGCCTATCTATTCACTCATCAATCAATGCAAGTAACTTCCCGCATTCCACTTCCCTTCCCATTCCACCTCTCCCACGTTTCACCATCGTGAGTGCAAGGAATGTGGATATGTAGATTATGACGACACTTCATCTACATCTCTGGGAGGATTTGGAGACCGTGGCCTTCATCATTAACGAGAGTGTCGACTTTTCATCCCTTCTTCGAACAAAGGGGTAAAAGGTAATACAGAATGTAGAATATATCGTTTAATCCGTTAAGAGTCAAGAATACTTCTCAAAATCGTTTACGTGGATAGGGTTGGTATCAAAACACAGCGAATCACTTCTCAAGTCGCACCAAATGCTGAGACAATATAAGTTCAATACTTTTTAATTGTTTGTAAAGGAATGTCCAGCTGTCTAATGTGACAATGAATCCATCCACTGAAATCCATGCTTGTTTAATTTAAAAACTCCATCTATGAAGACCGGTCATCGTGGTATTAATTCACCACCAAAAAATGCCGCAAAAGAAAAAGCAAAAGCCAAATACCATAATTCTCCCATTTTAATGCTACCCATGTAATGCAAACCACTCATTCTTCCCATAATCACAACCTATTTCATTTACAAAGCAGCTGCAACAGCAAAGACCGCTCCAAGGGCAAGTGCGACAGATCCTGTAAGGGACGCTGCACCACCGGTGGATTCGGATGGGGAAGAGGATGATGATCCAGAGGCAGATCCTGAAGATGATCCGGATGAACCAGATGAACCAGAGCCTGAGGTGGATGAACCAGTTGCACTTGATCCAGATGCGGACTTGAGAGTAGAAGCAGTGTAGGTACCGTTAGATGATCCACCAGCTGGGGAACCATTGGCTGAACCTGTACCAGTTGGGGAAGCGGCACCTGAAACAGCAGAGATACCAGCACCCATACCGGTAGGAGAAAGACCAGAACCAGAAGAGGCAACAGATCCTCCAGTGGCAATAGCTGCAATACCACTGGTAGCCTTGGAAGAAGCAGTTGATGAGGAGCTTGATGTAGTGTTGGAACAGCTGAGATCGAACAGGGGGGTGGTGCTCAAAGTGCTACCAACAATACCGAAAGATGGAGTAACGGATGAGGCAGCGTTTTGATCCTGGAGAGTGTACCAGTACATGTTGATCTTTCCAAAGTTAGGGCATCCAACATCATCCCAGTATACCTTAGCGTTATCAGCGCTTGGAATTCCGTCACCAGCAGTAGCACCAGTAACAGGCCATCCGGTCTCAGTGACCCAGACGGTCTTTCCAGTAGCAGATTGTGTAGCGGCTAATGCGGAGTTGAAAAGGGACTTTCCTAGATTGACTCCATTTGCCTCAGTGTCTTGGAAGTATGGGTAGCTGAACGATATGTTAGTCATGAAATGGGAAATTGACAGGCTGCTAAACTTACGCATCCATTCCAACCCAGTCAAGGGCCTCTGCGACAGCACTGTTCGATCCGTTGACCCAAGCGGTCCAGGTGTCAACATGTCCAATGGAAGCTCCACTCAAAGCAGTACCGGCAATAGCCTCTCTAACTTGTTTGATGTAGTCGACAAGGTCGGCTGGGTTGGCACCATAACCAGCTTTGGCAGCAATACCAGTTGGGGAGTTTCTGTATAAATCTTCGGATCCTACAGAAATACCAACGACACGGCTAGTGAAAGCGGTACCATATTTTGTGATGGCTGCCTTGAGAGCGTTGACCTCAGCAGTAACTCCGGCAGCTCCACCAGAAGCCCATAAACCAAGGAGAAGAGTTGTGTCTGAGGCAATGGCGGCTGGAATCGCTGAAGTTGGATCGGTAGTATCACCTTGCTTTGAAAATTGTTAGCATTGAGAAGAATGTGAGGAATATTCCCCATCAACTTACGAGCATAGTATATAATCTGGCAGAGTTGAAGCCCGAAGTACCAACGAGAGAGTTGGCAGTCTCGAAAGCATCTTGGAAATCAGATTGAACTCTGTAGGAACCATCTGCGTTTGTTGCACCATAGTTGAAACCTTGGTTAACAGCACTTGCAGTGGAGAGCGAAGCCGCAACGGCGAGAAGAGTCTTGGAGAGCATGATGAATTAGTATTGTTTGTTTGTTTTTGAGATGTTAATCGAGCAAAGCGTATGATGTTGTTATAAATCGAATGATGAATTCCACAATTAAGAGAGAATAAGTCGGAAAAGTGATTTGATTATGATGAGCGAGTGAGTGTGAATGGAAGAAGTGAGCGTCGATGGAGGATAACGAGTAGTGTGAGATTGAGTTTGCAGGTGGTGATGAATTAAGAAAGAATGCCTAGCAACGATCAACCTTAAAGAGAGAAACTTGGAGGAGTTGAGGAAAGATCTAGAGTCTAAAGAGCGTTGAAGGATCTAAAGAAGGAGGAGAGAGAGAGATCTGGAATGGAATGGAAGGGAGAGAGAAAGCTTCAATTACATATTATTATTTATTGGGGAATCAACCTTGCAAGGAAAGACCGGGGGATTGAGGATTGAGGATCGAACACGCAGTAAGGAGAAAGAGCAGGGGACGTGGGTGGGTGGATGGATGTTGGATGGTGGATGGCGGATGGTGGAGGTCTCGACGAGGTCTCGACGAGGTCTTGACTAGTACCAAGGTTGTCTGGTTGGCTGGTTGGCTGGCTGGCTGATTGCTTCGTTGCTTCGTTGCTTCGTCGCTTCGTCGTTTGGTTGGACGAACCGCAGAAAGATGAAATCGTACCTGACAGCTAGCCTAGTCGAGTGGCTGCCAGGATGAGAAGCAAGAGCCACTTCTTTCCATGCGATCCATTATTCGTCTGCCATCCTCCAATCAGACTTCGCTCTTCAGGAGATTGATTCTTTCGACGTTTCCCCTTGGGGATTAAACCACACGAAATGGTCCCAACCTCGTACAGTAAAGTGAGCAAACACGATCGATGCCAAGTTGGAAATTCTCCTGCCGGTTTCTTGGACATCTGGGGCAAAAAAGAAACGAATCGTGCCAAGTTAAAATGGCTCGAAAAGGAGAAACAATTCCGTGCGTCTCGACAGTCATCCTGCACTCTTTTACACTCTTTTACACTCTTTGGGACCTGCATTAGTTTTGCGTCGACTGCTTCGTCTCTGCATATTAACACCTGGGCGATGAGTGCAATTGGGCCGGTCACACTTGACGGTGGCTCTGATGATCGTGTTGGCATGTTGGCGTGTGTGTGGATGTGGATGTGTGAGTACATGTTGACATTGGGGGAAAGGAAGGAAGACCAAGATGACTTCAACGACATAACTGCACATCCATCTTTTCGTATGGGAAACCTTAAAATAGAAGCAAGATATCCAAGCTATAGCCAAAGAGCGAAAACCCAACTTGTTCGTCAGTATCTCATCGATGACTTCGTATCCATGAGCCGCAAGTCATACACAGGCAATCATTACTCCGTAGACTCACTCTCAAACGTATCTTATCAATAAACCAGCCGTCAAGCTTTCTTGGGATTCCGCAGATACACAGATTCGCGTCTTATTTTCAAAGTGTAAAACATATTGATGTTTGGTGTCCGATTCATCACATGTTACTTTCCGGCGATAACTCAATAAATGGTAGCCAACTGCTATTTCTATTTTTACTTTCCGTTCCTTGTGTGCCTCCCGTTTGAAGTTCGACCATCTTCATTTCGGAAAAGGAAGCACGAAGCACGAAAGAAACCAATTGTTCTCCAACCTTGAAATGTCTTGTGCGTCAAATCTTCTTCTGGGGCCCTTCAAAATCACGTTCATTTCGAGAAATCCCCGACAGGATTCTAGATGCCACGATATATAAAGAGCTATGAAACCCCTTCATTTCGTCTTTCCTATTCCTGTCATATGACCGTGGTATCGTGCTGTGTGATGTTCATTTCAATAGTAGGAATAATCAGAATAATAACAATAATAATAAAAGTCCAGACCGCCTTTACCACACTTTCTGGATCCCGTTCATCATTGAGGGATGGATGAACGAACCATTGTCTACTCGGTACTATGGAGTATGGATACCACACACATCTCGGGCCAAATATCGATTACTTTACCCGTGATCCCATCCATACGTCGACCTGGTTCTCGCCAGGGATTTCCCAAGGAGAGCTTGCCTGGGCCCCTAGAGAATGACATGGAGCTCCCCCTGGAGGCTATGTCAAATGAAAAGTTGACAAGCATACTGGTCGAGATTTGCTTCGTGTGGTCTACTGCCAATACATGGGTGTGGTTGAATTTGATTACGACGACATCAATAGTTTGATGAATATGGATGTGAGTGTGAATATGAATGTGAGTGTGAACGCATGGCATAAAATGCTCACATTGGGATTTCCCAAGTACAATGAGATGAGATGAGATGAGATGAGATGTTTTATTTTTGGACTGTTTATTTACTATCAAATCATTAATAAGCATCATCTACACCCGAATGCAGTCTGAAGAATGATTTCTCGTTTTTTTTTCCTTTTGAGAAAATGGAAGATCGACTCGAGTGTGAAATTCTTCAACCCATGAACAGCTTTCTAGACCTGACGGTTGATCTGACTAACTTAATACACTTTTCCCGCAAAGATGGTCTTACGCCGAACAACCCTTGGCAAGTCTAACATCAGACTTTTCGACCTCAAGTACTCCCTCTTTTCTTCCGTGGCCCAAGATGTTTAAGTTGTCGGAGGACCAAAGCACATCTAAAATATCTTCTTAGCTTTGTGCTTTAATGCCACTGCAATATACGGATACTGAAGAGTTTTCACGCATAGAAGAAGATCGTAAATCGCGAACCACGATTAGATTTTGCTTTGAATCCAAGCCATCTGTGGAAAAATCGTCGCAACGCTACGTGTCGATCAACTGGCTAATTTCGTAATTCGGTATCACGAACGACATGTCCCGGCTCGAGACCGGTACCCCAATGTCAATCTATATTGTCAATGCCCCGCGTTCTTGGCTGATCTCTTTTCTTTTTTCTGTTTGAGGGGGGTGCGGCTTGGATGGTTGCAGAGTACAGAACCAAGACAAAACGCAAAGTCCAGACAAACATTTCGGCTTAATTTTGATGGAGCTATTCAAGCTTTCAATCGATGTTGCAAAATCTCAACACATCGAGTCATCTTATCTTTGAAACATCGTCTTATCAAAGCGAGCGTTTCGGTGGCTTAAGTTTGGACGTGAATAGACAATGAGTAGTGCTCAAAATCTCTAGCCGTATGATGTGAATGGTACCTGTTCACGTGATCTATATTATCGATAGTGGTTGATCGATCAGTGAGAATATTCGCTGAAGGAGACTCCCATACGCAGGTGATCGTGTCACCTCTCTTGAATTTGACTTTGACTCTTATTTTCTGCATGATGTCTTGCCTCTTGCTATACATACATCTATTGCGTTGTTAACCTAGCGGTAACGTCCTCAAACTACCGGAACTCTCGGAAGATGGGGTGTACCACCAATCCTCACAATATATACTTTTCTTATATGCTCTGATTGTCTCCGGGAAATCCGGAATACGATATGCAACAAATGACTTCGAAAGATTGAACAGTCTTCAAAGCAAGTGCAACCGGAAGGCTCGGGGATGCGACATGCAACAAAATATCTATCAAGTCTTATAGTTGCTGTCCGGTGTTTACCCTTCCAATATACTTCAATCCTTTTCGGAAAAATTGGACGTAAGATTTACAAGAGAAGCAAATATGACAAGAAAGAGCATCATTCTACTAGTGATTTTCTATTCATCAACCGGATTCTTCGGATGAGATGTGCAACAAATATACCTTTGGTCGTGGTGATGAGAGGCGCTGGATACGATTGGGTGCGCACATGTTCAAGCTCCTTGGAAGGACTACTCGGGTAAGGCAAAAGCAAGAAGCACCCCCCTTCACCCATCCTTTTCATTGTTAATCTGGCATGTCTTTGGTATTTCGGAGGTGAGGCATGCAACAAAAACCTCTTCGTAGTGGTAACGTGATGCACTGTATGAGTATAGATATATATACCTACTCCCATCAATAGAGGGTTCGTAAGATAGATTTACGAAACGACAACTCAATCAATTGGAACTCTAGAGGGGGTAAGATGCGCAAATTACGACCTCCTCGAACATTCATTTGGAAGTGATTGCCTGTCCATTTATTCCCCTCAACCAAAAATTTGTTGGAGGCATATTCACGAAGTGTCATTCCAAAAAAAAAAAAAAAAAAAAGAAGGGAAAAATCCAGTAATTCATGATCATCAAGATACCTAGAGGTGAGATGTGCAACAGGACCCCAAGTGATCTATCACCTGGCTTTTCATCGACTGAATTACTGGATAATAGGGATTTGAAGAGAGAGAAAGATCTTCATTCTTTGTTCCCCCCACTGTGTTGAAGGAGTTGGACGCATATATTAATAAATTTTTATCTTTTGAATCTCATACTACATATTTCACCAAAATAGCCAATCCTTGTGTCCCTTTTCTTCCCCATGACTCACGAACTAACCTCACCACTAGCTCTTTCCCCAGATTTACCACCTCCATAAAATTAATGACCCACAAACCTTATCCCCTCATTCCCTCCCAAAGAGATAATTCTGAAAATTTTTACACTATCGTATCAAATCATTGGATACGCAAACAGTTTCATAGCTCAGTCGTGAAGCGAAGGATCGCAGTTCCTTTAGCCGACGGTTCGATCCCGTCTGGAAGCTTCATTTTTTGGGGGGTTCTTGAGAAGGGGGATCTACCGCCGAACTTTGAAGATCATTTTTATTTTGACGAGGGGTGATGAAGTTGATATTTGGGCATTCGGAGGGGGGGAGCGGAAGGAGGAATGGAAGGGCCGGATGAGGGACGTTGGAGTTACGAACAAAGTAGGCAGGTGTGCTTTTTTGATCTTGGAATTTTATTGCCCGGTTTCCATGAGTATTGTAGTTCAATCTCACAGTTCGTTCATCTTTGTGCGCCATCGAGCTTCCTTCCCATTTTGAATTCTGAAGATGATTTATCATTTCTTCCTTGTTGAAAGTTCACGGCAGAATTGTGAAGCGGGCAGGGGGAAAACAGCACAGAATAATCATCTCGAAATCCTGAGTCTGAGTCTGAGACTTTAAGAGTATGAGAATTGGTATTTTGCTTTATTGATTTGTTGATCTATGATCTCTTATTTTAAAAGGTGTAGATTTATCATTTCTACAATGTCTTCATGCGCATGTGTGCACATACACCTAATATTCTGGAACTTGTCAGCAGCCCCGTTTACCTCTCTTCAAACCCACCACATCAACATCTATCCTTAAAAAATATATCTAAAATTCTGATTCTCCCTATCCGTCATATCTGCAAAAGCAGTATCATCCAAATCCCTCCTTCTCCTTTCCTCCCCATCTGCATCCGCAAACTCATCTCCCCGTCCCTCTCTCACCCCACTCGTCACATCGATTCCCTGCTGCAAATCCCTCTTCTCATTTTCCCTCTTCAGTAAAAACCTCAAAATTATAATCAATACCGCTTCCGCCAGGTGCGACACAATCATACTCCATATTCCCAATTGATATTTCGGAGCCTGGCTACTCTTATAAAAGAACGGACCGGAAATATTCCCCACGCAAAGACCTACGAAAAGCGTCGCGTTCGTGAGGATTTTCTTTGTATGTCCTGCGGTATTTGCTGACAGTACAGAGAGTAATAATACAAAAGAGGCATTGTAGGGTCCGGTTAGGTAATACATTATGAGACGAGGAACCTGGTGAGTCTGAGGAAGAAATTGAAGTCCGAATGCGCCGGTGATGTTGGGGAGGAGAAAGATGAGGATCATGATACAGCGATTATTGGGGGGTAAGCGATCGTTGAGGAAGACGCAGAGGAGAATGCTGAGGGCAATGAGGACACCGTAGGGAATTTGCATGATGGTTGTTATCACTTTTGTTTGTTAGTTGTAATTCATATATTATTCATTCATGGGTTTTGACAAAAATAGAAAAACGAACGAGGGAGAAGAGAAAGGGAAACTTACAAGTTGAATATCCAAACCCTTTGATGATCAAGGTGCCGAAATTGCTAATCCCTCCATTTGGAATATTCGCCACAAGTCCAATCAAAAAGAACAAGTAAGTTTTATAATCTCCCGCCCATTCTTTTACCTGTACCCATTTGAAGGTTTTGTTTTCCACTCCCGTTTGATTTTCCCTCAATCTCTCCACCGCCATCCGCTTCTCATCAATACTCAACACCTTTGTCGTAACGGGACTATCGGGCAAGAAAAACCACAAGACAATCCCCCAAATACAACAACATGCACCGACGATCAAGAATTCGTATTTCCACGACGCTAACGACCCGCGGATGTTCCCGATCCCGTAGCCGATGAGTCCTCCGAGCGCAATTCCCACACCGTTGGCGGAATACCAGAGGCCGATTCGGATGGGCTGTTCGCGTCGCGTGTACCACATGGATGTGATGATCATGAAGGAGGAATCACTACAGCCTTCTGCGGCACCGGACAGGGCGCGCAGAACAGCGAGCTCGGCGAAGTTGCGTGCGGCGGCTGTTGAATGTTAGTAACATGAACCGTGGGCGAGAGAGCTCCCATCTCAAATGTAACAGGAAAAGAAGTCTTACCCTGACACATGAGAAGAGCACCCCACATGAAGATATTAAAAGCGAGGTATTTCGCGACCGGAAACTTCTGCATCAGATAATTGGTGGGGAAGGCCCAGGCGAGCCAGCCAAAATAGAAGATGCTTGAGAGCCAGGAGTATTCTGTCCCCTCGAGATGGAGATCATCTTTTATGCCAAAGATGGCGGCGTATGAAAGGGTGGTTTTGTCGATCTGATTTGTGTTAGCGATTGTTATTATTCTCATTATTATGAAAGAAAAAAGAAAAGTTTGAGGACGAAAAGATTAACATACGTAGTAGAACATATAGCAGACAGCTAAACACGGTAAAATGATCATATCGATTTTCTTAATCAATCTCCTCTCTTCCACAGGATCAATCGCTTGGTGCAATTGTTCCGTGTCCTGAAATAAAGCAAGAGCGGTATCGCCCTCTGGCTGTTTCCTCTGCGATGGTTTCCATGCTGGCAAGGAAGATTGCGGAGAAATGGTATCGAATTGATGATTCCCTTGTTGGATGGAAGGATCCTCGAGATGAGTTACTTCTCCCTCTCCTTGTTTGTTTTGGTCCATGGTTCTACTATCTCCCTATCTTAATTTCTTTTGGAGAATGTAAAAAAGAAGAAGAAGAAGAAGAAGAAGAAGGAAACGGTAAAAAGTACCTCGATATGTGAATTTTCGAGGCAAATTATGTAGCGGTACTGAACATCAAGTAGAACTCAAAAGACGCGCGATAAATTTATCTTCGTCTCCACCTCATCGATATCGGCGTTGAAACTCGACAATGAGCGAGCGGTTAAACAAAGGCGAAGAAGTCGACAGTTAGTATTGACGTTTTATATGAATTGAGTGATTCCCCATGCACTATGTGTAATACTTCGGGGCGATAAAGACACGAAGCTAACATATGGAGTGTCCCCGCGGGGTATACTGAGCTCCCGACTGGGGGAGAATCTCAAGACCCCAGATTTCCAACCCCGCCTTTTTCCGATAGGAAGTTGCAAAGAATTCTTGGTTGCTTGCATCATTATGCGTCAATTGGATAAATGTTTGATTATCCGTCAATCAAATTGAGGAAGGTTACGCGCGAGCTTGTAAGAGATTGGCTAGATCGGCTGGATGTCTCTAGATAGTGAAACGTTGCCAGGAATTGGGCGGGCGGTAGTCACTAATGGGAGAACGGTAGAGTGGGAGAGTGGGATGTGGGGGTACATGTGTTGTTGAAATGTGGAGTAGCGTTCATGTCCCCTCGTGACCCTAAGCTGGATTCCTACTTAGCCTCTACCCATGCGCGTCGGTAATGGAAGAGACTGAAAATTTCCCCTAATTTGCTTGCTAGAGGAAGATGAATGAAGTAGTGCATGAGACATATATGTTATTCACTAGTCATGTGTTTACTTAGACACTCAATACAGCCGTTCAAAGAATCATCTTACACAAGTACACGAGTTAGAGCATCCAAAAGGAACAAGAACGGCTACTCAACATGCCAAATTCCTATAGAGAATAAAATTAATGAAGCTATTCTTAACTTCACGTGCCATGACGCTCCGCTGGCCCTCCAGGAGCCACTGCCGTGGAGGCAGACTAATTATATCCCGAATCTTTACTTAGTAGAACCACACAAGTGACAGCATCGAGAGAACTCATGAAAACCACAAGGAAAGGATGTGACAGTGTGCAAACTCAACTTGATTTGACTTCAAAATATTCTAAAAACAAAAATAAATAACAGCGGAAATTTGGTGCACGAGATGATTGTGTGTACTAAAAGCAAGCAAAGAAGCTCCATTCATAGCATCCGCTTTTGTCTATAATTGTAACTCCATCGACCCGTCCCAGGGAAGCGTAATGAAATATCGAGAAATCTGCCCATCAATCATTACCAGCATTAAAAACTCCCATCAATTCTTGCATCCGAAATCGTTCCTTCGTTCATGACTCATAAAATCCCATCTTGTCTCCCATCGTTACGGTCCAGCCTTCCAAATCCTACGCATGTCTAGATAGAGGTGTCTAGTTGCACCCACAACTCAAAAACCCACTAGCATGATAAAATCTTCCTCCATCCATAACACCCGTTCCAACACAAGTTCCCACACTCTGCACACCCTGCTGCGCGACTCCCAAGTCAAAAGTCTGAGTAACGTCACCGCTACAATCGGTGACTCCTTTCCAGATACTATAGGTGCAAGCTTTATCAGCCGGAAAAAGCATGATGCCTTGAGTAAGGATATTGACGCAAGCGCCGGCGGTGATGTTGCCTGAGAAAACATTGATGCCGCATTGGGATGGAGATTGGTAGCCTTGGTAGTAATCAAGTTTGGTGGAGAGGATGGAGCAGGTAGAGATTGGAGAGACAGAGGCAGGGACGGGCACTGGAGAAGCAAGGACGGCTGTGAGGAGAGCGAGGGGGAAAATGGCCTGGAGATTGTTAGTATGCATGTATTGAAGTGAGAAAAAGAAGGACGGAGACAAACCGTGAAGAGCATTTTGATTGGGTTTAGATGTAGTTTGAGTTGGTTGTTTGGATGATAGTGTTATTGATGATTGAGTTTGAGTCCGAGTTGTACTGTGTGGCAATTGTAATGGTGGTCGATTAAAATTGCAATTGGATATGAAATGTAATTGTATGATGAGGATAATCGAAAGCTCAAAGCATAAAGAGCCAACGCCAACATATATACTTCTCACATTTTATCTCACCCCATCTCACCTTCGCCCCTCAGCACCATTACCAAAACAAAATATCAAGCAACGTTGAATCAACCATGAACTTTCGACCCACTATCTGTGAGTAATACGACATAACATGATTATACAAGGACCTAGCCTTGTTCTTTACATACATTCTAGACGCCCCCTATACGCAATACAGTAAGATGCATGAATATGCAGTTCGTGTCTTCCCATTCTATACGATAGACTGACAGGTGAAAGCACGGGCCGATTGGAACTCACGCTGTGAAGCACGAGAGCCTCGTATCATTAAAATATGTCCTCAACGATATCAAGACCAGAAGGCGTTAAGAGGCGGGTTCCGAGATTGTGGTTAACTTGCACTGGCAATGACAGAATCAATTACATGATCATAATTCTTTTGAAATTTGAACATGTGTAATTGAGAGGGAGCAAGATGACGTAGGTATATTAGATCGAAGCCATACTATGTTGACCTCAAATTCCAGCTTGCATGCTGAACGCGGTGTGGAAATTTCCGGTCTACAATTGTCCATGGATTTTGATAAGCAATAGCGAATCAGTTCCACGGCATTTGTTCGCACAGGTAATCAATTGAAGTAATTCTGCAGATCAACATACCATGCTGAAGATTATCTTCAGCCCATGGACTCGGATTTGCGTAGCTGTGTCTCATTGATCCCTGGCAACATATCTCGTATTGAGTAAGGTATTTGACAGCATGGAAAGTCTTTTCACATTTGATTATCTCATCATCGAACACTATCCGATAGGTTATTGGGATCATGTTGATGGACCTGCATATGTATAATGCTAGGAACTGAAAATGAAACGTAAGTGCATCTCAATCATACTCAATAAGTGTTCTGCAAATCCTGAAATATGATGTGTGTCCGACTTTGTTGTTCTAGAGCATAGCCTATCTACAATAGTGATAACAATGAATGCATGATAATAATGTGAAGGTGTGAAGGTGTGAGGGGTCTGTAAACGTGGCTGATGATGACTGACTTAAGCGAATCTATCCTACCGGACTTTCAACACCGACCGACCTCGAGGTTACATCGTAAAACGTCCCACGAAACGTTCGGATCTACAAGCTCCAGGATCCCCGTTCCGTAAGCGTTGAAGAAATACGAATAAACATATAAATAGAAGCAATCCGGAATGTCCCGTATTTACGAATAAATTCTTGAGAATCGAGAACGTTAGGAATACTTTCGTAACGTTGCTTGCGAGAACAATTCGTAAAGATAGATAGATAGTGCAGTAGGATGATAAAAATTCCAATGAGTGATAAGAGGAATGAACACTTCCTTGTTGCTCAAAAACATCGTGTATGTTCTTTGACATAATAGTAGATGGCGATAAAAATAGTTGATAGGGCTTTTCAACTTGTTGATTGATACAATAGTCGGCGCCGAGACTTTAGCTGCAGGAAGTTTTCCTATCGCGGTACGGGCCGTGCATTGCATCACATATGGAATTGTTGAATCAATTGATATGCAATGTATGGCAGACCACTCGGTCATATAAAACCGCCGAAGTCAATATTGAGAATGAAAGATTTCAGAAAGATATCGTGTTGTTGTGTTGCCATGAAGACGTGGGATGATTGTTAAGCGACACAGACATCTCTGCATCTGAAGTGGGATATAGAATCCTCTCTTAGCTTGGAAGTCAAGATTCAAACATAAATATTTCAGCTCGTATGGGTAGTTAACGCAAGCAGCTAGAATAATAAACAACGAGAATGTTATCAGTGACGGTTGAAATATACCGGAATGAGTGCAGGGCACTGTGTTACCATTGTATTTGGTATCATGCTAGGAAGTTGTTACACCCTTCAAAACGCCACTCATAATACTTGATAGAAATTCAACTCACTTTCAGAATCCTTTTTGTCCGTGCGAAATATGAAGAATGAGATCAGACTTGCATAACATCATGTTGTGTGGGTGTTCAGTCATCGAGATTAGCAAACTAGATCTGAGCTTCGATAGGAAGGTCTCCGAAAACAATCCAATGTATTAAGCGAATTCATTTGGATAATTCAGATGGTTGAATGTTGCAATGATTTGACTGCTTTGAAAATCCCCGGTGTTTAAATGGTCTTAATATCCCAGACGATCGGAATTCAGGAATAAAATGATTTTCAGCATCGGAATACAATCCAGACTATTGGAAACCCTGCATTATTCTGCATATTGTTGAACATTGAAAATGAATATATTGCATCGTGTCTCTGTAGTGATATCACTATGAACGCCAAACTCTTCGAAAAAATACATACTTCCAATCTTCGCGAACAATCATGCAGCTCTTCTAGCTGTTGTACTCATTAATGTAATTTTCTTACCCTTTTTCTTCTTCCCTTGAGGTGGTGGTGGAGGTGTAGCACTTGAACTACTTTCTCCATTCAAGGACGCCGCCTGGATTTGAGCAATCAATGCATCATTCTCTGCTTGAAGCTCTTGTTCCCAACCCGGTAGCCAACCATCATCCGCATTACTATTGTACTGAGGATGAAGATCAGGCGAAGATGGTGTTACTAATGTTGTTCCCCAAACAGTTCTTGGCGCAGGAGGACTCGTAGATGGTGAAGCTAATGCTCCGAAAGAAGAGCCTTGACGTGAAGTCCAAGGAGGAGATGCATCAACCGGGTCAACAGATGTTGATGCGAGCTCGGCGTAATCGATATCGGAATAGTTCGCTGGGGATATTTCAGGTTGCTTCTGCCTAGCCGTGGCCCAACGTGCATTATCTTCTGCTTTTTCAGCACGCTGCCTATCTTTCTCCTCTCGAACCTCCTTGTCTCTATTACGCTTTCTTCGTCGCTCAATATCCTCTTTGAATTGATTCAAGATCTCCGGTTGAACAACATCAGTCCAATTGCACTCTAAAAATCCTACTTCGCAACCAAAGGGCAAATGAGCTAAGTATTTGGTTCTTTTTCTCAATTCATCATCCATCAGATGAGTGGATACACGCTCGACGCGAGGAAGTAATGTTGAAGGAAATGAGGCAAAATTTCCAAAAGCCGATTTGAGAATTCTGATATCGAGAGGAGCAAGATAATAATGAAGAAGAGCTTGATAAAACAGGTATGGGGCGTCCGAATGTCTCTCGTTTGATTGGGAATTCTTTGGACGTAGTGGTCTGTCATTTTGTTGCGTGCTCCCTAGGTGGGATTGTGAAGGATCTGAGATCGGAACAGGATGGGTCGAAGGTAGTGGTGGAGTAACTGTCGAATCTAATTGGAAAGGGACAGCTGATGGAGAAAGCGTTGAGCTTTGTTGGACATAATACATCTCTGGAGAATTTTCATCGACAGTATTGAATTGTATGGGTTGCCTTTTGGGCTTCTTCTCGGTCGGCTGACTTGGTGGAGGTGGTGGTCCACCGATACCTTTTACTTTCTCCTTCGCATCGTTTACAGAATTGACCGCTTTCCGAGTCCACTCGGGTTCTTCCCCAAACATCAATTCATCCTCATTCTCTTGTTGTTTCAATGCTTCGATTTCCAATCCAAATTGTTCCATCATATATTCCTCACTTCCTTTCATGATTCGAGCATAATCCGTAACCTCGGCAGCGAAATACCATGGGATGTCTTCCGATTTATCGAGTACATCCGCACCATCTCTTGGCAGTGCCAAAGTGCTTCCAGGTTGTCGCATAACTAATCGTAATACAACATCTTCTCCTTCACGCGGGGCAGGCCCTTCTTGTCCAATATACCATCTAACGGGTCTCGTTTCTGAGCTATAGATAGTATCCCAACAGATTGGACATGCCTTCCATCGAGCCTTTTTCTCTGGTAGAGGGTTTGTGTCGTCGGTCGAGTGCATGTAGCGAATAAGACATGGCAAACAGAAAATATGTCCGCATTTCGCCATGCGAGGGGCTACAGGGTGCGAGAGACATATTGGACATGATGTGTCTTGTGATTCGGCGGATGCGAGGATTTGAAGAACATCATTCCAGTCCAGAGGCTGATCCGCGAACAGAGCTTGCTGCTTGTAATCTCCATTTGGCCTGACTATAAATCGGTAATTTGCGTGGATATACCTCGCCTTATCACTAGAATGATGACCAGATCCAATTCCATATATATTCCCACGTCTTGTCCCTCTTGCGATCGTGTTTCGATAATCCTGTGGCCGGGGGGGAAGAGCAAAACTCATAAGGTGTGTAATTGATGTTTGTCCCCTTCGACTATTGGCATTTCTCATAGCCGCCTAGCAGCATTAGCACTACTGATTGTCTGTGAACTAGTCATGAAAATGAAATGTCATCATCGTCTGCAATGAACTGATCTTTTGCATCGCACTAATTGCTTGCAATATGCGTATGGGACAGGAATGCAAATGATGGGAACGTGAAGAAATGTACAACTTACGGATTCCGCCATAGCATCCTCATCCGCGAGCCTGGGTTTCTTGGAGTTTCTATGTTGTTTGCGTTGACTTTGATTGTTTCTAGCAGCCGCAGATACACCACCGGATTGACTACCAGAGCGCCGTGTATTTGACTCGAAACTTGGGTATATGATTTGACTCTGCTGCTGAGTAGGATTGTGCGCGGTATTGAGAGATTTTCCACCAGGCGATGACGCGCTTTGTTGAACGGGGTTCATAGTTCAAAGTCTTTCAAATATAGAGACTTCTCAATGTTCCAATCCAGGCTTGATAATCAAATGGTCTCTCAGGCTGGGGGTTTGATTGGGCGTGTAAAGAGGGAAGTATCAGATGATATGATATGGCACCGGATGGCGTATCTTTATATTATACGTCCTATGGCGACGTCTGGTTGCTTGACAGAGTTGTTGCACTTTTCAATGTTCTCGATCAGACCCGATTTGACAATCGTCGGTCCCTCGGATAAGACAATCAATCGCTCTTGATATTATATGCGGATGTAGCTCTGGCTGAAAAGTATGAAATACAAAGCTAAAATAGAACGATTGAACACAAAGAATGAGATGGCAAAGATGGGTATGCTAATAGAATAAAGTAACTCTACTATGAAACGTAAAACGATGCAGATAGTTGACTTGGGAGGAGATTTGAGGCGCCACAAGGACGTTACAGACACCACTGTATGGCTTTGTGAGGATGAGGGGCGATATGAAAGTTCACCAGTGGTTCGCTCCCTCAGTGTTATCGGTAATCTTGTAGGGAAAACATTAGAGACATAAGACGCAATTGGATGGTTCGTCATACCTACGAGCCCACCTGGTAGCTATGGGTCTGTTGGGACAATGAAGAAGATATCAGATGGACGAGGATATATTTGCACTCGATTCACAGTATTGCATTGGCTAGGGACATTCTTAGATGCCACGTCCATGTGCGCTTTCACCCCATATGCAGCAGCGAATGCTCTATTTCTTATCGATATGCTTCTAGCCAGGACACCAAGGGCGTCAGTTTAATTGTTCTAGGTCAAGAGCACATATAGCACAGCACGGCACGAGCACCCTCCGCATAGCTTTTTGGGGGCAAAAAGTCTTGGCAAGGCTTTCGCTTTTTTGGCTCAGTCATCTTCTTTTTTGATCTCCATAATTTTGGAGGACTTCGGAAATCTACCTCCCCCAAAGCCAACATTATAACCCAACAACATATATTCCATAATAGCCATATCCATAGCTCTATTTGTGCAGATTTATCTCTGAAGTTACTGCCATCGCGCGCGTTTTAAATATAGAGAGACCTTCTCTTTTTCTTAATGCGCTAGTCCTTGGGAGAACATACTCAAGAGAGCTCCCCCCATCTAACGAAGAGCCAATATCAATTTCGCGCGACAGCTCCTGCCAAACCAAACCATCCTGGACAAGGTAGGTTTGGAAAGAACGAACTCTAGCAAGCCGGCATGATGAACGGTCGTCATCTGCCGGCAGGGCAAGGTATGCAACAAGACCTGGGAAGAAGGAGACCTTATGGTCATCAAGCTCAACCATATCCACCGGCGGCACCTCTGTACAATGCGTACATGCACCCGTACAACGCGAATTATTACCATCCGCAACCATTGCCTCCGCAGTATTACAATACTGGCTTGACTCAACAGTATAACCCATATCAACACTATGGTCGTTCGCCTCCGCCAATGATGACGCATTATGCTCACCCACCTCCACCTCCGCTTCAACCCCAAGCACCACCTTTCGTTCGACCTCAGCCATCTCCTGCTATTGCTGCTTCTCACCCACCAGTAATTGCGTCCTCTTACCAGCCAGCTCCCGCGCCTCCACTGCCTCAAACTCCCTCGAGCTTCTCAACCCAATCGTCCAACACCCTTTCTGCAGGACCTCTCACGCCTCCAACTCCACAAATTCAACCTGTTGCTCAGTCTCCGCCTCCAGCTCCCAAACACCATATACCTTTTCAGGCACCTGTATGTTACACTCTTAAAATACATTACTCAATTGCTGATATCAAATTAGTTGCCTTGGATATCCCCCAACACTACTGCACCCTGGCCGACCAGACGGCGTCGGAAAAGGAAGCAGAGTCCAGAGTTGTCTATGAATCCCGTGGAGCTTCCAAGTCTAGACAAGGATGTTGATACTGAGTCGAAGAAGGGCGTAGAGATATCGGAACCATCGTCAGAGCCAAAGCCGAGCCCTGAAGAAGCTTCAGAGCCCACACCTGAAACACCTACTACTACCCAAGGTCCATCAGAAGACACTGAATCTACAGTCCCAACTACTCCATCTTCTACAAAACCTTCGTCTCTACTTGCAGGTGGAGAAGTGACTCCCGTGGCTACAAAGTCCCAGCGAGCTACTGTGCCTGCAGTTCCCGCCATCCCTGCCATACGTGCCATTCCAAAATCTCAACCCAAAAGTACGCCATCGACAAATTCTCAAAATGCCAATGGTGAAGTTGTAGCTGATGCAGAATGGACCAAGTCTGAAGTGACTAATGAGAATGAAGCCAATGACCCTACTACTGAGGAAGTTAAGGCAACACCCCCCCCTCCCAAAGCATGGGCTACACCAAGAGCTTGGACTGGTCTCTTTGGTTCATCTGGCGCTCCTACCGCTCCTACCACTGTCAATGGTGGACAGAATGGATCCTCCGAGATTGGCAAAAATAATTCGGAATCACTAGCTGAAGCATTGCGCTCATTCAAGGCCGAAGCCAAGGACTCCAAAATATCATTTCTTGAGCCTCGAGGTCTAGTGAACACTGGTAACATGTGCTATATGAATTCTGTTTTACAAGTTCTCGTTTTCTGTACCCCTTTCTATGACTTTCTTGATCAAGTCAGCAAGAAAGCGGCGCATAGCTTCAAAAGTCAAACACCTTTAATTGATGCAATGTAAGTACGAACAGTGGATTTCGTGTAATTGTTACTAACATCTTACAAGGATTATGTTTATGCGGGAGTTTTCAGTTATTGATTCTGCAAAATCAGTTGAGCAACTCAAAATGAGACTTAAAGATGGGGAACTTGAGCAATATGGAGATTCTTTCACGCCGGATTTCGTCTACGATGTTATGCGACGTTTACCGAGATTTGTCACAATGCAGGTTAGTTTAAATGTATCATTTGAGTTTGCATTTACTAATATATGCCATAGAGGGGACACCAACAAGACGCGGAAGAATTCCTTGGCTTTTTGCTTGAAGGGCTTCATGATGAATGTGTACATGTCATGAAGTCAAGTGAATCGAGTAAAAATTCGGCTGATACCACACCCATGAACGCACCTTCGTCTCCTATCAGCGATACTGCGAGTCGACGTGGGTCCGTTGATGATGTATGGCAACAGGTTGGACCTAAACAAAAAGCCGCCATTACAAGATCTTCTGGAACTATACTTACTGGCTCTCCAGTCACTAAAATCTTTGGTGGTAGCTTGAGATCCGAATTGCGTGTACCAGGCTTGAAAGATTCCATTACTCTTGAGCCATATCAGCCACTACAACTGGATATTGGTTCCCCGGATATTCATAACATCGTTGATGCCTTGAGAGGCCTAACACATTCAGAGGTCCTTCATGGCGATTTCAAGTCTCCAAAGGGTCCCAACGTAACTGCGACAAAGCAAGTATTCATCGAGACGGTACCACCTGTACTCATCTTGCACTTGAAGCGTTTCCAATACGACAACACCGGCGGCACACAAAAGATTTGGAAGAAGGTTGGATATCCTTTGGAACTCGAATTGCCAAAGGAAGTCTTCCCAAGAACTAGGCGTAGTGTTTTTGCCCATGATGGCTATCCAAAGTATCGCCTGATTGGCGTTGTCTATCACCACGGTAAGAATGCCAGTGGTGGACACTATACTGTAGACGTTAGGAGACAAGACGGGAAGGAGTGGATCAGACTTGACGATACTGTTATCAAGCGTGTAAGGAGTGAAGATGTAGCTGAAGGAGGAAGTGAAGAAGACCCAAAAGTTTTGGCTGCTGCTTTAGAGGCTCACAAGAAGGATAGTTCATCGTCGGGAAACATCTTTGCCTCAATCGGAGAAGAAAATGGAGAAGCTGAGGAGGACGGATGGAAACAAGCCAGTGGATCTGGAAAGAAATGGTCAAGCGTAGTAAATGGCGCTTCCACACCAAAGTCTAAACCTGCCACTGGATATGCGGCTGGTAAATCCTCACTTATGGATAACAAGGTCGCATATCTCTTGTTTTATCAAAAAGTATGAGGGCCTGATTGGTGTAATGATAGGGCTGGGCACGATAGATAGGGAAATGAAGAGGACGGCGATGATCGACGGAGGAGGCCGGACAGGTCGCTGAAAGGGATGTCATAATTGATTCTCAAAATGATGAATATTACGAGAAAATGAGATGAAAGGCCGAGAAGAGGGATGGTTCGTGCTGAAGGTGCGGTCCCTTTCGAAAGTTAGGTATCCGTGTTTCGCTATTCAGCAAGGAAATTTTGGATGGGCGGTTGACCTAGTCTTATATTAGGGTTAACAAAAGATGCATTGCAGCTTTCTTGTACATCACTTATTCGGACAACTTCTGAATTTTGGCATCATTTCTATGGCATGAGCGGTTGGCGCATGTTTAGGGAGGGAATTGGCGCGCAAAAAAATAGTATATGTTACGAGGAAGTTAGATGTATAATATCTAATGGTTATTCGCAACCGACCATAGCAAATAAAAAATTAGCGATGAATAAGGAGTCACATAATGTTGGAAACTGTTTTGTGCTGGACTTGTTAGCTAGAACGCATAGGGTGAAACGCAACTCCGAATACGTTGAGCTGCCTACCTAGGTATAAAAATTCACAAAACATCATACGTCAGGTTGGTGATACAATGTCATCGACTATTCCTTTTATGTTTGAATCGATGTGTTGGTTGAGGCAGATAGCCCCGCAACTATTTGTTGTCACTATTACCTAGACTAGACAACACTTAATACACCTAATACATGTAATAGCTACGTGATTGTATATTTAATACGTCTAGTTAATACCACCTGCCTGACTAAACACTATTATCGATATCGTATTCGTAACTTAAGGTTAATAGGTAGCTGGTACACCCAGACGCACATTGTTATCCTTGCCCCTTTTTTTTTAAACTCATGTAAAACGTAATTTGTCAATTAAAAACCCCATCTTTTACTAGGGGGTTTTACAATTCTCGAAGACTTGGTTCTAAGGAGTGACAGGGGATAAGTGAAGATCAATCCGACCCAATGTGTGACTTCCGAGTGGCTCGACTGAAATGGGAAACGGGAACTAGTAAACAAATATTAATTTTAAATAATTCCCAATGTAAAATGGAGTCCGATTTGATCCTCATTATTTTGTTGACACTTTTTCTTGCACGCGTATGAAATCATGATCTTTGAGCTTCTATTATAGCACTTTCCTTACAAGCGCTTCATTTAAGATTGTATGCAGTGAATTAGTGGTTTATACTCGTCCCAACGATCTTTCCGTTCCGAAATTACACAATGTCCGAAGGACGCGAAAGATATTCTTTGCGGCAGACGCCAAAGTAAGTACTATTGCTATCTTTTCTGTTGCGTTTCCATCAGAGAGAGAAATCTAACCATTTATATAGAAAGACGGAACGTGCTGGTTTCGTCGAGACTCCACGAATTCGTCGCCAGAGAAAGTCACAATTCTCAGAAGACGCAGACGATTCTTCCTCCGCAACAGATAATCCGCCATCCAGGATGAGATCCTCGAGTCGAAAAGTCAATATGGTCGAGACAGCAACAATGAATGATCATGTCAGTAATGGCGCAGCAATCAATGGCTTTACTTCCGCATTGAATGACCCCAACACAATCGAATCGTTGAAGAGTGGAAGCGCAAATGTCAAGAGCGAGACCGAGGAGAAGGCAGTTAATGGGAAACCAACAAAGGTTACAGATGATCCAAAGATTGATGCTTCTGGCCATTTTGATTTTGGTGGCTCTTTCGGCGTTAGTGCTATGATGATTGGATTCCCTTGTCTCATGTGGTATATGTGGATTGGAGCAACATACTATGATGGAAAATTCCCTACACCGGAACCAGGCCAAGAATTCCTCGATTTTGTCAAACATATGGGTGATCTCGTCTACACAGGGGCATACCCAAGTCTTCGTGCCTGGAAAATCTACTGGGTTTTCTTCGTCTTTGAGGGTATCTTGTACTGCCTTATGCCAGGAGTTTGGGGTTATGGTAAACCGCTTCCTCATGAGGGAGGTAAGCAATTACCATACTACTGCTCAGGAATTTGGTCTTTCTATTTTACCATTATCACCGGGGCTGTTTTGCACTACCTCGACATTTTCAAAATTTATACTCTCCTAGACGAGTTTGGACCAATTATGTCAGTAGCCATTTGCTCTGGATTTTTGGTCTCAATTGTTGCTTATTTGTCGGCTTTGGCACGTGGAACTCAACACCGAATGACAGGCTACCCAATTTATGACTTCTTCATGGGAGCCGAGTTGAACCCAAGAATGTTCGGTATCTTGGATTTCAAAATGTTCTTCGAAGTTCGCCTACCTTGGTTCATTCTTTTGGGTCTTTCCTGTGCCGCTGCTGCGAGGCAATATGAACAATATGGTTATGTATCAGGTGAAGTCGGATTCTTGATTATGGCTCACTTTTTGTATGCAAACGCATGCGCTAAAGGAGAAGAACTAATCATAACAACCTGGTATGTATATTCCTGTACACACCTCAATTCAGTCTACTAACTCTTTTAGGGATATGTACTATGAGAAATGGGGTTTCATGTTGATTTTCTGGAACCTCGCCGGAGTTCCTCTCAGTTACTGCCACTGCACCATTTATTTGGCCAACCACCCACCATCTGAATACTCATGGAACAAGTATTTCCTTTTCTTCTTGTACACATCGTACCTGTTCGTATACTGGGTTTGGGATACCACCAACAGCCAAAAGAATAGATTTAGATCTCGTGAACGTGGAACCGTCACAGATCGTAAGGCATTCCCTCAATTGCCATGGAAGGAGGTTATGAACCCACGTGTCATCAAAACCAAAACCGGGGACTCAATTTTGGCCGACGGCTGGTACGGAAAAGCTCGCAAGATTCATTACACTTGCGATTTTCTCTTCGCTTTCTGCTGGGGACTTATTACTGGCTTCAAGAGTCCATTCCCTTGGTTCTATTGTGTCTTCTTTGCCGGTATGATCTCTCATCGTGCATATAGAGATATCCAAAAGTGTCGGGAGAGATATGGAGAGGCTTGGGAAGAGTACGAAAGACTGGTTCCATATCTGTTCATTCCAGTAAGTTCCGCCTTATCTCTGTCAATTTGATCGACTCTAGTTCGTTGCTAATTCAACAATAGGGCATCTTTTAAATGGTTATATACCATATATATAAAAAAAACCCCGAATGATTTCGGTCCCAGTCATCTGTCTAGATGGATGATTGGAAGTGCCCATGCTAGCATTAGATCATAAAATAAGAACATGGGTAGCTCGCATAGTAGGCGTAGTATTAAACTTCTCTTGTACATAGGTTATTGATATGACTTTTAATGCCCAATTGTACTCGAATAACATATACAAAATTGATTCCATCAAACCTAGTTGAATCTATATAAATAGGAAGATGACATACGTGTCCGATTTTGTATTGCTAGTGAAGCTAGGAACCGCATGCGATTTTAGATCTGAATTATGGATAGAAATGTTATAGGACTTGACTTCAAAACCAAATACAAGATGCCATTATCTCTGAATATGACGGCGGTCAGTAGAGCATGAAAATTCATCACAGCTGTACGATATACGGCTGCTATTTTTTCATGCAGCCTTATGTATGGTAAAGGCTAATGAGGCTGAAAGGGAGCTCGGCGTCGCCAACAATACCTTATCGATCCAGCTATCAAAGCTCATTTAGAGAACAATTCCATTGACCCTTAAAGACCACACACGCAATTTCTCAATTTCAATCAACGCGAGTTTTCGACTATCGCGTCCTCCTCTTTGATATCTTCTCTCTCTCTCTCTTCAACAAACTCCACCTCAATTCTTTACCATCAACAAATATCCAAAGTCATCATGGTGGATATCAGAATTGACAAGAATTTGTTTCAGGAGCGATTATCACACTTTATATCATCATGGAAAGCTGATAAGAGAGGCGGCGACGCGGTTTTCAATGGCGCAAATAGTATCCTGGTATTAATGGGGAAGACGGAGGATGTGGCAAGCTTTCAAAAAAATAATGCGATTCATGTGAGTTCGAATATCTGCGAAAAGTTTCACAAGAAAGTACAATGGAGGGAAGGTTGAGTGCTGATGAAGAAATAGTTTTGGCTATTAGGCTACGAGTTTCCTGCGACGCTCTTCCTTTTCACAGTCGACACTTTATACATTGTGACGACGGCAAAGAAAGGTTCGTGAATAGTCATTCTATATGCGCCAACAAATTGGAAGCTAACATTGGAATAGCGAAACATTTGGAGCCTTTGAAAGGTGGAAAGATTCCTCTCGAGGTCTTGGTTAGGGGCAAAGATGCAGCAGCCAACGAGAAGCTTTTCACAAAGATTGCAGATGTCATTAAATCATCAGGGGTGAGTCACTAATACTATCATTCTGCGCAGAAAGAATAGACTAACAAATTTCTGCTTATAGAAGAAAGTCGGAATTCTACCAAAAGATACATCAAGTGGCCCTTTTATCGATGAGTGGAAGAAAATCTATACCGAAATCAAGGATGTGGAAGAAGTAGATATTGCGCCAGCTTTATCTGCTGCAGCATTGGCCGTAAAAGATGAGAATGAATTGGTAAGGCACTCATTACGAGGGGGAAGAACTGGTTGATGCTAATAAACTCTACAGCGCGCTATGCGAAATTCTTCAAAAGCATGTACTGCACTCATGAACCCATATTTTGTCGAGGAAATGTCAGGCATTTTGGATGAAGAGAAAAAAGTCAAACATAGCGCCCTGGCCAACAAAGTGGATGGCAAATTGGACGATGTCAAATTCTGGACTTCCGTCGAGCTTCCTAATAAACAGAGGATGCCAAATGACTTCGATTCGTCACAATTGGACTGGACCCATGGACCTATCATACAAAGTGGTGGAAAATACGATTTGAAGATGAGTGCTCAGGTCGATGATGAGTTATTACATGCTGGTGTCATCATTTGTTCTATGGGTCTTCGATACAAAACCTACTGCTCCTTAATTGGCCGAACTTATCTTGTCGATCCAAACAAATCTCAGGAGAGCAACTACAAATTCTTATTGCAGGTTCACAACCTTGTTATGAAGGAAATTCGCGATGGCGCTCATGTCAAGGATATTTACGCCAAAGCTTTAGCCCTCATCAGAAGCAAAAAGCCAGAGTTAGAGAAGCATTTCTTGAAGAATGTTGGAGCTGGAATCGGTATCGAAACAAGGGACCCTACTTTACTCCTGAATGCCAAAAGCACTCGCAGCTTAAAGGACGGAATGACCCTTTGTGTCACTACAGGATTCAATGATATCGAGAACAAAGATCCTCAAGACAAGAAGAGCAAAATTTACTCTTTGGTATTATCAGATACTGTTCGTGTCACTCAAGCAGAACCTGTTATTTTTACAGGCGATGCCCCCTCGGAACTTGATGCGACCTCATTTTTTTTCAAGGATGAAGAAGATGAGCCTGCACCAGAACCAAAAGCTACCAAGGCAAAGAAGGATTCGAGCGTCGGGGCTGTTGCAGCCAAAAATATCACCAAGACAAAACTCCGAGGTGAACGATCAACTCAGGTTGATGAAGGTGCCGAAGCCAGACGGCGTGAGCATCAAAAAGAGCTCGCAAAAAGAAAACAAGCCGAAGGCCTTGCAAGGTTTGCTGAAGCTACTGGCGACCAAAATGGTGTTGCCGTGAAGAAATTCAAGCGATTTGAATCTTACAAGCGTGAGAATCAATTCCCTCCAAAGATCAGAGATCTCGCTATTGTTATGGACGCAAAAAACTCAACTGTTGTTTTACCCATTATGGGCCGTCCAGTACCTTTCCATATCCAAACTATCAAGAATGCCAGTAAGAGTGACGAGGGTGAATTCTCATACCTTCGAATCAATTTCTTATCTCCTGGTCAAGGCGTTGGTAGAAAGGACGATCAACCATTCGAAGATGTTTCAGCACACTTTGTTAGAAGTTTGACATTCAGATCTCATGATGGAGATAGATTTCAGGATATTGCCAATCAAATCGGTAACATGAAAAAAGATGCTGTTAAGCGTGAACAAGAGAAGAAAGATATGGAAGATGTTGTTGAGCAGGACAAGTTGGTTGAAATTCGAAGTAAGTTCGCAACTTGTAGCCAGTATTTTTTTCTATATCTTACTGACACAATCAGATCGTCGTCCAATTGTCATGGACAACGTTTTCATTCGTCCAGCTATGGATGGTAAACGTGTACCCGGAAAGGTTGAAATTCACCAAAACGGTCTTCGATACCAATCCCCTCTAAATCTTCAACACCGAGTTGATATCCTTTTCAGTAATGTCAAGCATCTTTTCTTCCAACCTTGTGACCATGAATTGATTGTTATCATTCATGTGCATCTAAAGGATCCAATTTTGATTGGTAAAAAGAAGACCAAGGATGTTCAATTCTATCGCGAAGCTACTGATATTCAATTTGATGAAACTGGAAACAGAAAGCGAAAGTATAGATATGGAGATGAGGAAGAATTCGAAGCGGAACAAGAAGAACGAAGACGTCGTGCCGATCTTGATCGACAATTCAAAGCATTTGCTGAGAAGATCGCCGACGCTGGTAAGAATGAGAACGTTGATGTCGACGTACCTTTCCGTGAACTTGGGTTCGGTGGTGTACCAAATAGGTCCAGCGTTTTCTGTCAACCTTCCACAGATTGTTTAGTTCAACTCACTGAACCTCCTTTTATGGTCATTACTCTTGAGGATATCGAAATTGCTCATCTCGAGCGTGTTCAATTCGGACTCAAGAACTTCGATATGGTCTTTGTCTTTAAGGATTTCCACCGTGCTCCTTACCATATTAACACCATCCCTGTCGAATCACTCGAAAATGTGAAGGAATGGCTAGATTCCGTCAACATTCCATTTTCCGAAGGTCCACTCAATTTGAATTGGCCAACGATCATGAAGACTGTTACAGCCGATCCTCATGGATTCTTTGAGGATGGTGGATGGGGTTTCTTGGCAACGGAATCAGATGATGAAGGTGGTGATGACGAAGACGAGGAATCCGCTTTTGAAATGAGTGATGATGAAATGGCTGCTACGGAGGAAAGTTCGGATGAAGATAGTGATTTTGATAGTAATGCAAGTGAGGATGAAGGAGAAGAGGATAGTGATGAACAAAGTGAGGGAGAGGATTGGGATGAATTGGAGAAGAAGGCCAAGAGAAAGGATATGGAAAGTGGATTGGAGGATGAAGAAGAAGCACCCAAGAAAAAGAGAAAACATTAAGTGCATTACTTGATGTGTAGATTGGGTGGGGAGGACAAAGGGAAATTGTGACAGTACAGATAATGGCATGGTACTGGGATACCTTTTGGGGGGACAGGATGAAATGAGATGAGATGAGACGAGAAGCAATATCTCAAATTCTTCATTTGTATTTTTTGAAACACTTTTTTTTCTCGCTCTCTATAATTACTAGTATTCGGTTGGCGTCGGGAATGAATGAAATGATGAGGATGGGGAAGAGATATACAAATAAATTAAAATATCATATGGAGACGGATGGATAGATGTAGTGTGGGTGAAAAAATACTCTGAGAAAAGGGTCAGGGAAAGGAGGAAGCGAGTGAGTGAGTGAAGCGAGATAGGAATTGGGAGCCAGTAGTAAGTAGTGGGTAGTTGGGGGAGGGGAGGAGAGGGGAAGGAAGGAAAATAAAAAGTTCTTATTTTTTATGACACTCGCTCTGTGAATTTGTGATTTTGTACGGCTAGAATTGTCTTATTGTGTGATTTGATGAATGATGAATGATAAATGAGTTTGAGTTTGGGTTGGGTGTCATCTGTTTTCTTCTGTTCATTCCTGGGGGTGAGTGAGTTATAGATGTGAATAGGGGGCGTATGATGATGGATGAGGGAGGGAGGGCCAGGGCTGGTGGAGGTAGAAGTGGGTGTGGAATCCGGACCTTCCCATTTATTCGTTCGTTCATCTAATGATAATGGCCAAACAGTCAAATTTCATCAATTAGAGAGGTGACATTAAATTACGATTAATCCGCCAGATAATCCTCTCGATCCACATCCACATCCACCTCCGTATCTACATCATCGCTATCTCCACTCCCATCATCTCTCCCCCCTCTACTATTATTCCCACTTCCATTGCCAGCTCTGCCCCCACCACCAGAGAAATAGCCCTGATCGATTTTCCAAATCCACTCTACTTTTTCCCTCTCGCTCCTCGCTCTAAACAACCACGTGTTATTTGTTCCGTAGACTGCAAATACCGTTTCTTCTATTTCTCTTCTACTCTCTCCATTACCATTGCCATTCGCATTGCCGTTTCCTCTCCCGCCATATCCCATGATCCCCATGCCCATTCCACTTCCGCTCCTTCCTCGCCCTCCATACCCATAGATACCTCCTATGCCGTTATTGCTCCAACTCTGCTGTGCACCCGCGCCCGCAGGACTACTATTCCGACTTGCATTTCCACTTCCGCCCTGTCTTTCATTTCTCAACAATTTTGCAATCTCAGGACTATGGTCCACCCTTGCATTTCTCAATCCAACCACATTTACCTCCTCCCCACTATTGGGGCCCGCGACCGCATGAATATGCAGATACGGTCGTCTGAGCTCTACGAATCTGCGTATCCATTTCGTGCTATCTGCGGAAGGTACTAAGAGCATCCCCGCTTTGAGCACACTAGGATTCTTTTTTATCTGAGAAATAGTGGCGAGATGCTGAGGTATGGATGATTTAGGATGAGCGTGTGGAGTTGGCGAGGTTTGTCGAGATCGAGATGTTTGGCGGGAGTTGGCGGTGGATGGGTGGAGTGAATTTGAGAAATTTGATGGACGGGGTGAGTTTGAGCGGGAAGTATTGGATGTGAAAGAAGTTGTGTGGAAGAGAGATGGAGCGGGTGAACCATTGATAGGCGGTTCAATATTAGTCGGTGTTAGAATGGTTGTTGATGGATCGCGGCAGAGATGGAAGTATTTAGTAAACTTTTGAAGAAGAGCGGTTTGATGTGGGTTGTATTCGGATTGATTCTGGGGCTTTTCTTGTTCTTGGCTTAGATCATGAGGGATAGAACGAGTGCCGATGGCAGACTCGATCTTTTCCGTGATTTCATTATTGAATTGACCGTCTCGATGTATACCTAGAGCATTTCCATCCACAGATGATGGGAGCGCCTCATCTATCGATAATGGGGATGGAAAATTTTCCGTTGTAGCTGGCGGACTGACAGGAAGTGGTATATCGGCTGGATCTAGTTCAACAACCTGTGGAATCGAAGGAGCGGGTATTGATATTGGTACTGGCGATGATGCGATACGTCTCAATAAAGGCTGAGCAGCATCGATTTCCGCCAATCTTTGTCTTTTCCTCCTTGCCGAAATGAAATCCTTAACCAAACTAATACCTCTCGGTGTCCAGTTCGTAAGAGCTTCTTCTCCTTTAACATAATCTTCCGATGTATTCATTCTCCACAAATCACCCGCTCTCTTCACGGCCACTGGCCGAACAGAGATAGAGTAAATACTAGTCATAGAATGAACAATTCGTACACTTTGAAATAATGATGCAAACATCGATGTAGAACGAACATAATTACGCGACATGATTTGAGAGCAAACATCCATATTGAAAGTCATTAGGCGAGACAGTTTCTCAGATTTCACGTCCCATGAAAGGGACATTTGAACTTTGTATTTGTCTGCCGTTACCCGATCAAGAAGCAAAGATTCATGGGCACTCGAGTCCCATTTTCCGACGATGCAAACATTGCTGGTGCCGTTTGCATTTGCTTTAACAATGGGCTTGGAAAGTAATTTGAGGTAAAGGGGAGGAGTCGAAGGAGAGCTGAGATCCGGACTTTTCCCAATATGGTCAACAAGTTGAATTCGTCCTACGCGTAGACTAGTGACATCCGACCAAGGTAAAGCATCACCGGAATTATGCGTCAAGGTAACAGCAATTCTACGTTGTAAACCTTGATGAAGTTGGAATGTTCCTTGATCAAGCTCACTTGTTTGAATCACTTCAACAGCCGGATAATCGCCACTTTCGGCTAACTCCAGTATTTGAACTTTAGCAAATACATCATGTTTCTCTTCAGAATAAAACTGCGACTCTGCTATACGAGCACCCTTGCGCTTCTTCTTGGGTTGGGGAATGTTGTCTCGCATATCGTCCCAACTTAAAAGTTTATCCAAATGCATTGATGAAACTTTAGCAAAAATGGCCACACGAAGAGAAACATCTGTGGGGCCAAACATCGGAACGCTCATACTATGAACGCTTTCGAATCGAATTGGGCCTTCATCAAAATCTTTAATCATCTGAGTCGTTGTAACACCACCTTCATTCGAAGCGGGAGGTATGAACAATTGACCGTGGACTTCTGTCCCTTCCCGCTCAGCGAACCCTATCATTTCATGCATAACAACATTGAACTTCAAGGTGTTCGAAGGGGCTTTTGCTGAAGATGGTTCCAACGAGAGCTTGATGATACCAATAGCATGCATTGTAAATGGTGACAGAACATCAAGAGTAAAGTCTTGAACTCGACTCTCGAAAACTGCTGATAGAGGGACATCAACATCTCCAACATGTGTATACTGTGGCATACAAGTTTCCATAAAAGGATTGTCAAGTCGAAAGTGTTGAAGGTATTCCGGTCGGTCAAGATATTGATGCATTTGCCTCATCTTCCGGATACGATCCTGAAGTTTATCAAGACTCCATAGATGAGCCACATTATTCCTGTAGTCTATTACCCGTACGCCGATGCAAGGTTTTGTTGCATCTTCGAGATGAAAATCATCTCCCTCTATATCATTAAGAACCATATCATAAGAAGAACATAAAGCGTGCCCTATGTCAACAACAGCAAATTGAAAAACAACATTCTCATCCATTTCGTGACTCATTATTTGGGCTTCCTTCAAGATTGCTGCATTCTGAAATACAGCTTCAGCCATTCGAACGTATCTTCGCCCTTGCCAATGTTTTGCAACTTTCTCGGCAACCACAATTTCTTTCTCTGATAGTGGAGGTGGTCCATCTGGCCCCGATTTTACCGGGGACAACTCTTGTAACTTTTCTTCATATTCTTTTCGTTGAACCTCCAATTGTTTGAGCATCTCCTCCTTAACTTCTCTGAGCGTCTCTTCCATTCTCACTTTTTCCTTTTTGATTTCCTCAACCTCGACATTTGAGGTTTTAGCTATCTCGAGTTGTTCCTGGAATTCTTCTCTTTGCTTTTCTAACTGGACTTGCATTTCCTCTTTAACTTCCCGCATTCTGTCTTCGACTTCTCCTTGCTTGGGTGTCGATGGCATGGTCAGTGCAGTGTCCAAAGAGAAGTTATCCAAAGTGCCGTTTGAAAGATACTTTTCTCGCATAGGATAAGAGGTTACCGAGTCTAGATCATCTTCCAAGTTTGCAGTTGCACGTTCAGCCCTTGCTCTTTGAACATCCTCAAATAAAACGTTGAGCTCCTCATCGGACAGACCTGCAATCTTTTGATCGGTTCCTAAAATAGCACCAGCTGCCTCACGCCTTGCTAATGACCAATCAGAAAGGCCTCGCCCAGGCACTGGGGAGTCTGCTCGACTACTACCATCGAAATCGAGGTCGGAGATAGCTTTGCTGAATGTTCGATCATGGGCTGGCCGAGGGGTAGATGAAGGCGAGAATTTATCCCAATCCTTGAAATTTTCTAATTGGTTAGCAGTTACAGAATGCCGCAGAAGGCTCTGCTCTGCGCGTTCCGCTCGAGCTTCCGTTGGATTGTTGAACCTAAAGATATGAAAGTCGCCCAGAATAACTCTGAAACCACTCCTCAGCCGAGTCGGCTTTTCAACTCTTTGCCCGTTAACCATCACTGCTGCTCCTTCAGTTGGTGTAAGAGTTACCACATTATCGACATTCTCAAAAGTGCAATGCTCATGTAATATACGAGTTCCATTAAGTCGAATTTCCGCCGCGTGGGCTGCATTTGTATCGACATTTCCAACCGAGGTTGACCCAGGTTTGAGGTTGTACACAAGGCATTCTGCTAGCAGTGGATCGTCGGACAAATTCACAAGATGAGGCATCTTCTTTGGTGTATGTAATCCAACAAATCCCTTCTCGATACTGATACCCAATTCTTCCAGGGCCGCTTCTCGCTCTTTGTGAATTTCTTCAGTTTTTTGTAATTTCTCCTCCCAAGTCTGATTAAGATCCGAGTATAGTTTCTCGCTTTGATTGAGTTGTTCGGTGATTTCCGCTTTCGATACCTTCTTCACAGCACCATCTGATGAGACAATTGTGACCATTTGCTTCTCTAAAGGTGTACCTTCTGCATAAATCTCATCTGCTGGACCTCCCCCTCCTCCGCCACCCCCACCACCTGTCAATTTACCTCGCAATTGAGCCAATTCTTCTTTCAACTCACGGATCATACGAGCATTCGCATCCTCGTTTACAACTGCGTGATTCTTGATTCTCTTCGCACTATCAGCATATCGCAAGGTACTTAAAGTTTCATCGAAATTTATATCTGCAGGACTAATAGCTGCAATCATAGCTGTCATACTGTTTCCTCCCAGGGAATCTTTCAGAAGCCAAGTCAACACACTGTCTCGGTAAGGGACTTGATTCCCCTTTCCCACTTTCTTCTTCTTTCCTTCCGATAAGTCGGCCAGCGCAGCAATAACTCTACCAAGCGTCGATAGAGATCTATTAATCTCCGCACCTTCTTTCAATCGAGCTCCAGTTGCACCCGTAGAATTTGCTCGCTCGGAACCAGCCAAATCGACCAAACTAATCTTCGCAACCTTTTCCATTGCCATCTTCGTTTCGACATCCAATCGTTTCTGAGTCAAAGTCAAAGTGAAGACAGCATGACTTCTACTAGAAGTTTCGTTCATGTTCGTAGCTGCAACGGTACGGGCTTTATTTCCCTCATCCATCAAGTTTTCAATCTCTTGAAAGCTACTCACAACCAATTTCGCCAAGTCTTCCACATATGGTCCCGTCGAGGGATGTTCTCGAACTTTCAGGTTGCCTTTTGTCGATGGGTTTAGAAGATCTCGTACTCGTTCGTTGTAAATTTCCAGATATGATACCTCGACTGTGCATTTCAGATGCTTGTCCTGTTGCAATTCTCCTATCCTCTCAAACATATCCTGACAAATCTTTGGGATGACACCAGCATCTTTTCCATATCCCATCATCGAGTAAGATTTTCCCGAACCCGTTTGACCATATGCGAAGATACAATTGTTGTAACCTTGAAAGGCATTATCCAAAAGCGGCTTTCCCAGGTCCGTATGGAGGTTGTCTTGTCCTGCGTAACTCGGATCATTTTTGTCAAAGGACCAGTATGAACGATCGAATGCGAAAACCTTCTGGCCCGTATCCGCCTTTCCACCCTTTGCATCTCTTGATTTCGCCTCATGTCCTTCTGGTGGAGTGATGACCGTTTGCGCATCTTTCATTTGCACTATACATTTTGCTCCGCGATCGATCTCTATCCCGAGGTATCAGTCCTGACACAAAAATGGGGTTTGACAACATATCCACCGCATACCTCTACTGTTGAACGGCCTACACCGCACAACGACTTTAATATTTCCACCACCACCGGGCGCCATGTTTGCAGATGTTCAATAGTCCAGATTGTCCCCTCCGGAAAGCTCTCCTTTCACAGCCGCTATTTCCGCGAGAGATATTGTTTGGTTCAAGGAATCGTAGATTGTGGTCGAACAGACAGATGTCCAACGGATAATGCGGGTCAGACTGAATGAATCATCGAAGGAGAAAAGGAAGGTCGTTAAATTGATCAGATTATCGTGGTTATCATTGTTGTTATCGTGAGATGTCGTCAGCAGGAATTTAGGAATTTAGGGATTGCGGAAGTATTTGCTTTTTAGGTTTCTTATGGATACCCGGCGTCAATATGGACTATGTATGCGCCTGGAAGAAGTGACCTGGGTGGATTTCTTAAAATAACAATAAGGGATATTTTAGGTGTGTTGTTGGTGTAGTGGTGGGTGTATTAGTTTTGAAGTAAGACAATGGGTACGGTACGGTACGGTATGGTATGCTATGGGATCCAAATGAATGTCGAACTGAAGCTTATCAGAACTTGGAGATTGTACAGAATTTCGTAAATACTTTAATATCAGATGATGTGGCACAGGTCTCAGGGTATCTGTCAGTAATATTTCACTGTTGACAGTCGCGTCGCCGGGGCAAACCTCGCGTCCCCTGGGATATGTTTAGATTCGACAGGAAAACACGATGAAGGGAGAGAGGAGGTTATCCTGGTTGTTGATACTGTCAGATCCAAAAGACGAACAAATCAATAGAGGGATTGGTTTCGAGGGGTGAGTAAAGTAAAACATAACGTGATCTTAGTCTTTGTTCTCTTGATTGATTGGCTCGGAAGGAAGATTGAGGTGGAATTTCTATGTGCCGGGCGGCGGTATGTATATGTTGCCACTTATAAGTGTATAAGTTACCACTTATAAGTTATACCGCACTCCTATGATGGATAGAATTTTGTGGAGTAAGAAGGAAAACATGAAGTGAAGTATGAATGTGAATCTATACTCACTCAACAGCACGTTGAACAGATGCAATACTCGAAGTGCCCTCTTCCCTCGATGCATGGCTTGCTTGAGACTTCAACCTCTTTACTAATCAGGTATGACCATTCTGATACTTCGCATTTTGATATTCGCTAGATGCTCTCGGTGTCCTGTTCTGGTTACGTATGTCGACTCGGAAGAGAATAGGAATATCTACCACACACATACGGAGTACACACATACACACATATACTCTTCACATATCGATATTTGTCAAAACACATCTCAATCCCGGCCTCGAGAGAACCCCTTTCACAAGTGTGTGCAGAGAGACACTGCACGCCGGAACAATCCCTTATTACTCTTGCTGGTGAAAGGAGATACTGGGATACCAGACAATACATCTCCCCCGCCACCACACTTGAGCACCGTTTGATCCAAATCCGAAGAATCAGGACCAAATATTGAATATCCCGTCAAGTAATCTCCTACTGCCTTTTACACTCACATCTCTCGGGCGCCAACTCGGTGAAAATCTTATGATGTACGACGAGAAGATTGACAGCCACTTACATGGTGTGCTACCCAAGTATTCAATGTGTAACCCCTCTCCCAATTGTCGTTATCAAGAATGGGATTACCGAAGCTTCGGGGAACCTATCAAAAGAATCCGATTGCGTGAAAGATTACGATCTGTTGGAATCCGTAACCCCAGATGTATCTACCCGCCATGATGATCAAGGGTCCTTTTAATGTATGTGTATGTATATGGGTATGGATATCTGTACCTAGGGAACGAGAGCGAGTGATGGTGGAAATGCTATTTCTATGGTAAGGTATGGTTATGTACCTAGGTAATATGGAGAATTGATTTGTGATTTTCTGTATTCGAGACATGTCAATGGGTTGTAGACATTAGATAGCTGGACACATAGACACTTTGGACAGTTAGACCTGAAGTCGTGATATGTTACAATACACCATGTTGATCCAATAGATGAATCCATCTCATCAGGGAGTATCTTTTCGGTGTTGAATAACGGTGTATGCTGTTGCACCGTTGTTGTACCGTTGGTAGTTGTGAAGACGCAGTGAATTCGTTGCTTCCATCTAGGTAAGCAGGCTCGGCAGGTAGGTAGATACCGGCACTTATCCGTACGGGAGGGAATGTTTATGCTGAGAGCCCCGGGCCGAAATAAACGGACCCTTGGATGATTGAGGTTGGACGGCGGGAGGAGAGAGGAGAGAGGAGAGAGGGGGGAGGAAAAGGAGAAAGGGGAAAGGAGAGAAGAGAGAGGAGAGAGCAACAGTTGGAGAAAGAGAAAGAGGGATGGAATGAAAAGACTACACATACCTACAGACTGCATACCTTGACCCTACGAAAAGTAGCTAGGCAAATATATTGACCGCCATTCTTATAACTATTGAATACCTCCTATCTACTTGATAAAACCAATGAACAGCCCTATTTATGATTATAATGTAATATAATATATATATATATATATATATATATTACATATCTTATAACTACACAGCACATTACACATTACGCACATTACACACATAACTACCCCTCTCTCTCCTTCTCTTCCTCTTCCCTTTTGCCGCTCTCAGCCCCTCGATTCATTATACAGGGCACGATTCATTCTGATTCGTTGGATTCACTCAAATCAGCTCAAACCCCAAACTTTACTTGTGCTAAAACGCTGGGAATCTTGCCGGACCTGTTATTTGGTGACAATATGCAACATTCCCCATTAAAAATACATTAGATACATTAAAAATACATGATCAGTAACGCCACATCTGCGCACAATCAGAAGAAAAACCTTCCAACCGAGAAAAAAATAGGAAAAAAAATTCAAAATTCAAAAATTAAATCATACTAAGACAGAATCAAGTAAAGAGCTTGGATATAACTCGAATTCGGTACTTTCCCCAAACCCTTGACTCGTCCATACAAAAGATTTCATTCTCTTTCAAGAAACATCTCAATCACAAGAAAATTCTTTGCAACTTAAACCAGATATTTCCCGCACGAGACTTTGTTAATCAAGTTCTCTCTCATCCCTCTCAAGACCAACCTCAATCAATTCTATCATCAAAACTGTAAGTGGTGATTGTTTGTCGCATGCTTTTCTCCCTATCCTCCTCTCAACCCCACTTCAACCCACGTCGAACTTGAAATCCCTTCAAACCTTTCTACTCTATCAACCCATCAGAGCTTCACTTGTTTACCTTGACGGATTGGAAATACTAACCAGGTACTCAATTCAATACAGAAACCTCAACCACTCCAATCATAATGGATTCTTTCGGAGCTCAACAAGGCGGTGCCCCAAACCGTGGATGCTTTACCTGTGAGTTAGGATCAGATTCTTTACCCTGCCCCTTCATTCCTCAAGGCGAAATTCCCATTCTGCTACAAATCCGGCGTTGCAATCCATCAACATGTCAGAAGAACAAAAGGAAACACCCTGGAGGACGACTGATTGCTCGAGATACGATTCGGATTTCATCATCTGCCCGAAACTGGTGGTTGATGTTTGGAACGTTGGATCAAAAGACAATCCTTTCGAACGAAAACTCTGCAACAACACTTCTGCACAACCAACCGTGCATTCAGCATTCTCTGCTCCAAACCAATATCTTCTAGCATCTTCGGGACATGATACGGATATTATTTAATTGCATCGTGGAATTCAAGCTGATGGCAAAAAATTATAGGCGGAACTGAAGGTCACCAAGCCCGTGAATGCCCAAGCCGTGGACCACCAAAGTGCTACAACTGCGACAGTAAGATATCACCCCACGATCAACAACTCAGTATCATATTAACATACTTTCAGACCCAGGTCACTTGAGCCGTGATTGCCCAGAGGGACCAAAGGAGAAGGTCTGCTACAGAGTAAGTCTTGACTTGCCCAAGAATCGATTCTTCAAAATTATTAACACTCTTTAGTGCGGTACCTCCGGACACATCTCCAAGGACTGCTCCAACCCACCAACTGAGGGTGCTGGACGTGGCGGTGGATACGGTGGCGGATACGGAGGTGGTGGTGGACAACAGTGCTACAAGGTAAGATGCGTTACTCTCACTACATGATCTCTTTCTGACTCGATTTGTTTTACAGTGCTCCAAGATTGGCCACATCGCCCGTAACTGCCCAGAGGCTGGAGGCTATGGTGGAAACCAAGGTTACGGAGGTAACCAAGGTGGATACGGTGGTGGATTCGGTGGTGGTGCCCGTCAAGGAAGCCAAACCTGCTTCTCATGTGGAGGTTACGGACATCTTTCCCGTGACTGCACCCAAGGTCAAAAGTGCTACAACTGTGGTGAAGTATGTTTTCCACACACATCTCATATCCAACCAGTACACTAACAAATCCTCTAGGTTGGTCACTTGTCCCGTGACTGCAGCCAAGAGACCTCTGAGGCTCGTAGATGCTACGAGTGCAAGCAAGAGGGCCACGAGAAGCTTGACTGCCCTTTGAGAAAGAAGGCTTTCGGCCAAGAATAAATTTAAGTGCTTGACGCACGGCACATGACTACCTCGAGGTCGACTATTCTACACATTCGCGGTTAGGAATTATGACGAAACGACAAAACCCTAGGGATTTTTTTCGAAGACTAGTAATTTCGTTCAAGGATTACGGGAACAGATAACCTCTTTGTATAATTGTACCGACTTTTTGCGACTTCGGAAAAAATTTGTCGCCTTTCATTTTTTATTTCCTTTTGAAAAGTAAAATACCTATTCCTCTTTTGGAGTCTTATGCTGCGTTGCTTCCATATCTGAGTTTAGAGTTTGGCCCTTGCTTTTCCAACTTTCTATCGGCACGGATGGATTCAAAAAGTCATATCACTCAAGATTTTGCGTTTTTTCTTTTCTAATTTATTTTGCGAAGGATGAAGTTTCGATGATGATCGATGCTTGATTCCCCATGAAATTTCCATGATGTAAAGGAAAGAAAGGAGATTTATGGATTGCTGGAGCATATGATTCATGAGGCTACGACTTGAGTTATGGAGATTGGTATCGATGGATAAAGATATCTGGTGGGCACTGTCAAGGGACACTGGAGAAGCATGCATGCGAGCGGTCGGATAAAGTAAAGTGAAGTGCTTGAGAACAAGAACAAGAACAAGAATAAGATTAAGAAGTGAAATCAAGATATTTGAAGAACGAATTTGATTGTTTTGGGTGAAGTTTTGATGACGATGTGAAGGGTGTTTGGTGAAGATCAACATGGATGTGAAGGCATTTTAGAAGTTAAGGAACAATGGGGATACGAGTCTACTTGAAGAGGGGGGAGGAAGAAGGGGATACTTTCTTCTGTTGTTTTGTTTGAGAGTGTGTAATTGATGGAAGAGTAATTTTGAATTTGAGGCTAGGAGATTCTTTCTAGGAATGTTAATTTGGATTTGGGACAGATAGGTAGAAAGCAGAAGTGATCTATGGAGATGGGTAGGGTTCGATTAAATAGATGTGGGTTTTGGTACTGGGTATGAAAGAGGGAGGAAGGGGAAGGGAGGGATAACGGCAATGAATTGATCGAGGTGTGGTTTGGGAGGGGGATGTATTTGGATGTTTATGTGGGAGATGGGAGATGGAAGATGGGGATTTATATCAAATCTCTGTGCTGTTGAAGAGCTGGGGTGGCGCGTGAAATACTTTGCTTGCTTTGCGTGTTTTGCTTGCTTGTGTAGAGGGGGTTGTTATTGTTGGGATTTAGAGGGGGAGGTGGAGGTGGAAGTGGGATGAAAGAATGTGGTGTAGTGCAGTGCAGTGTGAAATGGTGGTGGAATTTTGAAGAGTGGAGAGTTTGGATTTGGATTTGGATTTGGATTCGAATTTGGAAATCTGATGGATGGGGTTGGGTTTGAGTATTGTGTTGTTATGCTGTGTTGTTACCAGATAGCATTTTCTGAAGTCCGAGGTAGTAGATTTATACACACGATGAAGATATACTTCTAGTAAGTGTCTATGAGCTCTTGATAAAAATCCTCGAAATGGATATGTATATATATATCCTAGTTATCTTGATCTTCATTATCCTCTCTTTCTCATCAACGGTCGAGCACAAAGCCCCACCAAAAGGCTGTGTGTGTGTGTGTGTGTGTGTAAAACTTCCCATTCATTGCACTGTATTTCATTCTACCTTTTATCTAACTATCTACTCTCCGAAACTGGCAATACACATCTCTCCCGCTCGCTATCTACCGTATTGTTTCGTATCGTCTTATCTCTAAGTAGTATCGTGTTTTGTTTTTTTTTTTCCTTTTATGATTCGTCTGTCTGTCCGTCAGTAAGCAAGCCAGAAAGCAAGTAAGTAAGCATCTAGCTCGAACCCGCAAATCTCCATACGCAAAAGCAAAGTGGGTATCCCCGCATTCATGCAGCCGCCCATTATCAACAACCCCTTGCAAACAACCCCCTAAACAGTAAATCTTCTCTCGTCCTTAACCTCCAACTCCATAGCTCTCGTGCCCTTACCCCTCCCGCCCTCCTTAACACAATCCCTACCTGCCTCGTCAATCTCCTGCCACGCACCCTCTTCATCCTTGATCTTCCTCTCTTCCTTACACTTCTTGCAAATCTCAAACATATCGCCATTACTACTCTCCCAGTGACATTGACTACCTCTGCGACTTCTCCAGAAACCTGCTCGCGGTCTATTTTCCCAACTCCATCGAGGAAGACGAAGAAGTCCTTGAGCGATATCATTCATGGTCATAGATCTAGGAAGTGCAGGATCGTAGCGTTGGGCATTATTAATTTCGGTACGATATTCACGCTGAACTCGTTCGTCAATGTTGAGGGGGTTTTCGCGATGGAGATTGAGCTGTCGGAGTATGGTGTCATAATGGGATTGAGATGAAGAGTAGTTGACAATCATACTGGCGTTGTTATCTGATGTTAAGGTTGTTGGGCGAGGTGGCGTAGATGTGTTATCTCTGATGCGGGTTTGGATTCGCATGAATGGGACACATGCGAGTCCGATGGCGGCAAATATGATGGAGCAGATATAGACACGTCGATAGGGTAGAGTTGAGTCTTCGATACTTGCTTCTTTTGAAGTGGCGGTGTTGAAGACTGCGGATGTGATGGCGAGACCAATGGTTATGGAAAGTCTGTAGGCTGTTTGGATAATTCCGACACCGAGGGATGCTTGGGTTGGCATTTGCTTATTTGCGTAGAGCTGCTTTTTGTCAGAGACGAGTTGGTAGATACCAGGAGAAAGAAGAATAAAAGTTATGGGAAGGAAAAGGTAGGAAAAGAAAGGTAGGAAAGACAACTTACATTCGCGACGATGAATTGAAAATCCGCACCAATAACTGTAATGACGAGCGCCGGAAATAGAAAGAGCCAATATGATGTATCTTCCTTGATGAAAAGCAACAAAATTGCCCCCGCAAGGTACATCGAAGATCCAATACCCATCACAATGGTTCCATGCACCTCTTGAACAAGCCATTGGCCCAAGAAACTCCAAAATACTCCTGCCACTGCTTGAGGCAACATACGAGCAGCAATTTGTAATGGTGTGTAATGTTGTACATCTTGCATGTATAATGTAATCCAGAATTCGTTTGTGATGAATGACATGTATCCGAATCCCATGCAGATTACACAAAGACTAAAGTTGCCGTTGCGCCAAACAGAGAGATCGAGAAGGGGGTTTTCGTAAAAGTATTCCCAGGCAATAAAACCAAGGATGAAGAATACACCAAATATAAGTAAAAGTACGACGTGTACTGATAGCCAACTACTTTGAGGTCCTTCTCTATAGGATCGTTAGTATAATTGTAGGATTGGAAATGATTAGTTACTTACGTCAATCCTGCTGATATCAAAGCAACAGCCAAAACGATGAATATAGAACCAGCATAATCGAATCTTCGAATTGCATCCGTTCTACTACCCACTCTTGTAATCACCGGAACCGTCCAAAAAGCAAGTAAAACCAAAAGAAAGAAGAAGATAGCCATGACGACAAAACTTGCTCTCCACCCATAGTATTTAACAGCAAGACCTGATGAAACACTTCCTAGAATGAAGCCGACCGGATTGCCAGTGCCAAGAGCACCACATGCCATATTTCTTCGACGTCCTTCTGGATAAGCGGCGAAGAGGATACCGAGAGCTGGGGGAGCAATTGCTGCTGTGCACATTCCAAGAAGACCACAAACGACGATCAGTTCGTATGGACCGGGACTCCAAGCGGCGACGAGAGAGAAGGCACTCATAGATAGTAATCCAATAAGTAACTGAATCTTTCGACCCAGCTCGTCCGCTACCTTACCGAAGAAAAGCATAAATGAGCCGCTGCCAAGTCTAATGGATTGTTAGCATCCCACTACTTAATCCACATCTGTGAGAATAGAAAATATGAATATGGATGGGAGAATTACCCAACTGCAGCTGCGATCCAGGTTACTTGAGGAGCAGAGGCTTTTAATCCTTCGCCAATCAGGTTCGTCATAATAAGAATGACACCCTGAATGATAGTTGTGGAGGATGAAGCAAGCATAACCGTAAATACGAAAGCCCATTCTTGAGCCCAGTTTGAGAAGAATAAGGGTCGGGAGTTTGTGTCGTGGTCGGTCATAACTTGCGATCCGCTTGATTCGAGGTTGCATTCTTTGACAATAGAATCGCAGGCTGGAGATGTCACTTTAGGATTATAGGCTTTGCAAGCAATTGGTTGTGGAGATCCGTGACGGAGTCGTCCCGGAGGAAGATAGATTGTGGGCGGAAGAACTTCAACATCAGCAGGAAGCTCCGCGAGGTTCTTCTCGATATCAAGAGAGCCTGCCATCTTTATGAGTATTCTGAAGGTTTTGTCGTACTTGCCTCTCAGTATGATCGAACTTTATGCGGCGAAGCGTAAAGGTTAAATTAAAAGAGTTAAGAGGTTCTTGCCTCTTAGTCGTTTGTACCAGCGTGTATTGAGGATCGCAGAAAAACAGATTTGTAAATTAGAATTTATGAAAGAAGTTGACTTGGCAAATCTGCGACAATTTGCTACAATTTGCTAGAGTGATTGTTGAAGAACTTGATCCACTCCTGATTGGTAAACCAGGTTAGTTTTGTGTTTCGGGATCAAGAAAGGACCGAAAACGGTAAATAATTTATTCGAGGGGGTCATATGAGACGAGAAATTTCCGGTAAAACTTTCGGATGTGGAGGCGCGATATCAAAACGAAGAATGGTTTTGTTAATGTACTGGCATTGATCTTCAAGATAGGCTTATAGTAACTTTCTGTTTAAGATCTTCGAGGATTGTAATTTATTATCAGGAATCAAAGAGAAGGCTTCCTAAGATTCCTACTCTGTTTATCGGCAATAGTAACTGGGGATATCTCTTCTTTCATACTTGGAGCATGAAGTCCTGGGTGAAAATTGCAAATTATTTCACAAATAATCCCCTCTTTGCCGAATCACCATTGTATATGGGCAATATGGGCATCTGACTCAATAGGAGCGCTGTTAATGGAGTCAACAATGAGGATTCACTCTATTCTCCGACGTCGCTCCCCATGTTTCATAAGTTCCCTATGATAAGTCGAAGTCTGAAACAGGTCAAAATATTTTGATCATGGAATTCACTTGAAAGAAGAGTGGTAAATCAGAGATGGCAAGAGCACTCTAAGCTCACTGATGTAGAGTTTGCGAGTGATTAGTTTATTGAAGGAAAGTTCTACTCCGCAGTTATGGGAGAACTCTGAAAATTTGATAAGAGAGTTCCTGATGGGGAATGATCTGTGGTTTAATTTCGTAGCGGAACGAAGCAAGCCCCCGACCACAATTATGAACGGTGCAGTCAGGTCGATGCCACCTTTAAGCATTTTCAATACCAGAGCTAGATGATTCAGACAAAACCTACGACCTACGACCTCTATATGAATAGAAATGTGCATGCGCGATTATGAATTAATGTAGTGATTCACCACAGTCATTCCCTCTTACGACAATGACTTGGACAACGACGAGAACGATGAGAGAAGAGTATTTCGATGACAGCAAGCGCTGGAAGATATTTACACTCTATACTGTCAGATCACAAGAGGGGTAGTTTCTTCATATTTAAATAACACTTGAGATTGAGGTCAATTCTTAGAATGTCCACTTGAAGACAAGATGTCGTCTTGCACAGATGTCGATCTCACTTGGATGCAAGCGAAGAAAATCATTCCATTTCCATTTCCATTTTCCACATCTGATATCTTTTTGGTGTTTGCTCTTCGGTACAACAAGTTCTGAGTCGCACTTCCACTCAAGGATAATAAAATGAGGCTAAACTCTCAATGTCTGGTCCTTCAACTCGAGGGACTTGTCATTGGTATGTGCCATCATGTGTGCTATCACATGTGCGCGGAATCAAGGACTAGCAAACACTGATTGTAGATCTCGAACCATTAATTGCATACCAAAAGGTATATCCTCATGAGGCAAGGCAGTTGAAGGCAAGATATCTTTCCAAAGCACTTCATAATGCGTGGTTTTTGGAAAGAAATGGAGCCACAATGCTTTTGTTATGCCGATTCTGTCTAAGGTTGTTCAATTGTCGGTGATTCTTCGGATCGGAGCTTGAAGAAGAGCTCTCCGACGCTAGCAAACATGGCCTGACCTTTATGATTTCAACCTCCTCGAGACACCTTCATCTCATTTATTCGACAGTCCGTTGTTGAGGGTTCTCCAAAGAAACTTCATTGATATGTTGTGAGCAAAGCCTACTCCCAATTTCACGTACTTCGACGAACATTTGTATGCAAATTACTTTGTTATGCATGTTAAACTCTAATTTACTATGCACGTTTCCCCGGATTTATTGAACTTAAGCGATTGCTACGTTGTCCAGTGAAATCATTAAAGAAAGCTTGATTGTTCTTCTTCTGCACTACACTTCTATAACATTCTCAGACTGTAGCTACAACGTTGTCATACAAAAAGCTCTCCTTGAATTCAGGCAGCCGGAACAATTTCCTCGACAATCGTGTCTTCTCTAACCTCCAAGTTCGCCAACATATAGTTATAATCCTCTTCATCCTCATCTTCATCCTCATCACCATGGAGCTCTTTCATGTGGTCAGGGTTTCCAAATTGAGCTTGCTCATCCCACATTGTTGCATTGCGGGGCAAGACAACAAAAGCCCGTTGTCCTATTATAGCACCGCCGGGGATGTCCAACTCCAAGCCTGAGCTCGTACGATATACAGGTGCACCAGGAAGTCTCTTGCCGAGACCATTGCGCCTCTTGGTCTTCGTCTTCTTCTTCTGACCTGCATCTGGATCATCGTCCGTTCCATCTTCAGCCGGGTCGCCATCATTCGCTGTACCACCAGGGCCAATGACCTCGTTATCGTCATCAGCGTCACATTCTTCTGAGTTACAGTAGCCAATGTCTCCAGAGTTAGAAAACTTGGCCGTGAATGTACACTTTCCGCCATTGTTACCCGTGCAGTAACTGCTCTTGTAAAAAGCGCTAATAATTCCACCTTGCTTACGATTCTGAACGGCCGGTACGCAACGATTGAGGCGTGTTGTAGCACCGTTACTACGAATTGACGATGCGAATGGATATTCATCGCATTGAAACCCGGAAGCATGGCCCTTTTTGACCGAGCAGCGGTTACCACCTGAAGCGATGCAACCGGCAGATTTACGGCGGTTACGCTTTGTGGATGCGTCAGGTTTGTCGTATTGCAAACTGTCACCTATTCCGGCACAGAAAGCTCCCGTAATTAAACGTGTCAACTAGGAAATTCATGAAAAGGAAGTGGTTAGAGAAGAAGAAGAAGAAGAAGAAGAAGAAGAAGAAGAAGAAGAAGAAGAAGAAGAAGAAGAAGAAGAAGAAGAAGAAGAAGAAGAAGAAGAAGAAGAAGGAAAAAGAGTGCCATTACCATAACACATGTTGGTGCATATCTCGTCTAAGCCGTCATTGCACACAAAGATCATAAGATCATCGGGATCCGCGCGAACTTTGAGATCTGTGTCAGAGGTGCCAATGGCAGATGTTACCACAGCAAGGACGAGGAATGAAGCAATTAGGCTGAGATTCTTCATGATGATGGATAGATTCCGAAGAAGGAGAAGTGTGAAGACTAAACTAAGGTATTGCGTTTTGTTGTATCTGGATATTTGTGGAATGAAGTTGTGGGATACTGTTTTTTAACTGGACTCGACACAAGTGACGAAAGCACATCTTTATAGATTTGCTGTGCCAGTTTCTAAGTCTTTCTTAGACCAATATTCTATGATAAAATTTGGGTAATCGTCGCTACATTCATCGCCTCCACACTGTCCGTCATCTTTCCGTGCCTCGCTGCCGTAAGATGATCCAATCCTTCGTACTTAGACCAAATCTTGCAGCGTCAAGACATCTCAAGTGGTGCGAATTGAACAAATGATTATCGGTTCCTTGACACGACTCAAACAAGTGTGAGGGTTTAGTCAAATAGAAACTGTGGTAAGCTTGACAAAATGTTTCTGGCAAGTTGCTGACCAGATCGAGTAGGGTTTCGGGTGAGTAGCACCAATTGTTATTGCCAAGCAGACAAGTTTAACTGCCGCCAAAGGGGCCAGTTCCAGCCGACGCTTACCACGGGCCTCAGCTTCAAAGTTTCTGCTATTGTTGAACTTCCCTATGCCTGGGCTATCCGAAGGATGCAGACACAGAAAGTGATGGTTGAGGCATACATGTGTAACCACTATCTTCGACACCGAATGAAGCTGGGGCTCATAAGCTCAGCGCATTTAACAAAACGTAGGCTAAATTATTATAATAGCTGTATTTTCTCGGGTTGTGGAACAGTTATGAAACGGGCAGGCCGATTTGAATAGACTCACATACTCGAGAGATTCGAAACAGATGAAAACCGACAAATCTTACAGAACAAGAACTGGAAAGATCGTGTAACCTTCGTACAGACTCTATCAGCTCGATGAGTTACGACCTCATGATTACTATCATTCTAAGCCCCCGTTTCTCAGGATACGCAACGTTGTGGCACTGTTTAGTAGACACAAGATGTTGGCTCGGAATATTCCAGGTAAGTTGTAGTGCATGAAATCCGGGGTACTTCAGCCATTTTATCATGCTGTAACTATTGTCGATCTTTACTCTTGCTGTGAAACAGTCATCTCATGCTTCTATAAATGATGTGCAAGCTATTGAGATCGCATTCTCTTGCAAAGCCTCAAGGATCGCCATCGCAAATTTGCATTGTACACATCTGGAGCTGAAAACTTACTATAATTCACGATGATCAAAAAGACAATACGGGCCATCACGTAAATGAGTACTGAAGATATGGATCCCAATACTTTGCGGAGAAATGAATCAAGTAGTAAATGACGACATTATCTTACATCCTGATAACTCATATCATGCAAATTTGCCGCAGTGTGCTTCAAAAACATACCATACATTACCGCCAATAGCCATTGCCTTATCCTTTGGAGGCTCGTTTGAAGAAGCGATGACACTGGGGCGTAAAATATGCCTATCACGCCGCAAAGGATTCGAAATATTACGCTGACTGGTTCAATTGACGTCAGTGGTTACGCAAGGAAAGCGATCGCTTATATAATTGGAGCATTTACCTGTTTCGACAGGGCAGCTACATACTCTGGCATGTTTGTTTCGAAGGTAGTCGTAGCACATTAAAGACAAGCAAAGCTTTAAGCAGTTTGCACTTTACACTCTTGCCTCCCCACCCTCTTCCAAGCTATCAGGCCAATTCCACCTGCTTATTTGACAAATTCAGTAGCAGAGACTAATCCAAAGCTCAAACGATCACCTTTGTCGCCGTTCAATCAAGCCCTAACTCGTCATGTCTGATAAGCCGGATCTTTCATTACCACCAAGGGCGCCGTCCATGGCACCTTATCTTGAACACACCCTTAACTTACCCCCAGCGGCTCTGTATACTCTCGTCGATTTGATCGATGCAGAACTTGAAGACTGCCAACGCGAGTGCGAGAGTGGATGCGTCAAAGATGAGAGCTATTGCGGTACTTGTGCTCGTCTCGCTCCACAACCGCGATTCATCGGCCAGCCGTTGCGTGCTGTATTTGATTATCACATCGATTTGGCAGCACAAAACATCTTCGAGCCTTTTTACTTCATCGCGGTTGTGGAGAAAGATTGGAAAGCTAAAGGTGTCGTACTAGTCACACTGAACAAGTTGGATGCCGAAGACTCCAATTGCGTTGTTGATTCATTTCGCACTAAAGCTACTGATTCCGGATTAAATGTTGCAAACTTACAAATTGCGAACATGGGCTGGGACGAATTGAAAGACTTTACTGCACTTCATTCCGACGAAGGAGATGATAGAGACGATAAAATTGACAAAAATGAGAACGACGATGATGCTGACAATGATGATGGTCCACCATCACCAATCAAAAATATCCCTCTAGGCTACTACATTCCCATTTATATCCACTCAAGTTTACTCGAAGAAGATGTTGTTGCCAAGCTGGAACCAGGGTTCAAACATAAGTCGCCCGAGGACTTAGCCTGCCGCGTTCAAGCCAAACTCACACCTTCATCCTCCTCATCCAGCCCAGCATCTATTCAGAACTTCATCCAGCAAGCCGCTATTATTCATCCCCAGCGCTGCTCGAAGAACAGATGGCTGCACAAAACTCACATCCTGGTCATCGACACTGCAAACCCTGATGAAAACGGCATGCTGATGGTTAAATTGCCGCCGTGGGATAAAAGTCACTCAGAAACGACTGGCAACATAGACTTGCGCGGCGTCGGGAAGGAAATCGTCGTTACAACCCCTCCGCATATCCGCATTCCTTATTCTTGCCACGATGGTCTTCAGACACGTTTCCTAATCTTGGCTAATGGTGATGCTGATTGGCCAGTGGAAAGTGTGCGCGAGCAGCCAGTCTTCATCGTCTTCCAGTATAGCACACATGGAAAAGAGCTTGGTTTCTGTGCCGACTCAATTGATTCTGAGGCAGCCAAAAGGAACCCTGGAGAGGAGAGATTGATTTATGCGCCTCAAGTGATCAAGCGACCAGGTCATGGTCTGGAGCAGATCAAATGGAGTTATGATGAGGCCGTGAAACGGTTTCCTTGGTTCTGTCGTGAAAAGCGTTTTAATGAGGGTCTTGACAAGACATTTTTCATCTGTATAGACGGTGATGATGTCGCTAAGACGGGGTTGTTGCTTGCCCGAAGAAAATGGGATGGAAATTTATGGAACCGAACTCGAGATGAACTACTCGATTTGCCCATCGATGATATCAAGAATGTGAGGGTTCCAGTCAAAGAGGCAATTGCTATCCTGGAGAAAGGGAGAATGGGTGAAACAGATGGGATAAGTGATAGCTTGAAGGAATTCTTTTTGTAAACGCTTCCAAGTGAGCATCAATACACTTGAAACGATACCGAATAAGTAATTTGATCAGATGATGGGGCCACAGTGATTAATAAAGTGATGTGAACGCTCGTTCATCGTGTTATCTAAGTGATTGTCACCTGGTTTGATCTTCACCAGGACCTTCATCGTGTACAAGGCAGTCATCCTTGGTACCCTCGGTGTATGCGAAGTTGGCAGCACAGTCAACGATCTTAAGTTACAACCTGTTACAACCGTCCCATCGGAAAAAAATTGATCAATTGTTTTATGTTAATACATTTGGTATCTTGATAAAGATGTAGTCATCAACCATTAGATAAGTTGAGGCCTCGACTTTTACCATTTTAACCCCATTCCCGAGGACTGATCCTCAAGCAGCCAATCCCTGACTAATTCCTAACACCATATCTCATTTATATCGCTCTTCTATTCCCAGCACGTTTGCTTACACCGTTAAGCCCCCATCAATCATACTCTTTCTCTCTTCAACCTATTTTGTTTACAATGTCTTCCGGTATAATTCGCAAAGCTCATGACAATTCTATAACATTGATTTGTCCAATTTATCTTGTTATCTTCGAACCGCATTGATGTAAACAAATTCACGTCCTTTTCTAGAACTTGGCGAAAAACAAATTGGAATGTGATCGTGGAATCTGCAGATAGTGGTTGGTGTCGTAAAAATGGTCTGCAATTGACCCATCTGCATTGTGTGGAAGATAGAATTCCGCTTTTCTATGCTCCTCTCGTAGTTCTACCTTTGATTCTTAGTTTGCACTCATTTTTGTTTCTCTGGGGACTAGAGGTATCACAAGCCACCGTTTGGAATCTCAGCGGAGTGTCTTTCGATTGATTTGGGACTCTTCTGCTGTTTCATCCCATTTCCGATACCCGGATATCGATCCTGGATGGCATTGGTTGATTTGTGATTGGGTACAAGAATCCAATAATGCCCGTTTCTATTTTTTTGGATTGTGCAAAGGTTTCAAGCCAGCTTCAAATAGGCGAAGACGGTATGACTACCTTCGAATTCCTATAGTACTGACTGTCCCTCATACATGACGCGACATGTGAAGGCGAAAGCGTCGACGGCGAAGGAATTGTGGGCGAGAGACATGTTGGAGAGAAAACTAATGGTGCGAGACGTGTAGATGTTCCTAGAGGGGTATGCGGCAATTCCTTCATTTCGTCATCACTCCCCTCCAACCTCGAATTAAGACTCGAAGTCTCCTTGTGAATTGACACTGATTCGATTTGACTTCTATCAAACTCAATGCGTTCATCCAAATGAATTTTTATAGTCTCCAAGCTTTCTCCTGTAGTCTGTTCAGGTCTTGGCTCGCTGAAGCATTTCGTGTTAATTCCCATCTCGACATCATCTGACGGTTGACCTTTCCTTGCCACATTTGTGGGGATTTGCAATGATGGCAGTGATGGAACTGCTGCATTTCTGAAATGATTAGGGAAGATTCTCCGAAGTAGTGGTCGGAGAGTAGCGAGAGATGCGGCGAATATCGCTATTCCAGGTTCAACGGTCGACCAGATGGCTAGGGGGGTACTTTTGAAGAGGAAGTCTTCAGTAATTAATAGACTTGTGACGGTGGGAATACGAATGATGGTCGCTGTGCTAGCACTGTGCGACATATGGCATTAGCTTCCTGCTCACAAGGTATGATAATAGGAGGATAGAAGGTAAAGTAAAGAAGAATGAACGCACATAGCACCACATGCCACAATTCCGCAGACAATAAGTCTTGTACCTGTCGGCATCTGCACATTCCACATCATAATAATTGGCAGTAAGGCCAATGCCCAATCACTTCCCGCACTCATAATACTATGCAGATACGTTCCACCCAAAATGACTTTTCTGGGTAAGCATCTTCCAGTACTTTTGACGAGAGTCGTAGCGTATCGTTCCCAAATAAGAGGTATAGGCCAGCATTGTATAACAATGCACCAGAAATAGGCAAAGCTGAAGAGTATCACAATCCACATAATGACTTTTACAGCGATTCGATGCCAGGGGATAATCATAATTCGTAGGTAGAATAAGGCGATGGCAGTCTTTGTTATAGTCATCGTCAATACATAGGCCCATTCACACATATACCAGTACTTTTATGAAGTTAGTCAAACTTCGAGTTGAATGATGGTTCATATTCCAGATGGGGAAGGAACCTACTCGAATTGCCCATATGTAATCACTTTCCTCCAGATCTTCTTGATGTCGTCCGGTACCATAGTGTAGTCCTACCAAAGCGAAACTCGTGTACATGGTATAAAGGGCCTATTATTCCATGTTCAATTAGCTATTACTTCCTCTATTCAATTGACATGATTGTATATTCACACACCAAACTGAGTATCATCAACCAATCATCCCATCCCATCACTCTCTGCATGAAGTACCTGACATAAGCTCTTAATGCCAGCCCAATAAATGCCAAAGGGTAACACACATACACAGCTACATATAGCTGCCATGCATTACTTTCTGCCATTCCGAATCGAATTCCGAATATCTGCTATCTTACATATTATTATCGACACAGAATGTAATAATATTTATGGACATCCGCACATTAATACATTTCTCTGTCGTCCCATTCTGGGAACGCCCATTTCATCATTGGACCGGCAATTCCCCTTACATTCTTGGGACAAGATCCCGGAATTCCAAATGTATTGCTAACTACCAAGGGTTTAAGGAGAGGTTCGTGCGTGTGTATTTGTTTAGCACGGAGTACTAATTGATGAACCCCCTCCGTAGATCATCGACCAAACGCCTCCCCAGCATAGATCGGAGGCACGGATGTCCCCCACAAAGTAAAGTTTTCCTCCATGTAAACCACGATATTAAAGTGGGGGTAAATTAACCACCGACACGCGTGGATAATTGAAAGATGATGATATCGATATCGATATGTTGCTGTTAAAGGTGGACCCTATCACCCTGTGAATGTTTAGGTGTCGTTGAGCTGGAAGAGGTGTAGAATTATTGATACTCTTAGTTGAGGCCATTGAGGCTATACACTAGTCGCTTAGTCGCACCTCTCGTATTTTTACCCAATAACGCTGAAGTCCGAGTGTTAATTCGGCACCTCCGGTTTTGAGAAGGGTTTTCGTTATCTGTAAATTTTATCCCTTTATTCTCAACCTGATTTGCTCGACGATAATATTAAGTTCATCATAGTGTCACTATGGTCGTAGAATGAAAGCGTCAAAAGCTGCTGAAGCTGCCAAAGTTGCCAAAGCTGTCATTGACTAAGATTCACTTCTTGGCGAGGGTCGAGATCTTGCCGATGTAGTATTCCTCCTGTGGAAATGTTACATAATCAGATGCAATTCTAGATTTTCGGGGATTTCTTTGAAAAGTAGGTGTATTCGCTGTTGCCGAGAGTTTAATGGGTGGATGAATTTGAAGATTCTTAATTTTTCTTTTCTTGACATATTTCTTACCTGCGATGATTTTCGTAAGATCATAAACTTGTAACACTTGGTGGCGAAATGTAAAATTATTTGATGTATTTTGCAGAAGAATTGATAGTGTATTTATTTACTGCACTTCTAGGTTGTGGAAAATGTTCTTTGTGGGTTTCCAGGATTCAAGATAGAAAGTTAATAATTCGACGTTTGTTGTCATGTTCTTATGTAGATGCTAGTGAAAGATCATAGGGTCATCAAATAAAGTGGATTTTCTCGCTTCGAGTGTTCAATGTCTGTTACTTAGATCGGGGCTTGCTTGTGAAATAACTATATGAAACTTCAATTTTATTCACCAATAGGGGCATGTGGCAGCAATTAGAATGAGAATTCTCCCTATGAAAAATGCCGAGATTTCTTGATAACATGCGCAAAAGTATGAGAACATTCGTAACTTCCATGAAAGTGATGTTTACGAAATGCTTGGGTAGAGATCAGTCGATAGAAATAAAGCTTACGCAATTATCTTGTATGCTGCCCTGATTGGGACTTCGAATTAACAAAAGTCGGATAAGAAGACTTTGGACTGTTGAATCAGAGAGGTAGTAGTATTAAAATTATGTTGCACATCGTAAAGCGGTGGAAGTAAAATCATCGAAAGTAGATTGGAAATCACATGGACTTGGGCCGATGGATGGAGAGAGTATTCCTTTTTATATCATTATGTTGCATGTCATAAAGCGGTGGAACGAATTATAGTCTGGCAATGCCATCAATTCTGCTCTTTTGATCACGGGAGATTGCGAATACCCGCAGTATCATCTATAGTGAAGGTAATTGGGAGTCCCTGATGATGTGGTCAGTGTGAATCATGAATATCGTATATATCTTTCGATGTGAGACTCATAATTTTCTGTTGAAGAGGATTATATCTAGTCTAGTAAGGACATTTAGTCACCTGCACACTTCAAAGCAAATCAACAGCATCTTTAACGGCATCGCTTGTAGGAAGCAGAACTTTCGAATAACCAATGATAGAAAGTACTCGTGACTTTTGAATTATAATGTTGCATATCTCAAGGCGGTGCGGTTATTGTCGGATACGTCCCATATCTAGCGCCATCTTAGGAGAAAGTGGCAGAAATGGCATATAAACATATGGGAATTAGATCAGTATCGAAGCCATAAGATCTACCGAATACTTTATTTGAATCACATCAGGTCAACTTCCTGTGTTTAAAACGATATTAAGTGTGTCCTCGGAACTTGGAGCTGGCGCATTATTGATTGCTTTTTTTTACCGTCACGAAGACTTTATTTTTCAATCTTAGGATCTAATGAAAAGTAGTTGAAAGTGCCAATGTAAATGGAAATCACAATGAAGACGACGCAGCCGAGTTACTTGAGAGTATTTAAAATGCTGCAGATGTTTTGTCACATTCTGATGATAGAAATATGTGAAAAAAGTAGTTTTTATCACAGTAAGGCGGTGATCCGAATCTATCCAATACCCATTAACAGAATCCTCTCCAGAGACCGCCGTTGTTACATCTGTTATTAAATTAGATTGACTTCGTCCGCAATGGAAGAAGAAAGCTCGTCGAAGCCAAAGTTGTCATCTTTCTTGGACTCATTTATTTGTGCTATCTGTTGTTGATCCTAGAAATGAAAAGGTTAGTAGACGTATATGTATCAGTTTAAGTAGGGTCAGACTTAAGAATTGATCGCTGCAATGACATGCCTAGATTGACTTTGTCTTCTCGAGGTCTGCTGGTAACTCTGAGGGGTTATGAATATTAGAATCTAATGGGAGAGGTGAAGATGAGGAAGTAAGGCGTGGAATAAACGCTAGCGGAGAACACACAATCGATAGAAGTAATTCATGAATACCTTAAACATTAAATGTCTCAATTTAATTGACATCTTTGCTGTGTTTTTACGATTGTGATGCATGAGGTGCAGAAAGTACAGCACAATGTGAAAGCTTTATGGAAACCCGAAAGCGGGCAACCCCGCATTGGCAAATATCTTGAGTTTACAATTGAGCATATTAGAAATAATTCACCTTGGCTACCTACATGATGGTAATATTAGAATACCTGAATACCTGTATGGGCCACTCCGCATGCAATTCATATACCTCAGATGGCCCAACATGACCTGTCTTTTGTTTACTTTCTCGCTTTTCCTTGGATCTTAGGGCTGTGTTGAACTCAGCGTCATATAAAGTACTTTTATCAGAATTGAAATACGCAGTATCAGTGTTAGAAGAACAACAACTCTTAGAAAGAACAATGTTGCTTTGTTGATGATTGTTACATTATAGGGTATTTTTGCTATATTTTGACACAAAGGTCCGAGCGCCTGTCGCTAAAAATCGCTACGAGCCCCTAATGAAGGGTATTTAGAAACAGTCATCTGTGTGAAGTTGTAGATGTCTCATCATAGATGGTGGTTGTCCAAAGAAATTGAAAGGTTGAATTAAAGAGATCTTTTTGATTGTTTAGATACTGAAACGCCACAAAGGAAAGCCTCGATCGCAGTATCTACACCGAGAGCAAATATGAGAGTTCAATCATAAAATAATTACCTTAAAAGCAGGAAGCTTTGAAAGGTAGATGAAATAAAAGTTAATTTGTGAGCCCCTTGAAAGACAATCGTTGGATTTTTTACAACAATTGTGAATAAATGAGCCCTCAACAAATCCTTCACACTGCTAACCCAAGATAGTAAGGTCTGATGTTGTGACTGAGCAACAATGTGAAAAGACTAGAATGAGTGGCTTAACCTCAAGCCACCAGATTTTATGAACAGTGCTATGATGGTCAATTTACCCTTTAATTGGAAGCCTTGAAACCACGTTGATTTTCTATCCGAAGAACAAAAAGTCGAGAAAGAAAGCGCCCAATAGCTGATAAATATATAGACCCACGTTTTACAGATACGGATGTGCAACAAAAATTAAACTCTTGAAACAGTGACTAATGGTTTCCAAGGCAGAACTTTTGGATAACAACGGTACCACTGGAGATGGTATGAATTCATCTCATATCAAGGGTGGCTAAGCGGCAAGTTATGGAGCCAGAGATAACAATAGATAAATTGCTTTAATTATAGAAATAAAGAATTTGGATAGGATGTAATGGATTGCAAGATTGAAGCCAGCTCCAACCCTGTGCTTTAAGACGTGCAGAAAAGAGGGGTATTCGCTTCTTACTACCTAGCTTTAAAATCTGAAACTTTCAGACATGTAATATTACCAAAAGAAGTCACCTGAGCCGGTAAGAAGTAGTTAGACTAGCATTGACCGTGAGGGGTCGAGTTTAAGCACCGAATAAATACAAATTTGCCATATTGTAACCCTTTGAACTGGCCGATATAAGGAGCGACTTATTGTGGAAATGGGCGGGGATAGATCAGAGGTAGTAATTTGTTAGAAAGCCTAGAAAAGTTATTTTCAAAGTTATGGATCAAGATGGTATCGATGACTCTGTGTAAGTTTCCGAAAATGGGAAATTCATACACAAAAGCTTTGAAAATCAGGACAGCAGGCGACTTGATTAGCCCGGAATAAATCCCCTCACAATCTGAGATGCCAACTCGGCGTGGGCTGATATATAATAATTCTGTTGAACTTGATCGAAGGCCACGAAATCGGTCATCCAAAATGAATAAAGGCTGAAGAAAGAAACATATTTTAGTTAGTGGTATTGCAAAAATTGCTTAAAATGTTGTCCTGCAGGCAACAACATGTTGTTGAATTATGTCTACTATATCAAATATTTTATCAAGAGAAAGTAATTGCAAAGGATGAAAAATACACAAAAAGGATAGTGAGGGGAAATTTCTAGGGAGAGGCTTGGCTCATCGGTGCCGTTTTCAGAATGATTGCAAGCCATAAGATATAAATGTGGAGGAGCGTCTTACTTTCAGCTAAGAAAAATTTCCACGCCGCTTTCCTGTAGACGTGCAACATTAGAAATTCCCATTAGGTAGTCATTATTCCACGTGGCTTTCAATTCAGACGTGCAACATTTGGTTCCATTTGTTAGATAGAAGTACCTTGATAGACAGTACCGAGTATCGTAACCTTGCAAAATCTAGGATTATCAAGGCACACGTGGGTTGTAGATATGCAACATAAGATCTTGAGTAAATATTGTGAATGAAACAGACAATTCTTAGTAACAGATCAGATTTTCTCTTGAATATCAGTGAACTCGCACTGTTCGTTTGGTTGGAGACCTATTAATAAGCTGAGCTTAGATAATTTGTAGAAGACATTCAGAGAAGGTCTTTTCATCTTTGCATTAAGACCCATCGAGTTTGATCGTAATCTGCTTTCCATTTCCCTAGAGTTTGTATCAGACTTCTGTCGTACATCTGACTGTTTGAGGGCTGTGTCATAGTTGAACTTGTGAATACTGGACTATGCAAAGTTCTCATACTTCTTGATCATTATAAGAAAGACCTATCAGGCCATTTTCTAATTAGCAAAGCTCAATCTTAGGTTCTGGTGTTGCAGTACCTTGCATGAACTGAGGCAAGCAGCAGACTATAACCGAACCTTCCCTTTTGGAGCGATTGAGTTATTGTCTCACGTTCCGAATAAATACTTGGCTGGTCGTATTGACAGTCATCTAGGGTTTCAGCGATCCTTAGTGTTGGTGTTTGAGGTGTGCGGCGTGATTTTTCGAATCAACCTTTAGGATGAGCACCAGATCACTACAACGCAAGTAGCGAACACCACAAAATTTGCTTATTTTGACTTCAAAGTGCAATTGACCAAGAAATCAACTGTCTCGAGTCATTTTATTAGAAAGTGTTCTATTAGAAGAGAAGAGATCGCACTATCAATTTTTCACAATACCTATGACATTTCTACAACCCCGCGGTCCCCGCGGCAAACTGTGACATGATAACGGAGAACCTGTAGGATTGCGGCCCAGCCCTACCATACATCCATAAATTCATTTATCATCATGTTCATCAGCGGAACCCCCCCCCAAAAAACGTTTGTCATAAATTCTATCTCAACGAAAGAGTACATTACCCAAACCGTCTTTCGCCTTCCACCACTCCCATCATTTCCTCTTCTGCAGTTGCAAAAGACTTTTGATACCTATTTGAAGGAGCAGCACACCCCTCGAGCATAGATAAGTTACTTGCTGCGCCTCCTATTGCTACTTATCCAGACTCAAACTGTAACAGCACTTAAAAATTACTGCATTATGACACTTGATAATCCTTCATTAGTACCGAGCTACTTCTCCGCACTTCGTATGCATTGAACCTTTCATTTTTCTTTTACTGAAGAACTTCTAAGATCCCTTATAAATGCTTTCTTAAGAGTAAAATTTATGCGATAATGTCTGAGAAATCAAGTAGGATGACAGAATCGCCAATTCCCGTTCCGCCCGAAGCCGATCTTGAGGTTGGGTATCCGAGACCTATCAGCTATCAGGATGGTTTGCAGGTGGATTGGGAGGCACAAACAAAATATGAGGCAGCGCTCATGCAGCGAGAAATTGTGGCGGAGCTGGAAGGAAACCGAAAATTTCTAGGACAATATCGAAGAACATTGGGAGTGGGCGTCATGTGGTTCTGGGTTCTCACGTTGGCCATTGTGGCTCTTCTGGCTGCTGGAATTGGAGGCGGAATCGCCAGTGGTCTGAAAGATAAGAACAGCAATAATCATTCAAAGTAGAATTATTGGTAACGTTTTTTGCAACTATAGCTGATCCATGCATACCAGGCATAATCACACAGAGAGTTCAGAGGTTAAATCGCCATTTCAGATTGATTCAGGGGCAAACAACAACTCTATACTAGTAGCGACATCACACCAGGATACAGTATCCAAGAATTTCCGACTATTTTGCAATCGAACTTTCGATGTAACTTCGAGTGTACGTCTTATGCAGTTTGAAATACCTGATTCTATTGCCAATATGAATGGTTGTATGGAAGCCTGTTTAGACCACAACGCAGGAGGATCCAACACTAGTAATAATGGGTTCAACAACTCGTGTTATGCTGTTACAATCAATACAAACGAGACGACCGGACAGCAATGGTGCAAGTCATTTTCGGCGACTGAGTGGGGAGTTGATGCAATTGGAGCAGACTATGCTGTTAATCTCTCGCCACTCAGCCTACCTGACACTACTATCCTTCAGACCAGAGTGAGAAACACCACACTTACTTCGACTGCCCTTGCAGGATGTACACCTGCGTCAAGTGGAGGTTACTTAGATGTATCCATAACAAAAGGGGTTGTAACGACTGTAACTGTAGCTAGCATGCAGTCCGTTATTTCTATTTCAGAGAAGGTGATCGGAGATCAAACCCTGACGGTATCAAAGCCAGCTTCCACTACCTCCTGATGAATAAACTTATCACAAGGGGGGGTTCTGCGAATATAAACTTGGCGACAATCTAACCACAATCCTCGATCCTTGAGGTGGATTTCTGTATATTAGACCTGAGTTGCAGCCTTGATGCCAGTTGTAATTATTTGAAGCATCGTATAATCATCACTCGTTAACCACATCAGAATTGAATAAGATATGCAATCAGTAAACATCAAAACAACAAGTGAACGCGTAGTTGTGAAGCGGATCCCCCCCACGCCTGGGCAAGGAGATGAGAGAAAAGCTTTGTATTGGTCTGTACCGAATCATTATTCCAGGAGTCTGAAATTGCTGCCGTAGTCATAAGAGCTGTCTGCATCACATTCCAAGACTTTTATCAAAATTCACGAATATGTGCGTAAAAGAGGAACTTTGTTTCGACCTGCGAATCAATAGCCACGGCCGAGCAATAAGTCCTACACTCTTACTAAACCAAAGGTAAATTAAGAATTGCAAACTAGCGCGGCTGCCGCAGCTCATCACCGTTGACTAGACGTAAAGAGTTTTAGAATGAGAATTCCACAGCAGTGCAAGTTGGAGAATTCTCTCCATTCATCCCAGATCACAAGAACCGCTCGTAGGTTAAAGAGATACTCAAAGCCCTACGTGGAGCTTGTGCACTCATGAGACAATGGCATGAGGTGGAATTTGGAGAATTTTTTAAGCAAGACGCTTGATGTGCTCGCAAGGTAGCTTGGTAACCAACACTTTTGGGTACACAAGTAGACCAGGACCAACCAAGTACGCAGAATTCCTCATTTTCATAGCGATTGCACCAACGAACTGGGACTTGCAGGACTTACAGAATTCATTCATTCAATCATTTGATGAAAACGCATTCAATGATTGCTCTCATGGTCTTAGCAACGGAAGCGGAAGCATGAAAGAGTGGTGTGCCTGAGCGCGGCGGAGTCACTTCTCAGCAACAAACCTTCAGGCCCGGTTTGGTGCCAGGTCAAACCTAGAAACAATGATAGAGACCTACCAAGATGTGAGAGACAGAAGTTCCATGAGTTTAGGAGTTGTTCTGTATCTCAATCTGCTAACTGTGACACAGACACAAGAATGCCTGACCTTTCTCTCCCCAGTCATTTTCATGACTGCCTTCGACCAAATGCTCATAGTGAATAATGACAGAATGTCTATTCTTTTCGTTTGAAACTAAGGCCTTAGCATGAAGTCAGTGAAACTTGTCCAGCAAAGAAACTATAATGACTCGATGAAGGGGTAGCCAACCCAAAAACTCGTCATTCCATTTGCACAATATTGAGAGTAAGAAGTTCATCTACATTTGCGAGATTATTTGAGAGCATTTCATGGGACCATTATTTTACGATAGATATATAACCAAAACAAGCTGATATTTAGGTTCAATTAATACATGACCACGACAATATTGGGGTCTCGGGAGTGGAGTTGGGTTTCTGCCTGCCTGTACAATGGCCGAACCGCGCCCGTGCCACGTCAAATTTACTGACGTCAAAGTAACTTCACTACGCGACGCGCCACTTCAACACTTCATTTCACAACCGCGATGAACTCAAAATTCAGCACTATCTATAGAAATGGAGCAATGGAGGAATGGTAGACGCGAATTGTTTGAGCAGTTGACCAGTATCTGTAATGATATCGAGCAGAACCTTGACGATGGTAAGGTTGACTCTTGATTGATTGGGGTTGTTTGCTGATCATGGTTGCCTCGCAGAACTCGTGAACGGCGACAACACAATTATCAGAAAAGATGAATTGGAAAAGTTGCGTTTGAAGGCAAGCTCCTTTGAAATTGATAACGAACAACATGTTGCCCAGATCCGATCGAACGAGAATTCGCTACACGAGAAGGAATTGAGAATTAAGACTCTGGAGGATGATGTTTCAAGGCTCAAGGAGGAGCTTCAATCGAGTAAACATGCGGTAACTCGAGCAGATAGACTTGAAGAGGAGAACAGGCATCTTCTGGAGGAATTAAAGAAATACCAGAATGTAACTTCAAGGGTGGGAGATCTTGAGGAGCAGAACAAAAGGTTGTCGATGGAAATAGGCAATGCAGCCATGCGAGCAAGAGATGCCGAGCTTGCTAGCACCGACAATGAAAGATCGAGTTCTTTTGATAACTCAAAAGTGCCTTCAATTGGCCGGCAATCAAATTACAAGCAACTCGACAATGAGCGCAAGCGAGTTAAGGAACAATGGTTGATGCAGAAAGAAAGAGCAGATAAATATGCCGAAATTTTGCGAGAGAAGAATGCGCAATTACGTCGATGGGAAGCGTGGAATAACGAGCAGCATATACCACATACAGATAAAGCTGATGAAGCTGAAGTTCAAGCGCAAAGAATCCGGAAATCGAGGTCAAAGTCGCAAGATTTGGAAGGAAGAAAGGCTATGATACCCAACAACCCAGGACATGTTGATGTCGTTCCTCAGCCGACTGATCTTTCTGAACTGTGTCCTACAAATGATCTTCTATCAAAGGAAAATAATCAAGACTTTGATGTGGGTGATCCTGGGTATGAACATGGCCGAGATGAGGAAGCAGATCATGAATCTCCGCAACTTCCGAGGCATGTACCGAGATCTCAGCGTGTTACTAGCGTCGTAGAAACTCAATTTCTGCCTATTGAACCATGTCATTCGAGTTCTACTCAGGACCCAGAATCCTCACCACCTGGTAGTAGAGTTGTCGGTGAGCCAAACATAGAGACGCCCAAGATACCATCATCCGACGACCCCCCAGAGTTTATATCTGCTCGCCCGGTAAGGAAAAGAAAAAGGAACGAGCGTGAATCACAACGGGAACCTTTACCCAAGGTCAAGTTAGAGGAGCTTGAATCAAGTAGTCCTATCGCAGCTAGAATACTTCATGCAAGCGAAAGTCTTGATTTAGATGACATTGGTGACAAGGTTGTCACACCGAGAAAGCGCCGTCGAGCATTCATACCATATACCGAAGACGTCGAGAACCGAGTTGAGAGTGCGGTGACCGATGAGTTGTTACTAGATGGCGATATGAACGAGCAGAACCAAGTCCCTACACCTGTCACCATTGGACAGTCAGGAAGGGCCATGATTACGCCAGCGAGTAAGAGAGGCAAAAATTCAGTCAGCAAACCTCTACAATCACTTAGTACCAATCGTATTCTTCCAAATACAGTGGATTCCAATCTACCCACCACCAAACGGCAACGAAAGTCAAGTGCTAACGTTCGAGGAGTGGAGGAACTTCTCGAAGATGGAGAGTCAACCAGTCCTGCAAAAACCCCCGTGGCTGGGAGAAAAGGACGCATCCACTCTGCCGATCTTCTCGATAATCTTCTTTCAAGCTCCCCGCCGACGAAAGTCACCGCATATCCAACACCGAAATCTGTAGCTCCAGAAGTGCGATCAGTGATACTCCCACCGTCCAAGTTATCAACAGAGATAATGACAAGTCGCCTCGATAAACCCACGACCTTAGCTACTACTCCACACCTCCAAAAATATCGTGAAGATCTCGACTCACAGGATGATACTCCGGTGCCAGCAAGAAAAACGAATGCAAGCGACCAAGAAAATGGAATTGTGAACAAAGCTATCAACCGTCCTCGGAGCGTCATCAAGAAAGAGACTTTCGGATCAGAATGGATAGCGTCTGTAATCGAAGAAGAGGCTGAAGCCGCCAAAAACTCCATTGGCCGGGCACGAGCTGGTATCACAAGAGAGATTTCTAGACCTTCATTAAGAGGTTCAAGAAGAAGCTCTAGAGAAACCCCTCGCGAAGCAAGTAGATCGCGTACCATATCTACTCCGAAGGTAAAGCTAGGAGCCTCTAAGGCATCGACAGCAAGTAAGGGGAGATCGAGGAGAGGAGTTGGGCGAGATCTTGACTTAGATGATCCCGAACGAGAGCCTTACCGATTACGACCTGTGACTACGTTGAAACTTGATCACTTCAAAATCAATCCAAACTTCAATCAAGGTTACGATTATGCATACACAGAAGTAGTTCGTGGCAGGGATCGTCAGTGTCTTCCCGGTTGTGTGAGAGAAGAATGTTGCGGGAAGCAATTTGGTGCTTTGGCACAAGCCCTTTATCCAGTAAGGGAAAATCCTACAACTTCACAAAAGGCAGAGGAAGATACACTTCTTGAAGATTACTTAGGTGACAACAAACACAAGATCTGGACGATGGGAAAGGAAGAGAGAAAGGATAGTTTAGCACAAGCTAGAAAATGGAAAGCATCCAACACAATGGGGAAGCATAAATCTGTTATCCCGAGGAGAAGTACACCACCTGGATTCTGGGAGGCTGATTTTCCTAATACACAAGAAGATGAGGCATTAAAGAAGAAGCAAAAGGAAATAGAGCGAGAAAAGGTGGCCGAAAGATATGCGGAAGCAATGAGGCCGGGAGGTGCGTGGCTGTTCAAAGACGAGTGAACGACTACACAGGATTTTGTGATTCAAATGAGGAGTATGTATGGGATGGGATGGGTGTTTTCTGGGAGTATAGATATATCCATATAGCGTTGTTGGTGTCTCGATTTGTTGTGCTAGGCATTGGTAGCGGCTCTTTTTGGGATGCTGGCTGGGAGCATTGCGCAATACACAGTACTGCTATGAGCCTTAGAGCTGATATAAATAAAATAAAATAACTTTTAACATCACGATGGGCGCTTGACTTCATTTAATACTCTTATCGGATGTCTAATGATCCTTTTTAGCATTGACACTATATCATATCCTATTCTAACAGCTTCCTGTCCTCATCTCCTTTCCTCGCCTCTGTTTTCTCCTTGATGTGGCTGAACGTTTCGAAAATGTGGCTGAAGTGCGCTAAATTTAAATCGCGGCTGCGGAAACCACGGGCTGTAAACTGCGCAATCAATCATCTAATCGCGACGACAACTTTCAACAATCACCATATTTCAACAATCATTTGGAATCTTCTGCGATATACATTGAGGAATAATAACGACCACAGTCTCCGGCTCATGATCGCAAGTCAATCTCAAGATGGCTGATCAACCACCAGCAATGCAGCATGAGGACTCCATCAGTTCGCAAGATCCTCATTTACATGGCGACAAAGGAAAGACGAAGAGTAGACGGCCAGCAAGTGAGGAACCCATGATTTGATGCGACATATATAATTTTGTACTAATCATACTTCATAATAAATAGATACGGCGTTTAGACAACAAAGATTGAAGGCATGGCAGTGAGTGATGTTTGATAATTATTGCACGATAATGAAGCTGACACGATGCAAGACCAATCTTAACACCAAAAACCGTACTCCCATTATTCTTCGCCATCGGAATCATTTTCGCGCCAATTGGTGGAGGGTTGTTATATGCTAGCAGTGTGGTCAGTAAATGAAGGACGGATTCCACAGGAGTGGTTTTGATAAAGTCATGTCTAATGTTCTAGATCAGGTCCAAGAAATTGTACTCGATTATTCGAAATGCCACACAGATGCGCCAACCTGCACGGACTACCTCGATACAGGCTCCCTGATGCCCGATGGCAATGTTGAAATGTTTTTCAAAACACCTCACGTATATGATGGAACTCCCCCGCAATGGTGCAGACAAGATATCAACCAAACATACTACAACGGCAGTGTTGCGCATGCTACTGTTCCCGCTGTACAATGCCGGCTCACATTCCCAATCAAATCCGAAATGGAGCCTCCTGTTTTATTCTATTATAAGCTCACCAACTTCTACCAAAATCATCGACGATATGCTAAGTCCTTCGATTCCGATCAGCTTTCCGGCAAAGCCGTTACCGCAAGTACCATACATTCTGGTGATTGTACGCCACTCACGACTGTAAATGATAATGGTGTCGATAAGCCATATTATCCTTGTGGTCTAGCACCAAACTCTGTGTTTAACGATACATTTTCAAATCCATTCCTACAAAATGTCGCAAACAGTACTTCAGGTGGCGTAGTCTATCCTATGAAGAATAACTCGGATGTGTCATGGAGTAGTGATAGAGAGCTATATGGTCAAACAAAGTACAACTGGTCGGACGTCATTGTTCCTCCAAATTGGGTTGAGAGATATCCAAACAATTATAGTGACAATTATCATCCCGATCTCGAGAACGATCAAGCATTCCAAGTTTGGATGAGACTGGCTGGTTTGCCAACATTTAGTAAATTGTTTCAGAGAAATGACGACGATACTATGACGACTGGACAATATCAAGTCAACATCACACATCGTAAGCTTTAAATCTGCAATGTTCTATTTTTTTATTTCCTAACAATCCACAGTTTTCAATGTTACCGAATATGGCGGTACTAAATCAATCGTTCTTTCAACCCGTACCGTTATGGGTGGTAAGAATCCTTTCCTAGGTATCGCCTATATCGTGGTTGGAGGCTTATGTATCCTACTCGGTGCACTTTTCACCGTCACTCATCTTATAAAACCAAGAAAATTGGGTGATCACACATATTTGAGTTGGAATAACGACAACCCTACAACGGCGACTACCAGTGGACGTGAAATGGGTGCGAACATGGGATAGACGCTGGATCGATATCGAATCAAAAAAGGGGACGTGTAAAATAGTGATGGATGATGAGATATGAGGCAGGGTTGTTGTATTCGAACATTTTCTTCTACGTTACCAATGGGCAATATGGCGTCTAGGTATTATGAGCTTTTGATCTGTGCTGCTTTTGAAAAGCATTCTGCGATGCGAGGAAAAGTGGGTGGAGGGAATCTTTGGCTGGACTGGGGAATCAATGTGCGCTATGAATATTTTGTGCTCTTATTTTTTTGAATTAGAAAGAAACTTATAACTTTGAAATATACCACAGATGAAACTTGTAAAGGCGAACGGACTTCTAGTGTTCTCGAATAGCCAAACATGATTTTTTAAGTATTCATATGTCAATCCTCGATCCACCATTGAAAGCCATGTCATCTCCAATACTGATGCTGCACCAAATGCTCTCTAAAAATCATAGCAATTAAAGAAACAGAGATACTCGTTTCGGTCTAAATGAGAGACCCATTTTCTACTTCAAGATCGACGATTTCCACTAGCAATAGCACGCTATGGATGACTATCCGTAGTCGGAGTATACAGGAGAAGATATCTGGTAGATACAGAAAGTTCTTTCTCTCGAAGTGTCTTTATAGGTGGCTAGAAAGTCTGTGATAGTGGACCTAGTGGTATATGTCGATGAAAAAAGACATCGACAAGATGTATTTGCTGCATTGTTAGCATGAGGCCTTGATGAATGCATTCTCTGTTGAGTGAAATTTCAAGAGGAATTATTATAGAGGTTAAATGGAGTGGTTCAATGGGGCATTGGTGTAAATAGGATCCCTCAATCTTTTGAGGTATTCTTGATCATGTCTGGTAGATTTGGATAAAAACTTACCGGAAGGCCACGTTTCTCTCCCGTTTGTCGGCTTTGGGCCCCTGCTTTCCTGATTCTATGTGTGCTCTCTACGCGTATACTTGGAAACGAGATGAAGACGTACTCTTGTCATGAATCGATGAATCGTGATACTCGAATACACGAATCTTTCTTGATAGTGATAAGATGACACCAAAACTACAGATCTCACACTTACGGTCAACCGTCAAGGCATAACAGAATTCGAGTCTCTACAAAATTACTCACACCGATAGCGGTTATTTCAGGCCAAGCCACATTGGATGAATGAGTTTAAGATTAAAGATTAATAATGTTTAAAATGTTCCTGTACAGTAGTGCTCCTAGTGATATTCTTCACACATGTCTATTGAGAGAAACGAATAGATTTCACTTCAATCTATCTCCTGAGATTGATTTATCTTTCTTTACTGGCGTGGTATATCCATCTTCCCGTACTTTTTACCCGTCTAAATTTTGTACTGACATATCCACGCCGGCAGAGTCTGTGGCTGTCATTAATTTTCTTAGTCCCTGCAGTTCAATCTTAATCCCGTGGCTCTGCTTCGCTCCCCTCCATATCATCAAAGTATTGTATTGATTGCTTGCCGAAAAGAACTTTTCCATAATGTCATCAACCGTGTCGATGGGCACTCTTACACTAGATTTATCCAGGCTCCGGCAATTGTTGAGAATTTCAAGATCACCTTCTTTCTTAGTTATTCGTAATCTATCACGCGCCTTAGATGGTGATGAGAAAAATGTCAACAGGGCTGATTTTGCTCTATTTCTTTCGGATTCGGGAGTTGAATCGTATTGGATTGTATCTGAGGAGATCGGTGGAATATGATCGGTAATTTGTAGATCTTCATCTAGGTGAGAGAAGCGAGGAAACTTTTCCAACAGTTCAAATATGCCTGGCTCTGAATCATTCACACTTGAATTTGCGGGAAATTTAGAGCTAATCTCGTGTTCGGCTTCCTTCTCAGATCTCATCAGAGTCTTGTCTTCGGGTGACCAGGAGAGAGATTTATCAATGACCAAGGGGTTTTCTTCCATGACAGACTTCTCCTCACCCGATGCCAAATCATCTTCGGGATCTGTCGATCGGAAGGTAGCCCGAAGGGCTTCTCGCTCCATACGTGATTCTGGTCTCATGATATTTTTGTCTTTATTTGCGACTTTCGTATCCTTGGTCGATCTTCTAGGCATCGTATTTTGTATTTTACGAGAGACCATGACGTCAGAGTGTTCGATTTCGAGATGGTGGAATTTCTTGGGTAGTGACTTCTTTGATGCTTGAGATATGGTTCTTATATATGTAGTAGAACTAGATTATTCGATTCGATGAAAAGTATTGAAGGGTCATTTGATGACTTTTCTTGAGAACGGTTGTGACAGTACGGGGGATGAAGCATTTTATTCATATTGGGACGGTAGAAATAGCCGGAAAGCCGTAGCACCTTTTAGTGCACTATTAACTTTACCAACGATCACCAGGAGCTATTTTCTACAAGGAACGAATCAAAAGCAATCTCAGCCAATGAGTACTTCGTTGTCGTTGTGGAAAAGTGGGACTACCCCCTTAGCAAATACATTAGAAGGTCTCTAGAAGGCGTTAGTCAAAGACCACATATTATTTAAAAATAGCCTAAGACAACTGGTTTGGATAGAATTACGTCATTATCATTTTCCATGAAACCTTTTTCGCTGTGTCAGTGTGTTACCAGAATTCAGACTGCTCTTATGATATCTTCTTGTCATCGCGTAATTCAGGGGCGGCGACAGATAAAGGATACTGGAAGATTTTATCGAATATTGACAACGGTATCACTAACTACCTATTGCCATATTTTGTTGCTCAGGGAGTTTACTAGGAAAGGGATCATCTAGTAGATTTAAGCATGTAGAAAAATGAATTTTGAATTGTAAAAATCACCTGTCAAGCATGATGCGTGATATGCGACAATTTGTGCCGTCATGGAGGAACGTCTCCATGTACACAGATCGCTTAAGGTAGCGAATGGAAACAAATCCGACGCCGTGAGATTGATATAGTACGGGGCTCATAGGCACAGATGAGATATGGTGTGGTAAGAAGATATACCTAGAACTTATGCATATATCAAAAGTATCGTTGAGTCCTAGTTAAAAAAGAATGAATGTACGATAGAAAACTCGAGATCCGCCGAGGATTGAAAAGCGATAATCAAAGTTTGATTGCATCCCAATAATCGTAATTCTTTGTGATCGTAATCTACATCAGACTCCTTTCAATTCTATGCGAATATCAAGCCTTTCCTATGGTCGAATTCTATTGATGACTTCCTCTCCCTCCCCGCAGCACATTGTTCCAGTAGAAGATTCCCATCTGTATCACCTCAGTTATCACCTTACCACCTCACGACCCCCATAATACCCCTAACATCTAACAAGCCATCTCTATCATACTTGTTAATTCGCACCCACCTCTCATTTACCATCCATTTATTACCTCTCCACCCATTTTATCTTACCCTCCACACGCATACGGAAAAAAACTCACCTAATTCCATCATAATTTTGGTCTACTCAATCATCAAACCTCAATCTCGCGAAAGATGACTATGAGCATGCACACACAGTCAAACAAAATTTCCAGTTCCAAATCCTCAAATTCGTATCACACAAGCACCAAAAGCTATCATGTGATCTCTATAGGTAAGAATGATTCATTAATTTGAATGATAAATAAATCTTCAAAGCCTTAAGAAAGAAAAACTATTTACTTATATATCAAAACTATTCCCGTGCAGAAGGACGTATCACTCCACTCCAATCCACTCGCATCAATTCCATTGGTATGGCGATCCCCCCCCATTCATCCGCTTTCATTCCAGTCATCTCCATAGAAACATAAAAAACAAAAAGGTATCGCAACAACCAATCGGTTGATTCCGAACTCCATCATAACCCATAAAAAATCAATAATCTGCTCATTTCTGAGACCTCAAGCCGAACGCCAATTCCCTTTCCAATTCATCATCTCCACCCGAATCATCAAGTTCGCCAACTCACATGATCACTCTCCACTCGACTTCCCTATCTCCCGTAATTAGGCTTCCTTGCCATATTGACCACTGGGGGCGGTCCATCTTCCAACGGATAAGGTGCTACAATTCCATTCCCGTTTCCAATAGGTCTCCTCTGCATAGCATCTCCAGGCCTCTCCCCATTGATCGGTGTCTTCGGTGGTACCGGCGGTGGACCCGAAACTCTCCTTGGATTTCTCGGAGGCGGATCCGAGATTCTAATTTCTGGTCTAGGATATTCATCCAAACTCATTATTGCAATTTTGTCAGACCCAGACGCCGTGCGGTATTCTGATGGGGTTGGAGAATTAATTCTGAATCTATCGCCATGGTCTATTGGATGACTCAAAGGAGATGAATGTGGTGATGAATGATCTAAAGACGAGATTGGCGAAAAAGGATCATTCTTGACAGAACCAAGAGGAGCAACTTCAAGGCTATCATGATGTCCTGACTCGTAACTTGGTCTTGGAGATGGTGTCCAAGCTGCATTACCAGAAAGAGGTGTCAAGGGAGGGACTTCAGCTGGGAGTTCCACGGCCAATGGATTAGCTTCTGGAACATCCGGTAAATTTTTATAACTTTCTCCTCTATTACCCATTGACGGTACCCTCATATGACCATTAGCTCTCTGAATCGCTCTGTGAATTTTTGATAACTTCACAGCTGCCTCGATATTCATTTTTTGAACATCGCTTTTGCCGAGATATCTTCGGGTACCGGTGCTTATATCTGCGAGGCGGTTCCATTCATTCATACCAAATTCTCCTACACCGATTTCCACATTTAGTCGATAATAATTTTCAATATTCACGCCTCGTTTGCTTAGATGTTCTTCCTTCATGTATTGATGCGTGGTTTCGCATCCTTCGATTTTAGCTATCAGTCGCCTTCTGGCATCTGCGAATTCGCCCAAGAAACCTTCATACCAGATATGTTGGTTTTGATCGCTTCCTGGTGGCCTCTTTCCTGTCCCTATGCTGACAAACACACCGACATCTCGACCAGGCCATTCATTTACTGTAGCTTCATCGAGAGCAAATGGCGCAGGATTATATTGGCCAGCTCCTTCGTCTATAAAGACTGATTGTCCGATTTGAATGGGTTTGAATGCGAGTCCTGTGGCTGATGTTGCTCTTCCTGCTTCCCAGATTTTACAATCGTATTCGGGTGACGGCTCTTTTCGTGAATCGTAGGATCTTAATATGGCTGGCATGCCACCTTTGCGCGTACCTTTATAAATTGCCGTTACGGCACTATTTTATGTTAGCTATATGTGTTTTTGAGGGCTTCCAGTAAAACTTACGTCTTGGTCCTTTCTGGACGATTGTCATATAATCTAGCGTTAGGATTTCCCCACCTTGACGACATGTATGGTTTATTTTGGTAGCTCGCAGGATTTCTGTTACTGAAACTTGCGACACTAGCATTACTTGAATGTCGTCTTGGTTCTCCTCTCGCTGTCGGGCTGAATGGGCTAATCGGACTCCCAGGAAATGCGGATCCTGGCGTGGATTTATCCCCATCATTTCCTTCCTTCTCGAACAATGTATGTTCTCTAACACACTCCTTGATCGCTTCCTCCAACTTCGAAGCCTTGAATAAAGTCGATCGATATGGTATACCCGCAATTGTCTTGTCCGTTTCGAAAACTTTCCTCGTCATTCGCACATAAACTTCTTTACAAGTCTCCAAATCTAATCGCAATCTGCCAAGCATAATCGCGATTAAACCGCCTGTTCCGGTACCACATATCAAGTCGAAATGGTCGGCAGGTTTTGGAATTTGATCTCGTCGGGGCGCTTTTCCTTCGATCTCGACATAGGTTCTATGCATGAGCTCTTGAATAATTATGAGCATAGAATATCCTCGTACACCACCTCCATCTACACAGTTTTAGTAAGTTGCGCGAGGGGTTGGGGGAATGCTTGCTTTACCTAGAGATAATATACGTAAAGGAGGACCCTTTGTAGTATCCTTCCTCTTGACCGCACCAGTATCAACCATCGTGATCGTGAAGCTCTACACGAATGCCCAGTCTAGTTGTTTCTTTTTCGTATCCTTTTTGTATCCTGTTGGTGAGCGGGAAACGTGCTAAGGTTATTGTTTATTGGAGGTGAAGTGGGGATACTGCAACAGAACAAACGAAGAAGGTGGTAGAGAAGTGGCGCAGTCGGATCTTTTGTACACACACAGTCGTGATGATTATCTCTGGGGTTCTGGCTATCTTATCCGACAACGTTGGAAAAACAAACAAAAGATGACTAGATTTATGCAATGTGTTACTAGACTGTCTTCGCACCGTACCGTGTCGAAGTTATTCAGGTTCCAGAGCTCCAATGTGACATGAAGATCTAATATCTGTTTATAGATTTTCTAAGGTTTGGAGTTTCGCAGTTTCGCATGCTCTCCCTTGAGTTTAGACGGAATAGAAGCAACAAACCCCTCCACAGAGACGACGATATGCACCTAGTGCTTAGTGATATCTCTACTCGCTCGCACTGGCTGGATCTTCCAATATATTGTGACGCGATTGTTTAAATCTTGAGCAAGACCTTTCATAAAGCTATGGGGTATCCTAGGGGATCTTAGGGGATCTTAAGGCTGTAAATCCTTGAAGTAACATTCAATAAATGCCGAGCCGCCCGTGTGAAACATATTTGATAATTAGGTTTGTTGTTATCGTCTCAAAGATTTTCATTGGTCGAAGCTACAGGAAGGTGGTCGTTCTAACGTACTTGCGAAGTACTCGATGATTCTGTTCTATGGGGAAAACTGCAGGGCAGCCACATGAACTTCTCCTGACTATCAATTGCTTTTGTCCTTGTGTTCATGTAAAAAGCAAACATATGAGGTTACTTTGAATGCATTTGTTCAATCAAGGCTACCCTATCCGTACCTAGAAGCCTAGGTGCCTGCACTCAACGAGAAGCAATCAACTTTAATAAGAAACAGAACTCTTCCGATGTATCCGCAACGGTTAGAGGAATGATGCGTATTTTTGAATGGCTAAAATTACTTTCTGGAAGTGTCCATACGAAGATTCTACAGCGAGCTTCCTTTCTAGATGTTCGCCCGAAGTTACTCATAAGTCCACCACGACTACTTGGGAAAAGATATCCAAGAGTATCTTGCATAACACTTTTACATCATTGGTTCCTCTTATTTTGACTAGATGACGTTCGAGTATGGATTTACTAGGTTTCTTCAGCTGATTTGTACGCCAAGAATTACGGCTTTGGTAGATGATTATGAAAGTCTGTGGCGGTGCACTTGGAATCCACACAACACTTACGACTTGCAGCGAATGACATATCCGTATGCGCAATATGAGATGCCGAGAGTGCCTGATCCGAAAGCTGTGGAATCTTAATTGACAATCAATTAATTGTTCACGGCCATTCTACAGAGTAAAGTGCTCACTGTGAATGAATGGGCTAACCGAAGAATGCCCTGCAAACAATGAATTCCGGATACTAGTAGCATGGAATTTCCATGCTGTCAAACGCCTAACACATTGGGCTTGCGAGCCGTTGTCGATAATTCCTGAATATATTAGTAGAATCACAAAAGATAGAAATAGTTCAACTACGTCAAGCACGAAGTATGTCGTAATTAATCTAGAGTAGTTATCAAAATCCCAACAAAATACTCGTGGGGCCATGGAGCATGCAATTCCGAAGTGAGATGCTTTTTACTCCGTACTACAAGATGGTAAACTACAAGAGTAACTTAGTTTTCTTAGCGGTGGAGCTGCATACTTCAGAATGCCACCAGTACTTTCGCACCAGATGCAGCGGTTGCTTCAACTTCTATAGTTCAATGCTGCACGGTTGGGGAACACTCTAAATGTACAAAGATATAATGTCAGTGCAAGTATCAGAAACCGTATAAAAGATCTTCTCATCAACTTCAAACACTATCACGATTTTCCTCTATAGCTTCTCAAAAATCAAGGCACCAAAACATTCTTTCTCCACATTGAAATCGAATTTTCTATATTGCAGCTGTGAAACAAGATCTGTTCTTTTTTCGATTCGTATCAAATTCGCGATTTGTCCCCCTTCATTTCAAACCACGTCGTCACTAGACGGTTTCGCACCAATCACGATGTCGTCAAAGTTAGTGTATAGAATATTCTTACGGAACGACATATTTCATTCCTACAAAACCATATATTCTAATGCTCGACTGTCAAGATTGTAATCTTCTTGAACCCTATGGAATTTAGCTGATTGCTAGGTATTTAAAGATTTTTGTTGTGGTCCGAGTACCACGTCTCAAGATTGTCGCTGAGACAGAACTCGTTTGTTCTTTACCATGATCATGATGTATTGGTAATATCACTTAAGATCCTCGCATATCATCTACAACATCCCCTTCTTTCCAACGAACCTTTCATTTTCGTCAAACCCGAGATTCAGTGCAGATTGATAGGTATCTTATTGATCCCTCGGTCCAAATTTAAACCTCAAGTTGTTAACGTATTCTATTTGACGAATCAAACCTTTGGCCAAGAAGTTTTGGTCCAAGTCAAACTCCTGACCCCAACCATGACCGCCAAGTCAAACCTCAAAATGCTTCACAATACAATATTAGGATGAAATTCATCACAGCATTTGGCTTGGTAGTTTGATGGCCAGTTTAAGATATTGTCGAATATCTGGGCGTTGTAAGTGATAATTACATTAAAAGATGATAAGTTGAATCATTTTGTTGATTTTGGTTGAGTCTACCTTAACCTTTTTCTCCATTCGTTTCTTTTCTCAGCGCTGCGCGTTTGGTTTATTCTCATCATGATTTTCACTCAAGATTTATTAACTTTCTTATTCCTTACTCTTCTCGCTCCCGTTAATGCTTTGCCTAAGAAAAATGCTGCTTCTTCCACAACTAGTACGACAAAGGCAGCCACATCTGGCGGTATCACAACAGCATCGGATGGATCGATGATCTTAGATAAAACTGTTCAAATCAAGTAATTTTATACCAATCCATCTCATTTACAATTACTAATCAAACAGTGGTTTGCCCATTCGCTACAAAATCAGTGCTCCGGCCAATATGTTCACCTCAGCATCAGGTGTAACTGGTGGTACGGCATCAGCCAACAGCACCGGAACAGCGGGTCTCAACGTTCTCCTTCATGGAGATGGAGGAACATCCTTCTTTGATTTTCCCAATCAAGCAGTTCAGAACAATCTCATGGGCGTCGTTGTTCTCGCTCCCAATAAAAACATGTTCTGGGGAGGTGGATCAGGTCTTCAACGTACGGATGGCGTCGCACATGCTGCTGCGGTTAATTCACTCATTCAAACACAAATTTCAAAGGATGTCGCATTCGATAATACCAATGTCTTCTTTACGGGTGTTTCAGGGGGTTCGCTACTTCTTTCTGGATTCTTCATGCCGGCTTTCGGAGCGCAGTATAAAACAGGAGTTTTGTTAAATTGTGGTGCATTGACACCACAGGTGGCGGTTGTGGATCCGGATACGTTGGTGAAGAATACGAAGATTCATTTTCAGAGTTCGAAAGATGAGTTGACGTTGTTGCAACCAGCTATTCCAGATGCAGTTGCTGCGTATGAGAAATTGGCTACGGGGGCGGGAATGACAGCAGATCAGATTGGGAGCTTGCAGACAGTGGATAATACACCAAATGGAGGGGGCCATTGGTATGTTTTCCCTTAACACTTGGATGAAATTGATGGAGTGGATATTAGGTTCCCGAGTCAAGCTAACATTTTTGGGGATGTAGTGGATTTGATAACAAAGCCTTCGTATCAGGAGTTCAATTGATGGCAACGAATTATGCTAATGTTATGGCCGCGAATGCTTCAGGTCAGGTTACGGGAATTGGAAATGTTTTGAAGGTATGCTTCCGAATTCTTGAGCTCGGGTTTTGAATCAATGCTCGAATATCCAAGATATGAGGACCATAGCTAACGTGTATGATAGACGGTGGTGGGAAATGAAAAATTAACTTTTGTAACTGCTAATTGATGGAGCGGCGATTGAGGAATCAAGGTAGAGCCCTTTGATAGAGGGCAAGACAATGGGTGGGGAGTTTATGAACTGTCGGATAACTTTGTCTGCATCGTGGCTGGACAAAGGAACGAGAAGGCTTTGGCGTTTAAAGATATACCCAAAACTGAGGGCTATGCATACCTATTGAGATATTCCGCTTTTTTTTCAGCTTTTAAATTTAGTTAGGGCATCAAAAATCAATTTTCTTGTGATTTTTCAATTGTTCTTGCTTCTTTCAACACCTACCTATTGTGTGTACATACGCCAGTTCGTCTCGAGTACATTAACGTGCTCATTTTAATATTCACTTTCTTTTCTTCATTGTATAACACTAACCGAGTTATTTTCACCCGCAAAAGTAAGTTTGATGTCACAACAATCGAGGTACGAATTGAGATTGTCATGTCATCCTGTTGATTTTCTCAAAAGAATCGCATTCACCTCGGTGAGCGGGTGAGTCGTACGGTAGGAGCATGGCTTGAGATATGATAGTGAATGGAGTTTCAAGAACCAGAGAATGATGAACTGACTTTCCGATATCACTCTTTTACAACCTACATTCCCTTCATACTCTACCGTGTTAAAAGACACTTGTCGGAATATCGATTATATAATTATGAGTAGGCTGTACAACGGGTACCCATGAGGCAGGTAATAACCTCAATGGGTAACCCACAGGTTATCTACAGCAAAACAGATAATTTAAAATTTGGAATAAATAATTTATAAATAATTTACAAATTATTTACAGATTATTTATATATTTGTGGGTTATTTATTAATTTATAGATATATAAATAATTTGTAGATATATAGATAATGTATTTTTATATACTATATAACTTTTATAAAACTAATATAATTTTATAATTAATATAAGAATTAATATAAAATTAATATAAATCTAAGCTTGAATCATTTTTGAATTATAAAATGATTTGGGAATAGCTTCAAATTTAAACGAAAAAGTAGAGAATAATCCAATTACCCACAGATTATTTGCAAATAATTTATATACTTACAAATAATCTACAAATTACCTATATATCTACAAATTACTTACAAATAATTTATATATTTATAGATAGATAAATTATCTATAAATAACCCACAGATTATTTATAACGGGGCAAATAATTTTAAATCTGAATAGGTAATCCGCAAAGTGGATAGGACCTCTGATAAATACCCACAAAGCAGATTATTTATGGATAATTTATAAGTATAGATAATTTTTGCGCAGTCTAATTATAAGAAGGTATTATATTAGCTAACAAGGTATAGCGCTTCCTTATATAAGTAATTATCTTTTCATAATTGATAATGATCAAAAACAATTACAATCACAATTAACTAAAGTACTTTGAACTCATCAACAAAGTTGTTACCAGCAGTACCTTACACCCCCGTCGAACCTGATCTTTTAATTCAGGGGATCTTCTACCTAAAAATTCCCCTTCAGTGTAATATTCTACGATTGCACTCTTGGTAATAATCGAAGGCACATCGATAATCATTTTCGCAGCCTACATAGACGCATCAATCTCCCGATTCCCGGGACCTTTTGACAGACAACTACTGAATTTCTAATTCGGCTGTCTTTCTTTGTGAACGAAGTGAATGACTTCAATTCAATTACCATTGCAATTTAGCTACTGTAATAAAGCCCTAAGCGAATGCGAAAGAGACTAGCTCTTTCAGTAAGTCTTTATAAGACTTACTACTTTCAATACGTAGCTAGCTCTTTAGACAGAATACAATTAAACATACAGGACCTACGATATTCGTGGGTGCTACGTCTTCTGTATCCTTCTCGTACCAACACTTTCCTATCATGAAGGAGGGTGATTACGCTCTCTCTGCGGAGCTTCCGGGTAAACTGACAACATGGAAGGTATGTTTGCCTTCTCAATTTGATCCTTTGAATATATATCTAATACTAAAGACTCTACAGGTAAATGTTGGTACAATAGGAAGCTGGCTTCAAAGGAAGGACTCCTTGAAACAAATTCAATCAAGTAACGAAAAGGTCGTCGCTCCTATTGATTCTTCTTTTGCAAAGGAGGATAACAATGAATTCGAAAATCAATGCGGCAGAATTTTTCATCCGTTTTCAGGACTTCCTGCTGATGTACGTCTAAAAATATGGCGTATGAGTTGGGATAGTCGCAATGTTGGAATCGTCGCGAGAGTTGAATACGATTCAAGCGGGCGTGGGACCGTCACTGATGACAAAAGACTCACGTCACCACCTCCGACAATATCAGTCAATCGAGAAAGTCGAGCAGAAACTCTACGATACTATAAGCCATTGGTCCTCGCGCCGTTAGCATATGGACATCAAGTTTCAAAATTCTACTTCAATAATGAGCTTAATACCCTTGCTATTTATGTGGTCGGTGTCCATAGGGATGATTATTCTACGCTTCATCCAACCTATGCAAGCCTAGACATTGCATACCATTTTATGAAGACGGAAGCTGCATTACGAAATATCAAGTCTTTGATTGTGCTTCCATATTACATGTATGGCTACTATCAAGTTATGTCATATGGAGACCATGAAATCCAAACCCATCATCCATCTGCTCACTCTCACCTCTATGACTTGATTCTTTTAGCCGATTCATTTCTTGGGAAAATCAATTATGAGTCACCGAGTCGTCAGGATAAAAAGACTCCTTTTGGTTATACACCACTCATACCGGGCCACTTAAAACCCACCGGACAACAATTTGTTACACTAGATCTGCTCATCGATCCTAGTACTTTACTTGGTGCCAAAGGTAGTTCTTGTGGAATATTCCGATTACGGCCATCTCAAGACGGACTCAATTGGAAATCATGGTTCACCAAGAAGTTTGGATTGAAGCTCTGGTAGTCAATATGATCAATAAAGGTATTATTGTAGAAATGTGACCATTTTCTTGCGTCAATATTGACCCAATCATATTTACAGTCGAATGGATTCACTGTCTTAATAAACACTAGCTTAGCATTAGACATCAAGAGATATATCTTCTCCTGATTCCATGGTCTTAATACGGTAGTCATTACAATGCAAGCTTCCGTATATCTACAAAATTTACAGTACATCATCGTTATTTTTTCAGTCTCTCCTCTTGACGTACCACATTTATTAGTCTTGACACTCCTAGATATTCACTCATGGTTATTGCTCCGAGTAATCTTAATATTCTCACATACGAAAAGTTCTTACGATACTGAAAGACTGTGTGCACTCGAATGCTTATCTCTGCTTTATGTTGAAATTTAATGATAGGACCGGAGAGCAATTCTCCAACTTATGCTTGACTCTTTTCACAACCTTGCCCATCAAATCTCGATAAGTATCTGGAGAATATCCTTTCAACCGAGAATCGAGCCATTCAACCGGATTTCATGAATCGCACTATTCATAAAGCGAAGCCTTCTCCGCAAATTGCATCTTGGTATATATTCCTATATTTTTACATCCTATTCTATCACACTCTTCATGAACCGAGAAAGCCGAGGCGCAATAGTGCGCTACTAGGCTCAGGAAAATCATTGAATTCTAGGCTTCCTAAAAAATTCGACAGAGTCAAATTTTTTTCGATTCTTTTGAAGCACCCGAGGAGCGAATCTGTGTCTACTTTTGGTAGTCAGATTTCCAATTCTCAGGAAAAGCTGTCTTGGTCTCATGCGAAGGTTTCGATCTTTGATCCTTCCTGGAGGTTGTATCTTGTGTCGGGTTATTGGCAGCTTGCTTTCGGGTTCCACCTCGAACTCTCTTCTACAGCCAATTATGAATTAGTCTTATTATTCTTGTTGTGAGAATATTTGATAATTATTAGGAGGATAGTCATCTCATGTTGATATTCTCCATGAAACAGATCAAAAATATCTGAGCGCAGTGCAGCGGGTCCAGATGTGGGGGGGAATATTTTTCTCCATATTCTCCCTTGACCACAGTTGATAAAAATTTTTTCCGGACGCGTATTGAATACCTCCATCATACCAGCTTCAGTGTTCATGACTGTGCCAAAAGATGTCTCGGTGTAGCAGATGTGTCTACACAAAATGTAAAAAGAAATGCAACTGCCGTGAATCGAACACGAACCTCCACCTTGGAAGGGTGGAATCCTAACCATTGGACCACAGAAGCCAGATGTTATTGTTACAACGTCAGCAGAATTTAATATATATTACCATTCAAATTAATGCGAACTGTGTGTGGACGTTGGAAAGTGGGTGGAGTGGGGTGGAGATTAATTTGATACGCGAATTGTTGTACGTACGGTGGCCGAAATTGGTGTTTTGTAAAAAGTCGAAAGAGCTTTCCAAGTGGGACAAATAAGAATTGTGAAATAAATAGATACAGTTATTTCGTGATCTGATTAGTATTGAATATTTATTAATGAGGTTTGACACAAACGATTTATCGTAAGATGGACATGTTTGAATTTAATGGTTGATATTATCGCATATTAGAGTTTTCTTACTGACATACAAAATAGGAATACCTAGTCGTCGCTTGCTAGTTGGTAAGCGAAAGGACAATTATCTATGGTGTTAGATGATCACTTTGTATTCATGGGAATGGTTTGAATACGCGAATTGGTATTGGGAATAAATTTGTCTCTCCATATTTAGTCTTTGCCTAGCTTTTTCGGTCTGTTTTGTCAACGTTAGATACGACAGAATATTTCACAATCAGTCATACTATCATTTAAGGAGCTCGAATGTTGACAGACTATAATTACCGTGCTACGAGAGGCTTTTCCAAGTTCCATCACTCTACTCTCTATTTCCTAACTAGATATCACGATTTTTATTCACTGAAAATTGTCGCAACAGTCTTCCCCACGATCCCCATAGTCGAACTACCTACCGCTATCATTTGCTATGAATGTAACATAAACCACATTTTCTATTGAATTGAAAATGTTTTGAATTTTTGATCAAAGCCTAATGGTCTAAAAGAACCTCTAACACATCGACTGAAGTCAAATTTGCTAGAAATTCCACCTCGGGTAATTTGATGAGTGGAAACAACTGGATTGAAGAATTGCGAAAGGTCGCGGAATGATTCAATGGTGGATGTGTGGGCAGGCTTTAGGTTCCCTGGAAAAGAAAGAATTTGTTTCTCCTCTTGTCAAATCTCAACAACCATGATATCCGACCAATTTGAGACTCTATGCTGTTGTGGACTGGGTTCAAAAAATGCTCTCTACTCGTTCCCCGCGAGTACCCCTTTTCTCTTCTAAATTTAGATCATCTGATTTCCATGAGTAACGCGGTCATTGATTCTTGGCAGTAAATGATGAAGAATTGGATGACTAGAAAATGTTGAGTCACCCGTCAAAGGATGCACTCACTCCTTATCTGTTGACACTTTTGGTAACGCAGCATTTATTTTTTATACAAGAAAACTTGGAATTCCGTTGAAACACTGACTCCAACGAAACAAAACACACAAAAATTCTTCAATATCAAATTTGTTAGGCTTCGCGATTGAGTCGACCACACCTTACCATTTACGAATTTCCAATAGCTAATAACATGACTTCCCCACGTTGCAATAACATCATTGTTCTTTTCGTCATATCCATCTTTACATTCACAAATATTGTCCAAGGCATGTTTTCTATCACTCTGCCTCAAGTAATGACAGGCGGAGGCCCAGTCAATCCAACCGAGACAAGCAGTTCTCACCTCCGCTCCTACTTTTCACCCAGCTCAAGCACCACGACTTGGACATCTGCATCCTCAGTTTATACTCAAATTCTGCGTAAATATTCTTTAACTCTACCATGATATGAGCACTTGCTAATGAACATCTCTTTTTAGCTGGTTGCTGCTTTCGAAGTAATGGAATTCCAGGACCATGTGAGACTCAATCCACATGTAAGCCACAAACAGGAACTCCAGCAATGGCAACACCAGCCCCAACCTCGAACCCTACCGTATCAGCAACTTCGAATAATAGTCCAAGCCCAAGTCTTAGTTCAGGATGGCGGAGTATGGAGCTGGATACCTTTCTGGTGCGATCGTTGGCTGTTTTGGGAATACTTTCGACGGCCATGAGTTACTTGGTTCTTTGAGATTGATAACCCGTGAACTTCATCTATAACTGTTGGAAAGCTATATGTAGAAAACACTGGAAGTTATCCAGATATAGCTTGAGAGGAGATACTCTATGAAGTCGCTTGACACCATGTCGCAATTTTAAATGCCTGACTTTCAAATAAAACCTAAAATTAAATCTTGTGGGCCAAAGTGTAGATTAGTGGTTTGAATATATCGTAACGTGAATGTGGCTTAATTAATATTCACAGACGTGCATTTTGCGTACTCTAAAGCGACTATCAAGCCAATTGGCCTCTTCATTATTCTTTCGGAAATATATCTACGCAAAGGAGAACACAGAAAATCTGATGCCACAATTTGAAAGTATATTAAGTGAAAAACCAAGTTCCAGTAAGAAGTTTGGGTAGGAAAACAATCAACTATAGAAAGACTTAGATGACACCAGACCCAATAATTTGGGAAGGTCTACGGTATTTTGTATTTCGCACTAGCAGACTGATCACATTCTTCCAGAATTTGAAGGCTTCATGGTAAGTGAGGATGTTCAAAAATTATATTAATATCCATTGGATAGCTTAACTTATTTCGGGGGTTGAAGTTTTCAGGCCCTTGGATTGAATCTCAGTCTGTAGATGTACCTAAATCTTGCCACAGCCTCGGGGAAGGATTCACTCCAACCATACCACGCATGTCTCTTGAGCCAATGAGCTTCGAAGCAATTGAGTTATATGTAGTGCAGAACATAAAACCTTCTTCCATTGTACCCCACAGCTTTCAATTCTTTCATCCAACTACAACAACTTGACACATCGATATAACCTCATTGACAGAACAATCTGTTGAACTTAAGGATAAAATAATCATCAATCATCTATTGCCACTTCAAATCACAATCATAATTTGCGCAAGTTTTAATAATACGATTGCTCTGTTTGTTATTCTCAAACTCGCCTTTGTTTCTATCGCTCAGGGTCTGCCCTCGATCCCCTCACCAGAGTCTGTAGCGACGACTTTGAATTTATCAAGTGGATCCATGGATACTTTGACTACTAGATCATCTAGAACATTAATTACCACTTTGGTGATTATTAAAGGCGGATTCGAGCCCACTGCCACTCTCACAATTGTGGTTCCCTCACCAACCTCCACCGTGTCTTTCACTTCGACTTCTACTACCACCTCTATTTTGACTTCCACTTCGCCTCCTATCTCTGACTCAACCTCAAAGTCTACCGCCATCACTGTTGCTTCATTTTCCACTCCCGCTTCCTTTTCCAATTCGGCTCAGATTACCGGCTCCAGCTCAACTTCCACTTCCACCGCCGGTACACAGACTAAGAGTAAGGTTCTCAAAGTCATTATGGATATTGGTTTGGTAATCACTAATTGAAGTGATCTAGGCATCTCCAGTAATACTGCAAGTCCAACTCAGAGCTTAGGACAGAAAGGCATGGAGACAAATTACTTCACGACAGCGTTTATGATTATTTTAGGATTGGTTGTCACTTTAGTATTCACTATTTAGTGCAATTAAGGAAAGGAAATGTGTTCACCGGTGGGAAGGTATTGAACTATCAGACTGAGAGTTGAGCTTTTATGGGATAGCCAATTTGGTGGATGAATACATGATTTTTCAAAGATATGCATCTACTGAAGTTGTCAAAATACTGAGCATGATTATTATGATAGTATGTGAGAAAGAATAGAAAAAACGCATGAAATGTACACCTCTGCAATAGTGAATTTGATTTGCGTGTTGAATATACTCTCAATGCCTTAAAAGCCATATTTCTGTAACTCTTATTATTATTCATTAACTTCAAGGGTTGGCATCATTCGGTTTTAACAAGTAGTTACATCCTGCGACCAGTCTCAACCAAATTTCCAAATTGCCAAATTGCATCAGGAGGAAATCTCGTAATCGATAGCATTTATTCCAAAATTGTGTCAAGCTCTATTCAGGAAACAACTATCCAACCGTTTATCTCCAAAGCGAAATTAGATAGCACCAGCCAAAATAAGTAAGTAATGTTTTCTGTGCATCCTAGAAGGGTTTGCGCTCAGTGAAAGTTCCTCATGCTGACAGAAACGATAGACCTCACCAAATGGACCCTAAAAATAAGTGGACTGCAAAAAGATAAAGAAGCTTTCAGGTCAGGCTCTAGCTGATGAGCTTTCAAAAAGTCATTCCAAGCGTTATAGAGCTCTGCAATGCCACCGGACACCACTTCTATCACTCCACTAAGAAGTCACTTGGAGAAGACTTCCTTCTCGTGAAAGACATGAGGCTTTTTTTTTACCTGTGATTTGTTCTCCCAACTACCGACGGAGCTCCGAATAAATAAAGATCTGAAAGTTCAGTTTTCGCGGTCGTACTGTTGAAGTCTGTGTAGATTTCAATAATTTAGGAAGATATGATGAAGAACTTCAGGTAGATGTTCCTAATCGCCCAGCTCGAATCGTTGCATGTCACACGATTGCACAGAACCTAATTGCTCTTTTGTTAATCATGAAAGCCGAACAGAGACACTCAAATACTGTTCTAAGATCTTACCAGGTGTCTCTGATATCCCGGCTTATTTCAACTATCAACTAGACTCCTTTGCTCTTCGATCCTTCTGTTCGAGATACATGATTCGAGAGCCAGTACATATCAATCGACCCTCGTTGGAAATTACGACGCTGATTGGACTTTTATCTTTGCTACGGTTGAGATCAGTCAGATTCTTGACATTTCTGAATTGCTTCACTTACGACTATCTTTCCAGAGATCACCACCGCCCTAAATATCAGATAAATGTGTATGAAGTGGTTACTAAATAGCTTTTCACTTATTTTGATGACTTGAAAGAGATTATTATTATAAGTTGTGTGCCTCGGAGAACTTCGAGACTCTCTGAATTTGATGACCAAAGGGAGGTGCAACGTCTCAAGAGTTGCCTTTACAACGCCTTCGAAGCTGAAATGGAAAGCAATCCTTCATTTCAGACGCCCGAGGTACCTTTCTATGCGAAAATTTTCGTTATTCCTATATTTCGAGTTGAGATGCAGCAAGCGAGCGATTCTTGGGTCTATGAAAATTACGATTCGAAGGAGAATGCAGATCGGTTTGATTCTAACTATTGATCGCGGACTGGAAGAGAACTGAGACTTGGGGCTAGAGATACACATAGTTTATAGAGGAAATACTACATGATATAAACAACTACTCGTAGGCATCTTGGAATCTTTAATTATGATTCTGAATCATAATTAATCGTGCTTATCTCATGCGCATTCTCTATCAGAGGCCGATAGACTATCGGGCAATTAGAGGTTATTTCCCAAAGTACCACTGCTAATTTCGTCTCCCTGGCAATCGCAACTTCTGATTTGAAGTGATACTCCACCGTGTCATTCTGCGTTTATGGACTTGATGTAGTTAGAAAGACACAAATATTCTACATTTCTGCGGAAAGACTTTGGAATGACTCAGTCAGTTCAGGTCAGTTGTCTGTTCAAACTATCAAAGATTAATCAAAAAATTTTAAAACCATCGAAGTGACGAGAGTATTGAAGCTATCTGTGGCTCACATATTTCACGTAGAATGTAATGTGAGGGACGAGAATAGCTTCAGTAAGAGAAAATAACATTGCATAAAGAAACTTTAAAATATTGAGGCTAGAAACAGTTATTGCTTGATATAGATGCATTACTGTGCTATCTCCATGGGATAAAACCATGCTCGATGGAATATGAACAAATGTGAGAATATCACGAGTTGAAACCTGGTGTATTAGAATCATCCTCCGCTCCGGCAACAAGATTAAAGGAACGCTTTGTCATCGAATGAATCGCGGTCCTTGTTGCGTTGAATGATAAGCCACTCTACCAGAAACTCAACACTAATGACTTTATCCTTTAGTCCCTCCATGAGCTCTTGATCAAGCGCCTCAGTCATGATCTGTCGAATCTTAGTTGAACTAACGCCATTTGATGCACTGTTCTGCGAGGCACGAAATTGTATGATCGGCTTTCCAGGAACAGTCAAGGCCTGACATGTCCACAAAAAACCGGCCCTGTTGTCGGTATTCTCCTCTTTATCATTGCACTTCTCCAGACCCCTCTTCCATTTTGTACAGCCTGGTAGATCTCTTGGAACGTTTTCTGTCTTCGGATCGAAGAAGTCAACCGGTCTCCTTGCATTGATTATAAGAAATTCATCAACTGGACCCCATTCCTGCAGATTTCCTGGATGTAGATGTGGCGTGGTTTCTACCGTCAACTTATCCCCACCCAAAAGTCCTACCAACTTAACGGTATATCCAGCTTCTGAAATCAAATCGGTTGTAGTCCGTAAGACTTTAATGTGATTATCCATGTCTCCCACCAGCAGCTGAATCCATCCAGATGCAACGAGTTGAGAAATTTCTGGGACTTTGTAGAAAAGTTCGTAGCGGAGGTTTTGTGGAAGTATAATGTCACCCCATTTCTTTTTCTTGCTCTTGACCGTCGAGCCAGGATCCACGAAGAGAAACATAGTGGTGATACCGAGTTGTTCGCGAAGCTCTGAAAAGTAGCGGATCGTGGCCAAGTGGCCTTGGTGGGGTGGGTTAAAAGAGCCTGGATAGAGAAGTATATTGTTTCTACCATTTGATTTGAGAGTTGGCCATGGGACCGGGTCATTGTGTGGAATAACAATTTGATTGATATCTGAGATTGGTGAAAAGAGGCTGGCTGGAATTTCTCCTGTACTTAGAGGACTTCGTAGGGCTTTTTGAAGAAAGAGCTGAATGGTGTTTGGTGAAGCTTTATCAACATCATCCGTAGCAATAGAGATTTTTGAATTTCTCTCTTCAGCTTCCATTTTGTGATCGGAAGAGAATTTTTTGAGAGATGTATCCATAATGGACGTTTATCTGAGAGTTTTGGAAGATTTGTGAAAAATATCGTGTTGGAATTGTTGAAGGCTGAAAAATTTGAAGTCAATCAAATTTACTTAAAGCTTTTATATGGCATATGTCACTCAGTAGTTCGTCTGGAAAGATCTGTGAATCAAAAGATTCTTTTTATGACTGTGTGGGATACGAGTTTCGCATTGATTTTTTGATATTCTTATCCTTTATTCTGAAATTCATTGTAGTTGTGGTGAATTAGAATTGAGATAGAAATAAAGCTAAGTCAAGTAGCCAGATATGTCTCCCAGGTAATTTCTCTTGATTTGATAATCTTTTCACATAGTTTTCATGAAGAACTCATCTACTAGTTTTGAATTCAGATGAACAGGATTATTTACACAATTTGAAGACATTAGAGTATACCACCATATGATCTACTCTTAGTTAGAAGCAACGTACCAAAGCTCTCCACTCACTCAAGTTTACTATTTATTAGCCTCTGGATTTTTTCTCTCATGATATTTGTTAATTAACTTCCATTCGATGTAGAAAAATAAATTGACCAGCACATGCTCGCTTCAGTTATGTGCATCATTCAATAACAGAGTTTAGGTCACGAAATTGAAACTTTTTGAGACATTCAAGTCTTGGAACTGATTTTTTCCATTCACCAAAATTAATCTCTCAATCTCTGAATGGAGGGCTTCGGGATTAAAAAAATCAATATTTATATTTATGAGAACTAGTAGAATGAGCTACTAGTGTCAGGAAACGTATGAGATTGATGCACAGACAGAGGATCATATATATTGAAATCTATGTAGAAATACTATTGGGTGACAAAAACCTCGGGAATGTCAAAAACAGCAGTTTTAATGAATCCTTGTTTTTGCATGAGTAACTCCATTATATGTAGTGAATATTTGAACTCGAATGTACCCCCAGTACATTATGTACATCAAATAGGCCGTCTTCCATTCAAAATTTAACCAAATCTGACCAAATTTGATTCCAAGAAATTGAAGATACTCTAAGGGATTGAGTCCCAAGCATTCCATAACGAAGATATAAACAACAAACTACTCAGCAAACAAACACCCGTGTCAACAAAATGTCGAAAGACAACATCCAATCTGGGTCTGTAAAGTCCCTGAGATTTGGAAAGGCTTTTGTAGCCCTCTCCAGGACTACTGTACTCACTATAGCCAATATCAAACAGAAATGTAAGTCTTTCTTTCGAAGTCACATATTCGATTCTTAACTATTATTACTTCCACAGTCAAGCCAGGTGCAATTACTTCAGATCTACCCAACAAGGCCAAGCACAAGAAGCAGCGAAAGGCCACCCTTGCAAAGATTCAAGCAAAGAATAAAGCAGCCAAGAAGAAGTCTGATAAGGGAAAGAAGAAGAACAAAAAGAAGTCGATGAAGAAGAATAAGAGGGCCTTCAATGTGCCTAAACACAGGTCAAAGTCTAGCATTGAAAAGAGAACAAGATTTGGTAAAGTAAAGAAGCTGGCAACATTGTCAAAAGACTCTTACCTCAACGTGAAAAATTTCTGTGAGCAAAATTCTTCCACTCCCCCCATTGTACGAAATCTTTCTAACAAATCTTTTCTGTAGTCAAAAGAGTTTACGTCGTTTTTTGCTACACAGGATTGTACCAGAAATTCGGGAACCCAGAATATCCCTTAGATGATAAACCGCGCAATTCTCGGACAAAAAGCCAAGAACTAAAATATGGACCGACTCGATTCAAGCTTTTTCAAACACTTCCAAAGGAGATTCGATCTAAGATTTGGAGAGCAACATTTGAAAGTCGGATTGTTACTATGGAAGCGCATGTTAAATTCGACATCGAAATTCAAAAAATGACGCTCATTGGAGCACACATGACCGTCCCAATCGCTTTGAGCGTTTGCCGAGACAGTCGAGCTGAAGCTCTTTTGTGGTACAGAGATCTAGTCCCCGAACATGCGAGGCCCATATACTTTCATCCCACTCTCGATTCCTTCGCAATCAGGGCGATGGAGAGTGTTTGTGATGCAGACCCAAAGAAAAGATTCGACGAAGCCTTTTACTATGTCAAAGATAATTTGTGGTTCCTGGGTCATATCGGTTCGGTGTATAAACAAATTCCAAAATTTGTTCGATGTATCACTATACCGAGAGCATCCTGGAGTAATGAAAGATATTGGGATACGAAAATGCAGTTGGCGTGGAATGAAGGTTGGGGTTATGAGGGATTGAGAGAGATTGTCGTGTTGCAATATCAAGACTACACAAGCCAGGATTTAGAGCACGAGAAATTTCTCACGGGTTACTTTAGAATCATCAAGAGGAAGCATTCTGGTTGCTCTGTGCCAAGAATTAGAATCATTTCAGACTTCCCGGGACGCTTACCTTACAGTAGCGAGGAGTTCTCTTCCACAATGGGGCAGGGAATGTATGAGGATATTGATATAGAGCAACTTAAGCTCTTTCGGTGCGATGCATGTTGGATTAAGTGGTTCGAGTCAGATTTCTGAGCAGGAATAGGCGTAGACATGAGAATAAGGAAGTGCATTTGTACATAAACAGGTCCATAGGTAAAACGGCGATTATTTCAGAAACATGTTGATATAATATTATTAGAATAAGGTGATTCACACAGCTTTTTCTCATGAGAATTGATTCTTTCTATCTGGACTTTATTCGCTACAAGTGCGGAATCCTCTCATTCTGGCCAGATTTCCGGGAAAGAGCCCTCCTGAATCTCAGTGGTCGCAACGGGTGGCTTGGGTAGTACGGCTGACTACGAGTATTCACGGACATAAGTGGTAATGAGGCTGAAAAAAAGCTATCCCTTCTAATCAACCGTTGGCTATAGGTATTAATGTCTCATTTTCGTTGGTTGAATGATTAAAATGTATATAATTTAGGGTGGCTTAACAAGCTTCATAAACTCTGGATTATATTCTATTTTAATCGAAAATTGCTATTATACTTTAGCCTCAAGAAGAATAAAAATATTAAATATAAACGGGGGGTTTGAGTCATTTATAACGGGTAGATATTGGGGTCTCTGATTGGTCCCCCATTAATAATAGCTTGGGTACAGGAATTGGAAATTTGACGCGAGACCCACCCGTTGCGACCACTACTCCTGATTCGACGGTTCTTTTTATAAAGAGACCCGACACTTATTAGTGGCATACTTCACAAGATGTCATTAGTGAGCCCAAAACCTTTACTGCCCAGAAAATGGGAAAGAGAGGAAAAATAACACTTGTCAGCCAAGGTCATGATTGATGATCGCTGCTGATCAATAATTAGTCCAAGCGATGATTGACAGAAACTGGAGCCAATAAACTTAAACTAGATCTCTTGTGCTGATAAAAACTTCCCAAAGTAATTAGATTAATTATAAACTCGTTAGATCTAATTTGTCATACCTCACCCGCTAAGCAGATTGGCAGTCTTGTAGCGTCGCGGAGCAAAGTGAGTTAATAAAGTACACTTTCTATGACCAGTTGACATTTCATGCATGTAATTATAGATAAGAACTGATTCCTATCACTTCTTCTTCATGTGCTTTCTGTTGGTGTCGAACATGGAATACTGAATTGTCTTCTCACATTCATTGACCGACTATCGTAAGACACATTCATCTACTATTGTATCAAAATTGCCATTTGAAGAACCTCTTTACTCGAAGCCCTTCGATACAGTCCAGACGCAGTCTATTATTTCACTGAACTTCTGTAGCGACCATCGATTGACTCGGAATCATCCTTCTAATTCTATTTGCATTGACGATATGGTGCAATATTCGCATATCCCCGGCGGCTTGAAGCCTAAAAGGAGGGTTGTCATCTCTAAAACTATTGCCAGATGTTCTCTTTCCAATATTTTTAAACGATGTATGTATTAGCTTTTAACTCCAGTCGCTTGGTCGTAATCGTCGGAGTAAATCTTTACTTAAAATTGCTTGATCTTCAGGAACAAATAGATTCTGACAGACATCGTAGATGATTCCAAGCCCTTTGTAGCAGAGCCAATCGATCCGGAGTCTATATGCTTCACAAACCTTCCCTGCGAGATTCATCTGATAATTTGGCACGCTTGCTTCGAATCTCGTGTGGTCACCATATGTGCTGATCGTGGCTATATCAGGAGGGGCCAGCGCCCGGCTATATCATCAGTCCACTCAACTATGCCAGTAACTCTTAGCATCAATTGGGAAAGCCGACATGAAACGCTTCTAAACTACCCAGACTTGATCCAAAATCCTAAACTATTTCGAGACCGAGTATATTTTAATCCAAAGCTTGATAAGCTCGCTGTGCATATACTCGATGATAGAGGAATCACTGGTGATATTCCCACTCTCTACCATCGTGGTAGAAAATGCCGCATGATGGCTCGTCAATGTTTATGCCATGTCTTCAAAACATTATCTGATCTTGCGGAACGCTCACAAAGTATGTGTAAGATGGTGCGTTTTCTCATATCTTATCAAGGAGTTTTCTGCAGGCCATGCCAAAATTACACCTTTACAGCCTTTTCTAGTTTCGAATCAATGGACGTATTTCACGAGTTAAAAACTATAGTACACCAGTCGCCTAATGTTAATGAGTCTCTGGTCCTCGAAAGAATCTCGAAACAGGATAGTTGGACCGTGGAGCATCTCATGTTGACAGCCATGATGTATTCTGATCCTTCGAGCGACCTCGAACGTGTTCCAACGGTAATTTTCGAAGATAATAATTGGAGGATCACGCAAACAGACGATCACAATGTTATACCTCTAGCATTAACAACGCCGCCATGAAAGACCTACAAATCCTATGCAATTGGTTGCTTGTGCGAAGCGTCGCATTTAACTCAGCTTAATCGCTTTCAGCTTTCAGTTTCAACTCCTACCTTCATAACTTCAATACTGCCAGTTTGTTGTTTAGCCACACGGTCACCTCGACACAAAAAAAACCATAAAACTGCATAATCATTTCTCTACCTGAGACCGATAGACATCCAGCAAAGCTTCTATTCACAGTGGTACAATACTCTGGTATTTACGGCGCCTATCGTTCCAAGAAACAAAGTTTCTCCTTCAAAATCCTTTTCTTGATTTTAGGATGGATGATAGGGTTCTTTTTCCGCAACTTCAAGCCTTCCTGTAAGTATAACTCCAGCTTTTTAAATCGCCCAGCTACTATGCCCAAACTAAGGAAGTGGATGTAACGGCTTTATGCGAGCGATAAAATGCTAGCTCCATCTGGTTCAAGATTCGCTAAACTAGACTAACGCATTTCAATTATTTAATATCCCCTGTATCAAGCTAATATTCAATTCATAGTGCCACTCACGAGCCTCGAAGAAATGACGCAGGTGGCTATACCAACGAAAGAGTTTTCGCTCACATGCTTTTCTCGGCTTCCCTTAAAGCTCCGCAAGAAAATATGGCAATTGGCTTTCGAAGGACGGACCATCACTCTAAACGTTCATAACTTCAATCAAACTTGCTGTCATCGCTCCTCCATCCCAAGGGAAATCAATATCACCCTCGATCTTGTGAAAGCAACCATGCCGAAAACTCTACGGCTGAATCAAGAAAGTCGGAAGAAGGCTCTTTTCCGATAGAAAGATCTAATCCAACACGACCAGGGAAAGATTGAAGTTGGGTGTGTCAGAGAGGTGCTCGCAATCACCAAAAGATATCTCTCGATCTGAGGGACTTAGCAGAGTTCGCACCGAGCATTTTAATAATAGTAAAATCTCTGTATCTTCCTATAATTATGCTCGAAGAATTACCTGCAGCCACCGAAAAGGCCATCTTCCCCACATGCTGGAACGACATGGTACAATTCCATGCATTAGAGTCACTGACTCTTCCAGTCTTCTTTTGAGAGAGAAAAGAACCGATTCCCTGATTGCTACATACCGAAATTAGATATGTTCCCCAAGATGATGATAACGAGAAAGAGACAGGTCCAAATAATTACTTTCAATTTGAGGCACATGCTCGCTTTGAAGATGACGTGGTTGCAGGATCATGGACTCTACGGTTTCAGGAATCAGAAAAAATCTTTTGAGGTCAATGACAGCAAGGAACAACATGATGTTGGATTTGTTTGAGAAAGCATTCAAGATATTGATGTGATCAGAAAGGGATGGGATCGCATTAACAGAATACTTGGGGAGTGAATGATCGAGTCACAGTGGCGGGTGAGTTCAATAAATCGAGATTGTCAACCGAGGATTAAGAGGAATCGAATTTTGTTCTAGGGAATCGAGGGGGTTTTTGGTATGATTTCGATGTCCAAATTTTCTAGGTATTGAAAGAAGTTTTTATTTTATTTTTTTGAATAGAGTAGATGATTTGTATTAAGTAAGTTTCCTATTTACACACAGAAGAATTTATGACCGAATTCAACATGATGATAGTCTCGCCTGATGATACCACCCTTAGAATTGTAGGACCTCATGTGGTAATATAGTTATTGAAGCAGATAGATCACAATAAGCTGGGTCAAAAAGTTACCAAAGTTCCTACTACAATCATTGAGATCCTCCTGCATTATTGGCAAAATGAAATTGGCGACTTCGGATAATAGATTTGAAACATTGAGGACCACGTGTGAGCACCACCAACTGAATACATGGCTATCATTCTTAATGCAAACTGATTGTGTGTCAAAAAACCAGATGACAAACCATAACAATCTTCATTTATAAAAGTTCTACCAAGAAACAAGCAATTTTTCTATCATTACGCCGACGCTAAAAAATGAAAACCGCCCGATTCTAACTACCACTCCCATCTTGACACTTTGTCTCATGCCCTCCAATCTCAGCCGCCACCCTCTCTCTAACATCACCTCTCTCCTCCAAAATCTCGTCAATTGTCCTAACTGGCCCCTTGAAAAACGTCTTTCCCCCATACTTCGGACACCAATAATACGCCGTACAAAAAACCAATACAAACCCCAAAACCACAACCGCATAATTCATTCCATCCGCATTTGGATCTTCGTAACTCGGGAACAATAACAATACAAAGATGAAGGTCATCCAAACTACTGAATAAACCGCACTGATATAACTTATCTTGTCGCCCATATACCAAACTCCGGGTGTGAAATTGCGAAAAAGGAGACGGGAAACGAGAGGCATACAGTAAGCGAAGTAAAGGCCCATAATTGCAAGATTAAAAATGCTATTTATGGCGATGGTGTTGACGAGCATGAGAAGACCTTCGGTAAGTGTGCAAAGAGCGACAAAGGAGATGGCGCGGATAGGGGTCTTGTTGGACGAGAGGACGCGGAGGTAGGATGAAAATGGGAGGCCGTGGTCTGCATAAGATTGAGTTAGATTTCTTCTGTAACTTTTCATTTGCTCAATTTAGCCAGTAATGAAATTTAATAACTAACCTCTAGCAAAAGCAAAGGTTTCTCTCGAAGCCGCAACCATCAAAATCGAACAATTGGCCACACTCGAGATCCATAGGAAAACTAACAAGGCAACACTCCCACTTTTACCCAAACTGTTGAATGCAATCTGTGCCAGAGGCTGTCCTAATGGTGATGTCACTATACCTATCACATCTGTTCCCATACAGAATGCAATAGTTATGATGACTGCCCAACCCGTCACTGTAGCCGTCACCAATGAAGAGACCATTGCGAATGGCACTGCTTTGGCAGCATTACTAGCCTCTTCGGCTATGGTCGCTGCGCTTTCAAATCCGGAAACAACCCATACTGGTGTAAGAAAGGAGAGCATAAAGGCCCAACCATTATTTGTCCAGAACCCGGTGTTTTGGAACTCTGCGAAGACAAAGCTTGCGGAGTTTTTGAGTTCCGAGGGTGTTCCAGCGGCGAGAGCAACGATAAGAGCAAAAAGCATAGCAAATTGCAGGAATATATAAAACATGTTAAGACGAGAGAGAGTTTGTGACGGCACGCAAGTCATCGCAAAGGTCAATAAGGTGGTTGCTGCGAACATTCCGTAATTTTGATATTTTGTGGCGACAAACACAGAATCTGTATTGATACTACAGATCGCGCCGAGAATAAGGGTCGCTGCATAGATTGTCGAGGCGTATATCGAGATGTACCCTAAGACGTTCATATAACCTCTAAAACAACATGATTAGAGCTTGGTGCAGATATGATCACAGATAAAGGAACGTACGCAAGCCAGCACATGAAAGCCCTCTGCCGTGGTGGCGTGAGACGTGCAACCCACTACCATTTGTTAACAACAATGAATTAATTAATCATTCTCGGGTATTGATGACTTGCATAATACAATCCTCCAGAAGTAGGCATGCTGCTCCCTAACTCCCCCAGACTCAATGCCACCGGGATAAGCAAGAGACATCCCACCAGATATGTCCATACCATCCCCACACTCCCAGCACTGCCTAAACTGAAAACCATACTCTCGGCAATTGCTGGAGCTATTCCCATAGATCCAAAACTTTGTCCGAAGACGGTGGTGTACGAGAATTCGCGTTTCAGCTCGGCTCTATATCCCAGAGATGCCAATAACTCGTCATCGGCCGATATTGTCTCACCTTTCTCCACGCCCAGCATTTCGGCCGCTTTTGCAATCTGTTCAGATCGTGATATGGATGAGGTGTTGCTGCCATCACGTCCCCCCTTTTCAGGATACTTGCCTGTTTCTTCAGACATGGGGAAAAGCAGCCACTCGAGACGTTGTCAAAGCCTTGCAATTATGCTGATAGCTCTAGTGACTATGATCCAATTTTGAATAATGTGTTGCAGAATTGTTGTGAGAGTAAGTCCTTGAGATCCTAAAAAATGGGGTGTGAAATTCTTTTAAATTAGGTCCCGAGCTCCTTCCCCCAAAGCCCGAGATAAGAAAATCCAAGCCCATGAACTCAAAGACTGCTGTCCACGAGTTCATCCCATCATTGAGCCTTGCCATGCAGCATGAAGACTTCATTCTTGCATACTTAGTACCATTGATGTCCTACGCGACGGGGGGATTACAAGCCACGCAGTAACATGCGAGCCATGATGAGAGGCAGTTCGGGATGTTGAGATAAGGAATCCGGGGGAGCATGCTTGTTAATGGTCACAGCGTTTGGGACCGATAAGAAACCCCTGGAACCATAGAACCAGCCAGCGGAACTATCTTTGAAAGTATGAATATCGAATTCAAAGATATCGATACCGATAAGCATTTCAATTGAGTAATGGATAAAAGCTACAATGCTTGCATTCAAAGATGAACCGAGGCATGAAGACACCACTTGATGGTCTTTATTGCGAGGCATCTAAGATCGTGACGTCTTGATTTTACCATCTCGTCCAATCCCATCCCAAACTCCATCATCAGAAAGACAGGGCTGCATGAAATGCTCGCTTTCCAAGGGCATCACCGTCGCGACCTTCCTCATTCTCATGCTGGAATCTGCTTACGATTGTGTTTTCCAGAGATAATACACTGCTGGGATACTGTCATCGGTCGAGACTTACATAGATAGGAGCTGTCTATTGTCTTATCGACGCGAATCACTTGGTTCGCTGCGGACAATGAAGTAGAGAGGATGAAAATCTTCATTTTGAGCACTGTGTTAGCTGTGATGATATCTTTTAAAGATAGCAATGGAGCTCGACATGATTGGCTTCGATCTCCCCCGACTGATGAGACATATGCACCATGCACAGTTGATTTGAAGACAGGTGAGGGTTTGTATTCTGATATGTTGCTGAAAGCATGATTGAGGTCTGTGAGATGAAGGAATGTAAATCTTATGATATATATGTAAATGGTTTCGGGAAAATATAATGATCACAGCGAGTGTGAATCTTTTCAAATAGACTAGCAATGGATAATATCAAGAAGATCAAAGCATATTCGAAGACATCAGTGGTTTTGTTTATTGACATCTGTTGGGAGCGAGGTGATTATGTAATCAAATAGCAAAAATAGGAAGAAAGCATCAAACGAAAATGTGTCATAGAAATTCTTTCTCATCCAGTCCACATTTATCCAAAATATTTACTTGCATTATCATTTAACGCAATGTCAACAGACAACTCGACACAATACAGCGATTTATACCAATAAATCCTCACAGTTGGGACGAAGAACTCTTCAAAATGAAGTGGTCAAAAGGGAAATGGAAATGCTTTTTCTCAATGCCAATCTTAAGCTTGATGGATTTCACACAGAAAGACAACAGATAATCATCTAAACCCTTTCATACAATTCCGGCTTCTACAAAAAGGCAAATATGTATCAAGTATGGGTGTTTATATATGTATGAAAGCCAGGATATGCCATCCGCTCCTCTGTGGGATCATGGTACATCCTCTCCATTCCAATCAGATATCCATACACAGTCACTTGTGCCGAGAATTGATCGCAAGTTTGAGATCGACCCCTTTAACAAATCGCGATCTTACCTATTTGTATACAAGCACTTCTTTCGATATCTATCTCTCAGATCAACCTCTCCGAAATATCTGCTGCTTGCCTGTTTTCCTCTTCTTTTCTTGCTTGCTATCATCACACACAGCAAAATACTGATCGAAATTGAATGGTCTATTATCCAATTTAGACCTCATTCTTGCTACGGCTAGACTTCTTGATTTAGTCTATTCAATCTGCCATTTAATTATCATGATCTTCGGATCAAGTCAGAATATAGCTTTGTTCTTGCTGCTCCATAGTATCTCATGCTTATATTGATATTTATATACAAGCAAAGATGACTATGAAGGGGCATCCAATGGATTAACACTTCCCATCTGCTGCCTACTACCGAACCACCCAGCAACGATCTTTTGGTCAAACACTTTCTCTGGATTGGCTATCCATAGTGACAATTTTGAATTTTTTTGGAACGTTGGGACTGTGGGTGGTTACATTCCTATCAAATCAACGACAGCCCTTGCTGCTTAACATGCGGTGTAACATCAAATCCATGTTGTTGTAATTTATCGCTAATTTTCTATGTATCGACCGAACAGATACTTCACTTGATTGTATTAATCCGAACGTCATAGTTCTCACAATAGCTTTTCTTCATGGATTATCCAACTACTTAACGACATTTCTGCCATTATGTATCTATTATTAAGGGAGTTTATTATAGAAAAGAATATCTTGAGACGGTATCTATTATTTCAGATAGACCAGTGCAATGTTTTTCAGCTTCGAAAGCCACCCCATATCTCTTTAGATACATTTATTTGCATTTGCTCCAGTCTTCGCTCTCGGAGTACTCCTTTAAGCCGGTGACTTTGAAACTGGAACCAAGCTAAACACGACACTTCATACATTTCTTTTACCTCACGTGAGATCGAACTTACGTCTTTGGGCAATACCAAGTTTCCCCATCCAAATTCCGCACTATAGGCTGTAGAATGTGCTGCTTCTCTTTCGAGTCGTTCTGAACGAGTTCTATCATGATCTTTGACAGTGACCTCTTTGCAAGTGAATTTGTTTCCAGTTAACTCTCCCCAGACTTAAAAAGACGTCACGAAACTTGCTACTTCGCTAATTTCCAACAAGTCCTGCGTTGGAAGACTTTGGACCAACATTTCCAAAAAAAACGAAAAAAAAAAAAAAAGTACTTGCATCAGTTGGGACAAAAAGTGAATACTCCGCTCCATTCGAACTGGCACTGTGATAGACCCATTCACCTAAGCCATTATTATTCGCAATCGTAGTAACTCTACGATCTCTCGGCCATGGAAACTGAAGCCATTCTTTTTCCGTAGTCCAAACTTATCCCCATACTCTTTCACATTCGTCGTATAGTCTACTTTTCTCCCCAAAAATCCTTCTGCTCTTATTAAAAGCACGTCGTGACCTCTGCTTTTGCATCAAAATGACAAGTATAATAATACTTTCCGTTAATTAACCCCTTAAAGTAGGGCAAAGTACTCCAAATGAATCTCTTAAGCTTTCCTTCGCCCCGAAAACTTTGGTCGAGGCTCTGGTAATTGCCTACCCTTGATAGATCTTAATGAAAGCAGCATAGTTACAGGTAATCTGGTCTCCTTGCTTCGAAAGATCTTCGTACTTTTTGTAGAGTGGTTCCCAGAAATTTGTACGAGGGAACATTACTTCTGCGACGGAGAACGCTGGAACGAGTGAGAATTGATCATCTTGGTCGACAACCACAACCTCGATACCTTGAGTAGAAAGAGCCTGGGCTACCGGCGAGGAGGCATTACGGGTGATTCCTTGAACTTTCCATCTTAATGAGAGAAACTTGGTAGCTGCATAACCACCTTATGATATATGGTAGTGTGGGATACTTCTACATAGGTGAGATATAGGATAACACTGGATGCCATTTGTTCCTAACATGACTAAACATTGACAGACCGAGTCTCATTCACGGCATCAATGAAAACATCATCAAAGTATCCAGTTTCAATCCTTTGAAATCGCCTAAAGTCTCAGATCACTGATAAGTCCAGAAAAGTTATAAGGTCGCTTGGTCAATGAGTCTCAATCTTTACAACGATCACGGCTGCTAGAATCCCGCCAAGAAGTTGTGGTGGAACTCTATCTACTTGGCTTGATGTCTAAGTAGCACAAAGTATTTACCACGTCAATTCAACATGCAACTTAGCCATCACAATCTCCGTCGGTCCACTGAAGAAATTCAACCCCTTAACAACTAGTCGCTTTCTGTGAGAGAAAATCATCATAGTAACCTATAACTTTGTGTTCAGCAATATAACACCAACTTCCATCCAAACCGGCTTCAGAAGGGCCTTTATCAGCCAAGATGTGCTAGAATAAATGCCGAATACCTTGCCGAATCTTACTATTGACTCAGGAAGAATGTACCGGGCCAATCTCCTTTCGCCATAAAGTCTACCGTGTTCCGCCCAGCTTACAAAGACGTTTTTTTTCTCAAGCCCTTCCGCCGACGCTACACAATCTGTTCGTGATATATCAGGATCAACTTCGGAGAAGAGAGAGGGTATGTGTCATAAAGTGGGGCAGTGACATCTCCCATCTAAACATTCTTCAATCAAAACGCATCGAGGACCCCAGTGAGAGCCCTTCCAAATTGTATAGACGTCAGTTCTTGGAAGTCTCCATGTCTTCGAGCAGTATTCACCTACCGTATCAAATCAACAACTTCACATACCACTTTGCTCACCAGGGGCTAACATTTTGGGTGTGTGATTGTCAAATTGGATCGAAATTGATGAATTTTCAATCCACCTTGCTGATTCTCTCACTCGGAAAGACGGTATAAGGGACAGCAAGAGAGCCAATTTAATATGAAGTCGTTAAGTTAATACGGCATGTGCCTTTCTGTACCAGGACTGATGGCCGAGACTCAAGAAGAAGTAGCTCAAAATAGAATTAGCTCCTTCTGGGACAGGTAGTGGATGGGGTCAGCGGTGAGATTCAATCAGATAAGATTACAAGCATTACAAGCATGTTATTACAAGCAGCATGCTTGCGATCTTATCTAATCAATCAATTACCGACTGGTGGACCAGGGGGTTATGCGAAATCCGCATTTTTTGAAAAAATAAAAAAATCTGACCGTATCAGAAGAGGTGTATTAGTTCCTCTCAACGCACCGTTAATGGGTATAGTTAAAGGGGTTTGGCGTGGAGAGAATTGTCTACAAAAAAATCATTATGATGCAATCTTGATGGGCAATTCTCAGAGTCTGATGATATGTGAGAGTTCAGAGAAACACATTAGCAAAACCACGCTTTTTTACTCGTGCTTATAGCGTTCGAAGTTCGCTCACAATGAAAACTAAACCCTCTGTGTATCAGAGGTCAAAGGGTTGAGATCAGTCTTCCGGAATTTCGAGCAGAGCAAGTAGCCCCACACATGCCAACTCAAATTGGACACTATTCGCAGATCTCATTTACGAGAACAAATGTCACTCATTGATCAAAGTGGGATTGTTAGATTGATTTAAACGGAATAATCGGATACAGAGCTTCTATACAAAATGGCGTGATAGTCTTGAAAATTTGCCTAGATCATTCGTCTCAATTCTTACCTCAATTCACTTCGAAGTCAAGATGCTCCTCTCTTCTTTGTGGTCGACGACATGTTTGTTGATCTCGTCTGTTTTGACCGATCATGTCAACGCTAAACCATATGTTCTGGACCACAGGACAAATGTCTCGTACACTGGAATCACCTCTAGCAAAGGGGTGGAAAGTTTCCGGGGTATCCGATACGGTTTAGATACAAGTGGTGAAAACAGATTCGCACCTCCCCGAGCTTTCGTCCCTCCCCACGGCTATCACTACAATGCTACGGTCCAGGGTTTTGATTGCCCTCAGCCTTCAGACTCGGGTTTCTTGTTCCAAACAAATGTCACAAACCTTTCAGAAGATTGTTTGAACTTGAATATTGCCAGACCATCTTGGGCCAAGAATGGCTCAAAGTTGCCAGTCATGGTTTACATCTATGGAGGTAAGTGATTTTATAAAACTCCATTATTTGAGCCCACTAACCAATTCAGGTGCGTTAATTGTCGGGACCGTCAATGAAAGGACCACTGCACCTGACGGATTTATCCATGCATCGGTTGCAGGCGGCGAACCCGTAATCTATGTTGGAATGAACTACCGTATCAACATTTTCGGGTTTCCAGCTTCTGAAGCTCTGAGGCAAAATAATTCTCTCAATGCGGGTCTCCGGGATCAAAGATTGGCTCTTGAATGGATCCAACAAAACATTGAAATCTTTGGGGGAGATAAAGACCGAGTGACAATCTTCGGACAATCATCAGGAGGTTTGAGCGTTGCTCTGCAAATCCTCGCATATGGAGGCTCGAAGCCTGTACCTTTTCACGCAGCCGTAATGGAAAGTACTGCACTCGAGCCAACTATGACATCAAATATCAGCTTCAACTCCACCGCTGCGGTTGCTGCTTTCGCTGGATGCAATAGTACCGATTATCAATCCATGGCCACGATTGCCTGCTTGCGATCACTCTCCATGGAGACTCTCTTGAACCACATGATTTACCAAGAAGTCGATAGCGCTGACAGTAATGATGGAGATGTTTATCTCCCAACCGTCGACCAAGACTTCCTTCCTCAAAAAGCATCGCAACTCCTCGCACAAGGGAAATTTGCCAAACTGCCTATTATTGGTGGATGGATGGAAGACGATGCCACACTCTTCACACCGACCATTATTGAGACCGCAAATGACACAAGAGACTTCCTGTCCAGCATATACACAGCCGTCAATACCACTACGTTTGACGAGCTTTTAGATCTGTATCCTGCATCCGAATTCAACGCGAATCCCAGCGCAAACTTAAGTACCGAGTTTTATCGCTGCGCCCAGATCTTCCGCGATATCTTGCTCGTCTGCCCCACTGTTCTTTTCAGCCAAGCCATGGCTAAAAAATACAACACTACAAACCCACCATCATATTTGTACGTCGGAAATCAAACAATCATGACCTCCTATCTCGATGCCACGGGTCAGCCCGGGCTTGGGGCTATCCACACTAGTGACCTTGCGTATCTTTTCAACAATATTGATCTTTACAATGTCACGGATCTCGACCTTCCGGATTATGTGTTTGAGCCTACGGAAAGTGATTATGCGTTAGCGAAGAGCTTACCGTTGTCGTGGATCTCGCTTGGAACTCGCGGGAACCCGTCGAGGATTAATGGATCGATGCCGGGATGGACATCGGCATGGCCGACCACGGGAGGGGAAGGAGAGATTTTTGTCATTGGGGGTGGAAATGAGGGAATGAGTAAGCTTGGAAGTGATGGGGTGAATAGTGGAATAGTCGGAGAGAGGTTGGTGGAAAGATGTGCGTTCTTGGGGAGAGAGGATGTGATTGAGCAGTTTCAGTTTTGATTATAATGAAATTGGTTTTATAGAAGAAAAATTAGATTCACAAATGATTTAGTCTGATGGCTACATGAAGTTAAGAGGTGACCATTTCAGAAACTACCATGTGTAAAACGGAAATAGGAGCTATTAGCCTCATGTGTGATTGTCGTAGATGGGGCAAAGGTCTTTCTATGCAAATCATGAGTTCGTTGGCTGAAAATCAATGGTGGTTTCTACGTTACTTCAGACCTGGACGTAAGTCAACTATGCCTTGATGAGGCAGATATCAGTCGACAGATAACAAAGTCCCATGGCAGCCTCGTTGTTCTATCTTCATCGAACACATAGAATCCTATCCTCCAAGAAGGTCTGTACGCCGCTGTTAACCCGCATTGTTTAAATGGGAATGGAAAAACTTCGCTTCCAACGATAATTGGAGCTATCTTACCTCACCGATGGGGCTGTTCTCTGACTGGTAAATTGATTAAGATTGGGGTTCATTTCCTTGAATCAATTTTCGGGTCATACTTGGGTCTAAGTTGTTGGCAATTACTAATTGATGATTATCCTAAGCGTGTGGGAAGAATAAAAAATATATGTACAGTTTGAAAGATACATGCGAAACAGCTTGTCAATAACCTCTCCGATCTTCGTGCGCTCTCCATTTCTCCCCACTAGCTCCCCTGAAAGCTCTTTTCCAACCCATTGCTATATCTAAGGGTACAAAGCCAAAGGACTAACTCCCTGGGCTGGTCCCAACGTAGTCTCATATTGCAATTTCCACCACTCGACCCTTGTACGATCCTGCATAAATTGTCTGAATTGACTGGTCTGTGTTGTATTGCTCGTATAAACCGTGCCTCCAATATCCAAGCTCTTTCTAGGTGATCCAGAAGTTGAAGCCTTCTGCCATTCATCACTGGTAACCCAAGCCAAGAAAAGTTTGGCAGTCTTAGGTCTCTTGGTAGAAATAAAAGCCGCAGCTGTCTGTGCCCATGCCATGTGTTGTTCCGGGGCTGCTGGTTGCGCGATTTTGAAGTATGTTTCATTTGAGGGTGGATACGTCGTAAACGAGAGAACTCTTCCTTCAGGGGAAGAACCAGATGCAGATGCGGTGGCGTTGTTATGGTTGTCTCGCATGACATACCCGGGAGTGGCGGTTCCGCGAACCCATTGAACGTCTTGTTTCGCAAGAGCATCGAGCCATTCAAACCCGTATTTTTCAATGATGATGGAGAAAAGATAGCCGATCGCATCATCATCGTTAGGGTATGTGGCCACAATCTTACCCTTCCACTTAGGGTCTAGCAGGTCAGCATAGCTGGTTGGAGCCTCGGAATCTGATACATAAGTACTGTCCCAGGAGAAACTTCCGAAGGTGCCTAGAGAAAGTAGTTAATATTTTATACTCGAGCATAATTAATCAAGCAACATAGACTAACCAATGTCGACAGGCAAGAAAGCACCATCGAGATCCGTCTCTCCCGAGTAAAGATCAGCGAAAGTTGGAGGCTTGTAGAACATTAAACGCCCCTCTTCCTTCCATCGTTGGAAATCATTGAGAGTTTGAAGAACGGCAATATCGACGGTTTCCTTATTAGCCCAGTAGGCTCTATCAATTCGACTGTCGTGGTATTTTGAGAGATCGACTGTAAGATTGAGATGAATCTTTGGGAAGCGTGCAGCCCAAGCTGCCTGCATGGCTAGACCTTGTTCTCCAGCTAGAATTTTGTCAATACATGTCCATTTTAGTAGGAAAGCGATAGGATCAAAGATAGTCATCAAAGAAGTTACTAACCATCACCACCTGAAGCTACGACCAGTTTTCTATCTTCCTTAAGGGCTGCAGCGTAAAGCTCGTCGATAGTCGAGGTATCGATTGGAACACTGCTCACCCGGGCAAATGAAGTGCCAAAGATGCTGCTCAAGGCAAGTGCTCCGGCAGTTGGGAAACGCATTTTGGATCGAGATGAAGCAGGAAAGATTGACTAGAAAACAACTCCAAAGCCCGTGGTCTGCTCTAGAATGAATAAACGTCGGAGAAGATGGGAAGCTGTTATATATATTCCTCAAAAAAGAAAACATGGATGGATCTACCAATGGGGCTGATCGTTACCAACTGCAACCTCCTCTCGCCATTTCTGCTGTGCACTGGCACTATCCCGAGTCTTACCCGGCATTTCTACCAAAACGCAATTGTTCCTAGAAATCATAATCGATGATAAATCATGACGAGATCAAAGTTCCACAATCTTTTGCCAACGGCTCCCTCCAAATACAACTCTGCAGCTTTATAGAGAAGGTTAAGTTGACATCTACGGCAATCCGTAATCGCTCTAATTAAGATGAGGTTACCTACGTGAGCAGAATGTCACTCGGCAGTGTAAACATCCTTGTTTTGCCGAAGTCCATAACCTTAAAATCAACCTTGATTCGCTGATTACCCCATACATTTTTTCGTTCGTATATGAAGTACATGGAGACTCTAAGGAAGGCTGAAGTCAACATCAGACGGTGCCCCTGACTAGGACAAGATAAGATGGGGTAGACCAATGATCTACCGGGTTTCTAGTCCGTGCATGGGAAAGTGACCTGTCGGTGCATATCTGTGCCCTTGAAAATTATGAAAATTATGCGTTAGGCGGAATTTACCGATTTTCCATCCCAAGTATCTACACATTCTTTGAATTCTATGACGTCCTCAAACTCCTGAAACTATAATCAATCTAAGTTTCGATTGATTCTCCCTATGCATATACCAATACGGTTATTATACCAAGCTTTCACCTCCGACTTTCTTAATTTCCAAGATTAAAGCAGGGTTAGTTTGAGGGAGCCGAGACTTCGTTCACCTCTATCGAAGCTTCCAGGATTCCCCTCGTCTCCGCCCAGTGCCGTATCGCTTATAGTGCTTTCAATGCCAAAACGGGTGACTTCGGCATATGGCATGGGGATGTTTTGCCGTAAATAAAGCGAGCGGTGATGGAAATAGCACATTGAAATGATGATATGCAAATATCGGACATTGGAATGTGGAACGCAGGAAACGGTATTTCATGCAATTAGACACCTTAGTATTCCAGTGCATTCGGGATCTAGTCTGAGAGAACCAGTCATCACGGAGGGGAGTCCCTCGACCGATAAGCTAGACTTAGAATGCTGCGGATTTCTTCGGCGCTCTCAAAGTGCGCTCTGAGAGCACCATCAACGGAAATCCAGAAATTCCGTTGCAGATTACCATTTAAAGTCCATTGGCTGCAAAAATAGCATGAACATCTAGACGATATAAGATCTACTGCTGCTTGATGGCTTTAATATTTTCAACTCTAATCTTTCTCTCCTAGTCGACCACCAAAGAGAAGGTCATGCCGGGATATATGTACACAAACCCGAATTTCCGAAGACGCAATATAGATGTGACATCGCATCATACAGAGTCCAGCTTCGGGAGAGATGAATTGAAGTTCTCACCAATAAAGTTTCCTAAAAGGTTCGAGGAATTTAATTCTTAAAGAGTCCCGCGGTTTTAGAGGCGTTGGAACCGGTACCATAAGTAACGAGACAGTCCTCGGAATTTTCTTTGAACAGATGAAGCGTATGTGCCGTGCCTTTCCTTCCTATGCATCATACTAAACACTTTCAAGCTTACCTCTTCCATCTCGTGCCACAGTATCAACAATTTCTTTGCTGGGAAACATCATAAACGTAGTATTGGACCACGCATTCATTACTTTCGGGTCGCTACGTTTTATTATCGAAAATGGATATAAAATTCATTCATCGTCCCCATCCAAACACATATCTACTACAAGTAAACAGGGGTGGGGGTGTTGGCTTATGTATTATAGAAGAGGCGGGTCGTTGTGGAATCGCTTCATGGGCCGGCAATGTTCCGGAATACTGGATATGAATTTTCAGGCTTAACTGTTTGTATCGAGCAGTACAGCTTATCCACTTCGCACCATTGCACGGGGTGTTTGAATAAAACAGCGGCTACTGTTATTTATACACCTGTGTCTCTACAGAGTTAATACAAAATCGCGTGAAACCATGCCACTCCTGCCAAGCACTGCTTCCACTCTCAGGGTATCCTCCGCTCTCGGCCTGATATTCATCCTCCGCCATCACTTCAACTCACACCGTATCTTCACAGCCCTCTATTACCACCACTGAGGACTCCATTCCAATCTCCCATAAGTAACATAGCAACCATAAGGACAGCCATATGGCCCACTCATTCTAGCATCTGGTTCCATGGGTCTACCCACATTCATGGAGTGTCTTCGACAGGCGTCATTCGATGGATTATTACCATACACGACTCGAAGAGGTGGAAGTTTGTTATGAGGAAATGCGTAAAAGTCGCGGATATTGGTGGGAGTTAGATGGTCTCTTGAAGGAATTTTTGGAAGGTGGGGATAGACGTGGAAATGATAGGTATTCATGATTATGATTAGATTGATGGTGGAGCAGGTTTTAGTTGAAGTTCTAGTTGGTCTCAAGCTAAAGGTCCGTCGTTTTGTTTGGTTGACTAGACTTGTAAGCTTACTTTGGCTCGAAAATCTAGCTATCAGTACTAATTGAGTGTTTTTGATAACAATTAGATGATATCCTCAAAGCTCGAGCTATAGTAAAGGTTGGAAAGGAAGATGGGAAAAGAAATTGATTTCAAAGCGAAGCATTTTATAGCTAACTTTTGAATCTTCTTCATCCCATTCAACTTGAATGAGCGCAGGATGATTCATGGATACGATTTTTTGCTAAGCTTATTTCTATCAGTTCATTATAAGAATGAAAGGGTTATTTGATTTAGGCGTTTGTCCTATCAAGCTGAAAGTATGGTTCAAAGGCAAACTTGCGCTCATGTTCGAGGCGAGATCGTGAATCGTAAGACTTTCTCCACGGCAAAGCATCTTTACAATTTGCCACAATTTGATCCATGAAAGATCAGAATGCCCTAGTATGATAGTTCCTATGGAATTGAGACATACAAAAATTTCAATCACACCCAGTGTGCAATCTTTCATTCTAAGAGGAGTTCATTGTACTTTACGGAGATATGGATGAGTATTCATGTTTGTTAAATAATATAGAATTGGGTTAGAAGGAATGTCCATATTTGGTGCTTGAAGGCAGAAGGGAGCCTGTTTTCTTGCTTTCTCGATCTAGACCTGGATAGTCGCGTTTTGGTGTAGCCACAACCCTTCCATCACAAAATATCTTTGGATACCCTCCATTCGACGGAGTCATGTGTTTTCTACAGCTACTTAATTTCGTCACTCGAGCTAAAGCAAGTCATAGATTACGATGCTGTGAGATTGTGGCGCTGGTGTATTTTGTGGCTGCACTAAAGCTCACACGAGCTCATGCGTGACATATTGTGGAATTTGAGAGACTCTTGTTGAATCTTCGTGAAACATAAAATTGTCTGTCAACTAGAAGAATCGCTCGAAAATTGACTAGGGAGGAAGAGATTAGATTAGACTGCTGATTTTTCCGTCAAATTAGATTCGCACATGCAAAAATAGAATTTCGCCCGTGAACCTCTCCTTAGGTTCGCCACAGTAAGACTACAACTCACAGTCTTCGTTCTCGTAGGGGGAAACTTTCAGAAATAAGAACAGTGAAGCAACTTTAAACATACAAGACAATACATGAACCCACCTCGGTTTTGATTTATGTATTTATAATAGAATCCAAGAGATCCAGGTCGAAAGAGGCGATTGCACTCTGGTGTTCCTGCGATTACTATTCACAATGTGAGCACACGTATTCCGTGCAGCTTACAAATTTTCATGACGCTTGAAATGTAAGCTCGCTTGAAATTTTTTATATCTCATGGCGAACAGATCCACATGCTTATTGAACATGTATTGGATGAATCAACTGAAATGTCCAGCATATTCAAATTTTAGTCTGCAATGGTGGCTTCCCGCTGAGCGGACTTAATACACCATGATATGACAAAGCTGTGATGGTCATTTGGGGAGACGAGTAATCTTGTATGCCTTAAAGATATTCAAAAGATGTGTATAAAGAGAGACTCCCTCCAAAAAGCAAATAAACTCAATCTAAATAGCAATTCATAAAAAGATAGAGCTAAACAATCAACACAATGTTATCCTTCAAATCCATAATCGTCCTTATCCTCACCCCAATGAACTTGGCTACTGAAATCCAGCATCTTCCAACGCCACTCTCATGGGACGTCTTCCACGCCCCGGAGCTTCCCGTTGTTGATTCGCCACATAACTACACCATATCTCCTACGTCTTTTACACTCCTACACGGCCAGTCGACCGCCGTCCTCGTTGATGCTCCTGTCAACATCGAAACCTCCCATGCACTAGCAGACTGGGTTTCTGAAATTATCGGCAACAAAACTCTAACCCACATTTATATTACTCATGGCCATGGCGACCATTTCTTTGGCATCCCAGTTCTCCAACAACGTTTCCCTGGTGTGATCGCTGTAGCCACTGAACGAACTATCGCACATGTAGCCGAACAATTGAGTTATGCAGAATTTATCGAGTTCTGGTCTGCTACATTTCCTGATCAGATACCTACCCAGAATGAAACAATTCAGTCGTTACCTCTTAATGGAAAATTTTACCTCGAAGGTCATTTGCTTCAGGCTGTCGAAGTTGGACAATCGGATACATATAATACGACTGTTTTACACGTTCCTTCCCTAGAGCTCGTGATAACTGGCGATGCCGTGTATGGAGAATGTTTCCAATATCTTGTTGAGACTAATACCGCGGAATTGAGGGCAGAGTGGATAAGAGCTGTTGATAAGATCGAGAATTTACGACCAAAGATTGTGGTGCCAAGTCATAAGCAGATCTGGGATGGATATGGGACAGATCATTTTGAGAAGACTAGACAGTATATCAAAGATTGGGAGACCTTGCTCGAAGGTGCAACGAGCGCTTCGGATTTGAAGGAGAAAATAACCGCTTTATATCCACAGAGAGTTGGGGACTGGATCTTGGGAATTAGCATTGACGAGGTGTTTCCTAACCAGAGCAGTGTAAAGGGAAGGAATTTCTTTCCGGTTCCTAGGACTTAGTAGGTGCGAAAGGATATAACCTGTTCGATGTAATCAGGAAAATAGAGAACAATTTAAAAGGGGCCAAGTTAATTCATTGTCAACCTCGTTTCTTGGCGCGAGATATTATTAGCACCTTTTTTTTATACATTCGAACCCATTGAAAATTGCTTTCTTACGTTGTTTTTGATGTCAGCAATGTGCTTTGTAGATGCAGCTATGCAGTGGCTAGAATATAGGCTCAGACCATTACAAATCAACGTCACCCACATGATATGTATAACTTTACACGTGATAATTTGTATTTTCTCCGCTTCTTCATATCTCGATGCGCGTTTTATGTCAAACATTCTTATTAGTAACTTCCCGTCTTACAGTACAGCTCATCTCATAATGTACACCATGTCAGATACCAAAACACCCTTTACCCCAACAAAGCCCATGACGACGACGGAATGAACCCAGAACGTGCCCATGTCCAGTACCCGCACATCTGCATTCGTAAAACCGAGTCATCGTCTCGTACTAATAAAAGTTACGAACAAATGAATAAGCTTATACTTCGCAAATTAAATGGGTGATGAGCGTTGCATAACCGAATGCGCATTTGGCGGGTTGGATGAGCCGTAGGTGGGATGTTTGGATGATTCGGGTGGTGACGAAGTGATCGGCCTGGAATTGAATCGGGGAGTGGGGCCGAGATTTGGTAAGTGCTTCAAACGTGTAAGAACGAAGACAGAGGTAGATACTCGGCTACTGGATGTATAAGAAAGAAGAAGAATGACAATGGTGAATTGACTGATTGTGAATCTAGATACTGCTGATGTGATGGGTGAGATAATTGTATACCTATGGTGCGGATAGGCAAAGGCGGAAAGAAGATACAGTGTCCGAATGGACTCTCAGAAGTGCATTTTTTTTTAAATAAAAAAAATCATTTTAACATGTAGAGTTCAGTTGTCAGGATCTTTCCAGACTATTATATTAGATAGAATGTGCTTCATTTTGATTCCGTATGCTATGTATATATGTACTTCCTTTGTCTCATCCATTAATCCATCATGCACTAATTCATTTCGGAAATTTCCTTAAAACTATTTACAAAAAAAAGTCCCCTCTTAAAAACAAACTATTCATGACAAGCTAGCAGTAATGTTAGGAAGCAATGCTTCAGTGAACTGCCAGAGCAGAGTTGAATCTTGAGCATGGAAAGCAGCTCCTGTGTAGAAAGTGTTTTGTTGTCCTTGAAGTGCATACAAATCACTGTAAAAACCAGCAGCAATAGCTTCAGCTGGAACCCACAACTCAAATGGTGTATGTCTGGAATATGCGAGGAGTTCTGGGGTGCTCTCAGTCATACCTGTGATTTGGAGTCTTTCAAGCTCGCCATACATGGCAGCACGGACTTCGTCGTCGGTGATAGAGATTGCGGAACCGTAGTAAAGATTGAAGACATCTGGGATAGAAGTAGGGCTGATGGCATACGCGGCTGGAAGAGGTGGAAATCCGTAGGCGGTATCATCGGCGACGTTGACAACGGAGATACCGGTTGGAAGGCCAGTATTGCCAAAGACACCAACATAGTATCCGGAGTTGTTGAATTGGGAGAAAAGGGTTTGCTCTGAGATGCTAAGATCCCACCCTGCAAGATTGTTAATCTGAGGTGTAATGCTGAAGACCAATTTTTGGGCATTGATGAACTTGTAGCCGGTAGGAGTGCTGATAAGAACTTGGGCGCAATCACCACTTCGGTCGACTGCGATGATTGTTGCGCTCAGGAAAACGTTGTCGTCACCGATAATTTCTCGTGCTGATTCGTAGAGTAAGCTATTATCCTGTGCAGCGGTTCCCAAGAAACCAGTGGTGAAACATTCGATGACACCCGGACCAAAGTTTTTAAGAACGTATAAAGTAGGCTTGGACAATAAATCTCCCAGACCCTGAGCAAAGTTGAACATGAATCCAAGAAATTCTTCGCCGAAATTGTATTTAATTGCGAACTCCTCAAAAGTGAGCAAAAGATCTTCTGGTACTGGGTCTGGTAAATCAAATCCATTCTCAAGATAGGGGTATTTCGCAAGTTGTTCCATGTAGAGCACAAGGCCAGCGGTAAAGTCAGCAGTCGTATAAGTAGAGTTCTCAAGACCGGTTCGGAAATCGGCATATACACTTGATTGAACATATTCCGTTGTGTCGGCCACTGCCAAAGTGACGTTAAGACGTGCAGCATAATTTTTGACAAGATCGATATTGTGGAAGATAATGACACCATAGTCGTCTGAAACCCCAGTTGCAGGATCAATATAGGTTTCTGTGTGGCCCCCCATGCGAGCTTTATTGTCAATGACTGCCACAGTCTTGCCAGCGTCGAGGAGACCAATTGCTGCATAGGTTCCAGAGGATCCGCCACCAATCACTACCACATCCCTTTCGACATGTTCGACGTTGTGGTATATAACACTGTTAATAGTGACAGAGGCAGTAGTGTTTAATACCGCGGCAAATGCTCCAAGAGAGAAATAGCTTGTAGCAGCAGCCAAAAGCAATGGAGTAACTTTGAAGATAGCCATTTCAATGCTTGTAATTGATGTTAACACTTGAAGGAGGATATTGAGAGGAAGTGGAGGAAGAGGAAGATAATGAGGATGCTGTTGAAAATCGGAGTAACAATCAAAGGCGACGCCAGACTTTATATATCTAGGGGCTAGAAACAAACGCTGGGTAAAGACATTGAAAGAAGTCTGTGCTCTGTCATGTCATCCCACTAAGGATTTTGTGTCGCTCGAGCAAGATCTATAGGATATCAGATGGCAAGTAGCATGGGGTTTCGTTCAGTCATATTCCTCTGGGTCTTTTTGACCAACCAGATATCATGCATTCCGAACCCTTGCTTCATGGAAGAATTCTGGAAGACTATATGACCAGGTATATTACGATCCGTGGTATACTCGAATGGGGGATTTTGAGTACTTAGTGATTGGCAGGCAGAAGGTTCGCCGCATTGACTTCAATCCAATGTGTGCGTTAGCCAATGTTGATCCTAGGAGATCCTTCACGAATGAAGAAGGCAGGCTCGCCCCGTCTCAGAATTTTATCAATAGCGTTCCAATACTGAGTGGGCGGAAGGATTCGCATACATATTGTAGAAATCTTAAATTTTGGTTGTACAAAGATTTTGCGTTTGAATCGACGTGTGTTGGCGTTGTTATTCTGGGTCCGGGTAGTTACCACTAGCGGGTCTTGCAAGTTATTAAGTTATTAGTGCGCGCACACGCGAAGCACGAACATGAACAATTCCACCCCCATTTCTCACTCAAAATACTAAATTCTTACTTCACTCCAGAATAAACTCTATTTTTGGATGGTGGAGCACGCGTTAACCAGACCTTTTAATTTGAACTCCATTATTTTTCTCTTCAAACGCGTTCGGTTAATATCGATAACGTGAAGATATCTATTCCCAGCCTCTTGAACTAATGTGGAGCACCAAGAATCATAAATGGGATATTGAGCAATATTTCACGACGACGCAACCTATTTACGATCTAGGTATGACTAGAAAGACCTCGTTGATTTATTGACTTGACCTCAACTATTAAGTCTAACACAATTTCAGCTCATATCTTACAGACTATTTGGATTATAAGCGCCCGGGATCTCGGGTATCAAAAAGTTATTCTTCGGAAGGTCTGCTTTACATCTGGAAAATGCTCGGCTAATGTTCTTCAGTGTAATATACATCCTTAACGGCGTGATTATTCATTGAATAATGTCAGTTTTCTTGCAGGAAGAGAAGAGACTTCACCCGCAAAGTTTGTGAGTACAGTCTACATGATGAACCACAGAAAAGCATCCTGCATTTTTGCCTGGTTTTTTGAACAGATTTAATGCTGTTACATCCTTGAGTGACGGGCTCAGCTACGCCTTTTGATGCAGCCAGATGTCATTGTCATGCAGTGCCACATGCCAATAACGAAAAAGCACGAGAATGAAACCAACTAAAATGGATGTTCTACTTTGATAAATAGGATTGAGTGACATACCCGATCCTCCGCTAATTCTCTACGCCTTCTTGGTTTGCTCTATCTGATCTTGTACCTCTTGCACTTGTGGGGTTCCAGGCGAGCTTGCCTCCAACAACATTTTCCGTTGATCCAATTCTTCAAATATTGCCCAGTCACCAATTTGCTCATCGAAGAATTGATCCATATCCAAGCCTTGAATCTCAGCCTCCTCTGTTACCCGCAAGTGCATTCCTGGAATGAATTTCAGGATATAGAGGAGAGCGCAAGACACGAGGAATGAGTAAGCTGATATCGCGGTGATTTCTGCGAACTGTTTACCCACTTGAATTCCGTTACCATCAATACCACCCGAAGCTGAAGTCACTCCATCGAGCATACTGACTGTTTCGGAGTTAGCTTGGACATTAAACTCTCAAGGATAAAGATACATACTAGAGGATGTTGCAAATATTCCAGTCAAAAAACTTCCTACCATCCCACCGATACCATGGAGCTTAAAGACGTCCATTCCTTCATCTATATGAAGCCATTCATTTACGTTCTGTAATAATGCGCAAACTACTGCAGTTATGAATCCGATAACTGCGGCCAGCCAAACGGAAACATATCCCGCAGCAGGAGTGATTCCCACGAGTCCGGCAATAGCCCCTTCACAGGCCCCCACAAGACTAAATCGACCACCGTGTTTGACATAATCGACAAGCACCCATCCAAGCATTCCGGTGCATGCGGCAGTATTGGTATTGAATCCAGCAAGCATCGCTCTGACGGAGGCATTTAGAGCACTGCCTCCATTGAATCCAAACCATCCAAACCAAATTAGGACTGTACCTAGGAATACGAGAGTAGTATTATGTGGTCTTCCATGAGATTTTTCGCCGGTGTGCTTGCGCTTTCCCAGCACAAGAGCATATGCCAATGCAGACCAGCCGGATGCGATATGAACTGGTCCACCACCAGCAAAATCCAATGAAGGGAGCTTTTTTTCTTGGTCAGTTATGTGATTTATATGAAATCAACAACCGAGAAGGAACTTACATTATACAACCAGCCATTAGAGTTCCAAGTCCAACAAGCAATAGGACAATAAACGATTGTTGCCCACCAAAAGCCGAATACCAAACTCGGTATAATTCTTCCTCTCTCGAAAGCACCACCAACTACAATTTGCACCGTACACGCACAGAAAAGTAGCTGATACAAACAAAACACAATCTCCGGAATCACTGCACTACCTGGTGACGGAGCAGCCATCACATTCTTGAGTCCGAAGTTCGCCATATCGCCAATGAAAGGTCCAGCTGTACGCGAATACGCAAGTGAGTATCCCCAGAACATCCATTGGAAAGTCGTCACTGCCGCTACGAGAAGCGATTGAAACAATAAGGTAAGAGCCGATTTTCGCCGTGCAAGCCCACTGTAGAGGAGTCCGATGCCTGGAATGATGAGCCAGACGATGAAGCCGCAGAAAGCTATATACGTGTAGTGGAATTCGAAACCGGAATATTGAGCGTTGACGTCTACGAGTTCAGGATTTCCACCATTGGGGATGGAGGAGTTGAATACGGGAGCACTCATGGTGCTGACTGGGTGTGATCAATATTAGATTGAGTACAAAGGGTTAGGGTTATGGTAAATATATGTTGGAATCGAGGGTTCCCGTATATAAGGGGGAGGATTTCCCAAGTTTTAAGTACCCCATCCCATCTTTTCCATTCCTATGAACCCCATTTCAAGGACCCAACCTTCGTCCAAGACCCTCAATCCCTTCCTTATCGCGAAATCCACAAACCACTTCCTCGGAAACCTATAAGGAACCTTGCTTCAGCGGTCACCTTCTTGGCATTTTCTCCATCCGTCTTCTACCTCGCCTTGACAGCCCAAAAAATGTTATTCTCGCTATTCTAGATCGCCGTCACTACATTCTTCCTATGCTTTACGAAACTTTGATAATGATAAGCTTGGGAGTGAATGTCAGGGGTGCTGATAAGATGCCTTGGCGGTCAGACGTGGGGGGAAATTTTTGCTGGTTTGGGGAGATGGTTGGGCCCAAGTCAGAGTTGTGATGGAAGCTCACATCTTTCATATTAGAAATGTATACATATCAGTAAACTTGGGAGTGATGTTTAATTCGGTTTTTGAGCCGTAAAGATGATGGTATGCATATGTAGTCTTATTAGCCATTGATCAAAATGCCACAAGTCATGATGAACCAATCAACGCTTACGCTTCATTCAAGAATGTTGATCTGGTAAAAAGCATGGCTTCAGATTTATATGAATCAGATTCTTGTTATACAATATAGGGGCAGTGCCCCATCATCACATTCGTTTACGGCATGCGATGGAGAATTCCGGTCGAATAGATAAGTATCAAATGAGGATGGTTATCTCAAATAACAAATTTGTCATAAATTTCTAGGCGACGACCCATTTAGAAAACAAGCATTGGTATCATATCAAATCCACAGACTGCCCAAACCTTTACCCGAAAAAGATAGTCCTCATCTCAAAGGCCCATGTTGACCCTCCCCCGCATTCTTGACTCCTTTCGCTACACGTGCTGCTCCACCTTCAATGCCCTCTCCTACATCTTTGATACCATCTCCTACTGGTTTACCTAATACGTAATTGTCAGCTTGCATTCTCTTCTCTCTAATACTTTCCTTCTATCATCTTCATTCTGTTTCTCGTCGTTTGAGATATTTGAGAAAGATGCGACAGGTGGTTGAAAGTAGGGAAGCAGGGGAGGAGCTTCGAAATAGCGAGGAAAAGTAAAAAGATGACAAACCTGCGTTTCCTGTAACTCCGTTTACAGTCTCTCCCAATCCTCTTCCAACAGCTCCAACTACACCTCCGACTGTGTTTGTGACACCTGAGACACCATTGCTGTCAAGCCATGTTAGTTTAAGTTTCGTTCCATGGGCTAGAATTTTGAAAGTAGTTGGGGAATAAATGAGGGCGTGGCTAAGAAGGGCAAGAGGACCAAATGCAACGTGATCGTAAAAATCATAAGAGGGGAAGGGAGGGAAGGAAGATGGAGAAAAGGAGATAAACAACATACCCAATAGTACTAGTCACCCAAGTAACACCACCCGAAACTCCTGATTTATCATTGATAGGCATATTGACTTCTTTCTTCCTCGTTTGTTGGTGTATTTTGTTTGGGAGTAAATCGTCTGTTTAAATCAAGATTCTAATTTGATATTGATGGAAATTGATATGCACGGTCTGGATACACATACATTTATATACACATGCAGAGGCGACAGGAATGATGAATCTGAGATCTGACGTCACAATATCGCAGGGGTCAAAACCAGATCTTCGGCTCAAGGCAGGGATTTGGTTGGCCTCGTAAAGGTCATCAGGAACCATAGCCACGCTGGTGGTTTGATTTGGTATGTTGTCAGATCTGTCCAATAAGATGATACGGAGTAGCATGGTAAAATGGAAGAATGAAGGCTTGAAGAAACTCGGCTAATAGATTTGGGGAATTCTAATCTGATTACCCATACGAGACTCTGGACTTGTTTAGTATCCTGTGGTAAGATTTTGAAGATAACATCCCGGGCCTCCAAAACTGTACGATCTAGACTGTCATGGAAAAAGAGCTCTCAAAGTTCTTGCAACACCACGTCAATCATCATGACTTGCCTCCTTGTTGTTTCTTGCGTCATCTAGATATCGAGGCTCTACTGCTAACGCTGGTGATTTTTTTTTTTTTTAACAAAGAATACCGGGACTCCATTAGATTGATCTCCCAAGGCTTTGCAATCGAATTTTCTGGGATAGCACTGGCGTATCCCTTGTGTTGATCATTTTCTGGAAATCTTCCTTCCAATAATTGCGAAAGACATTGATTTTCACGTAGTCCAGCCCACAGCTCGCAGGCCGTTTGATAACGCTCGAGCGACAGCCCTCAATCTTGTATTTGCCTCTCCAACCATGCAAAACATTCAGTCTTAGACTTCTTGAGTAGCCTATGGATGTCGAAGACGACGCAGTAAGCCTATAAGTAAGTATGGATCTTTAACCTTAACTTTGCACTGATGTTTGGAGAAGATCATTCTCTTTGAGCGATCAACTGTTCGGGATGATTTATCTGTATAAAATCGATTTGGAACATTAAGAATGTCCCTTTTCTGGTCATCGTTCGACTGCAGGTGTAACAACTACATGTGCGGGTCGCCAAACTTGAGAGACTCACAATTGCACGTGACTAATCATCGCGCCATGCAACGTTAAAGGTCGACGTATAAAATCTCATCGACCCTTGTAATCTCTTATCGATGCTATCAATAAGGCCAGCTTGGTATCTTTTTCAGTGTTCTCTGTAAATCTAACACAATACATAGAAATTGACGTTCCTTATATTGAGCAATACATTAGTTTGTTTTGCAAACTCTATTTTTTCTTGATATTCCGTATTCCGCAACTACATACGCATGGTTTCTTGTAGTTTACATATTTCAATTCCTGTAGAGAAAATATCTATCTAGCTCCTTGTGAGCGCATATCTGGCGCAAAGATGTGGCTACCTTTCACCTTTTTATTCCTCTGCATACTGCAATTGGCAGCTTGCGCGGAGGACTTTTACCAAGTATGTTTCTCTTTTTATGTAGCCTCTGGAAGTTTTGCGAGCTTGGCGGTTGAGAGGACATAACCAATGCTAATTTTGTGATAGCTTCTTGGTATAGACAAGCAAGCTTCAGAAAGAGATATCAAGCGCGCATATAGGACTCTGAGCAAGAAATATCACCCGGATAAGAATCCGTATGTATAAAATCTCGCTATGAGCTCAAACCAATGCTAATATGATACATAGAGGAGACGAAACAGCTAAGCAAAAGTTTGTCGAAATCGCCGAAGCTTATGAAGCCCTCTCCGTCCCAGAAACCCGCAAAATATACGATCAATATGGACACGAAGGACTGAAACAAAGACAACAAGGCGGACAAGGCGGGGGTCACCACGACCCATTCGATCTTTTTTCCAGATTCTTTGGTGGAGGTGGACATTTCGGCGGCGGCCACGGACAACGAAAAGGACCCGATATGGAAGTGCGAGTAGGAATACCCCTCCGCGATTTCTACAATGGACATACCACCGAATTTCAACTCGAGAAACAAATGATATGTGAGGAATGTGAAGGCTCTGGATCTGCGGACGGCCAAGTCGATACATGTAATGTATGTAACGGCCACGGAGTCCAATTAAAGAAACATCAACTCGCGCCTGGAATATTCCAACAAGTACAGGTAAAGTGCGATCACTGCGACGGCAAAGGAAAAACAATCAAGCACAAATGTCCTGTCTGTTCTGGTTCTCGCGTCATCCGCAAAGTCCAAACGCATTCACTAGTGATTGACCGCGGCGCCCCCAAGGGACAAACAATAAACTATGAAAACGAAGCCGATGAATCTCCCGACTGGGTCGCCGGTGATCTTCACGTTACTTTAGTTGAGAAGGAAGCGAATCTTGAAGAAGACAACGAATTAAGAGTCGACGGAACATTCTTCCGTCGCAAGGGCGACGATCTTCATTGGCGCGAAATCCTTTCATTGAGAGAAGCCTGGATGGGATCATGGACTCGTAACCTTACACATTTGGACGGGCATATCGTGCAGCTTTCTCGCGAAAGAGGACAAACTGTTCAGCCGGGTCATGTGGAACATGTGAAAGGAGAAGGAATGCCAAAATGGCATGAGGACGGAGATAGCGTTTATCATGATACACAATTCGGAAACTTGATTGTGGAGTACACAGTCGTCTTGCCGGACCAAATGGAGAAGGGCATGGAGAAGGATTTCTGGGCTCTATGGGAGAAGTGGAGGAAGAAGAATGGAGTAGATTTGGCAAAGGACAGTGGGAGACCTGATACGCCAGTTACTGGAGGAGGAAAGGATGAACTATGATGCATACATACATGTAAGAACGGGGAAGAGAACAGGGAGTCGGAATTGGAGTTGAAGGAGTCCTGGTGGACATCGAACAAAAGTGAAAGGAGTGGAAACCGATTGAGCGAGTGATGCAATGGATATGGAAATATGTAAGAATATCCCTGAGATACAGGAGCCAAATTTAGAAGTTCTTTTTGATGTTACATTATTTGCTCTCTTTTTATCACGTCACATTATTTCCATGCAGAGAATAAGGAGCGAAAAGGTCATGTATCAATCGAATGTGCGCTCTCATAGATTCATATTAAGTAGAGGCTTACACAAAAAATAGATATTTGAGCAAGAGTACACGACAACAGTGACCAATGAAAGTTTAACGAAACCATTTATCTTCCCATCGTAATGTACGGTGGCATACATACAACCTGCTTGTTTGTTTGTCGATGAAAAGCAAAAAATAACTTCAAGGAAAAAAGATGCTGAAAAAAGCAAAGAAGTAAGGTTGGAAAAGAAGAAGAAAAATGGGTATCGTTCGTATCTTATCCTGTCATATCCAGTCTCATCATCTCATCATTACTTCCTCCTATACTCCCATGTCCCAAATCCAACAACATCTCACTTCACTTCAAATGCATCATCGAGATGGATCGAATCGAAACCCAAAATGAAGCCCACCGCTCAGAAATCAGATGCGCGATGGTTCGGCACGCGATCGATACCATTTCTTGCGTGCACCGCTGAGACCATTGCTCTGTTGGCCATTGGCTGGTTGATCGGTGACGACTGTGCGGCGATTGCGGTAGTGGATATATGTTCCCTTAGTGATGATATATTAGTATTCGGTTGAGGGGAGAGATAGGCTCATAGAATGCGTGGATGGGATTGTGAATGAAGGAGGTAAAATGGGAAAAGAAGAAAGGGGGAACCCACGAGGAGGAAAGAACCGAGAAAGAACAATGAAGCCAAGAATGTAAAAGCGACGTCTGATTTCCATCTCGCACAAGCGGAGGAACCGAAGACTCCGTACCAGTTGAATATACTGCCGCAGTTGAGTGGTGCAATGAACTATGATTATCCATTGAAATTAGATATGTGCACTATACATATTTCATGCCTTTGTGGGGAATAAGATTGAGAAAGGTCATGGAATATGGAAGGATGAATGAATAGAATGAGAAGAGACATAACTTACATCCACGAGTAAACCAAAAGCAATCATATACATGACAAACATCAAGAAGTCGATCGGCCAATGAATGAAGTTCCAAGTGAACGGCAACATGAAAAAGAGGGAGACGAATAAACCTAGGGCGGCAACAACATCGGTGTAGATGAATCGTTTCTTAGACCATGATGGTTCAGTTCTGGCTGAGTGAAGATGTGAGCTCGTAAGACCGACGACGATGGTACTGAAAGCAAATTGTCCTATGCGAAAGGCCAAGGCTAAGATATCGGTTCCGTGCATTTTTGCAATGTTTTGAGAGGTATTGCTTCGTTTCTTTTGAATGTATTGGTAGATGGTTCAAGCTATCGTGATTAAAAGCCGCGAGACTCTATGGGATTGAAGAAGGAGAAAGGAAGTGAGGAGGTGATATAATGTCTGGACTTATACCTCCGCACGCACCACACCACTCCTGTGGACAGGAGCAAAGAAACCCAGGTCAAATAACTCGTAACCTGCAGCTGGCCGAGACGTACTTACGCCATTGCCATGTTTTCGCCCAATCCTATCTCTGTTCTCAAGCATTCTCTTGAAGTCCGGATTAAATTCTCCGCCCAGTATGTCACTTTCCTGTGTCCTAGAATTTGTGAATTCTTATCTGAACGCAGGCAGGTACATCTCGGAAATCAAGGAACCAGAGACTTCATGGCTTTAGTTGAAATACCGATCCATTAGAAAGAGTCTTTGAAGTACCGAGACAGCAGACATGCGTATCTGCGGGGAATTTCCTGAATATACGATTGTGGCGTTTTAAAAAAGGTACATGAGATGAAATGGCACGGCTTCTTTGCTCCGGATGCTGCTTTATGTGATTGCCCAGTAGGGAAATGAAGCTAGGTATAGGTGACAACGCACGATGGTCGGTTTGCATGCCAGAAAGGCTTATTCGTTGTTGGGATGCATTCATGGTTCCGGAAGTCAAGAAATATCCTCAAAAGGTATTGGTGATGCACGCAATACATCGTTTACGAAAGGTATGGATCTTTGAATTCAACGATCAAATGATCTTTCGCGCCTTAGAAAATCTATTCGATTCCTGGAAATTTGAACTTCAAACATGGCAGAGAGTTGTTGGGAAGATGGCGGTATTGCATGATAGTGGTTCATTTCGACCAGTTGAACGACTTTGCTTGACGTGTGGCTGCAGTTGTGGCTGAGGGTTACCGAGAATTGCTTTTTTGTGCAACAGTACACTGACTGATTGATATCGTGCATAACCAATTCTTGAAGATATGGAACGGTCACTGAATATGAAGATATGTGGCGCTTTTGATGCCTTTGTTCCGGAGAACAAATGCTCCAGGTGGGGTGGATTGAGTAGTTGGGACCTTTCAGTAGACGTTGATGACGAGAAACTGCCAAATTATCGTTTGTCTCTTGAAGAGAGTTTTGACGAAACGTATGTACAGAAAAAATAATAATTTCACAGTTCATTTAGATACTATAATGTTGAATTTGTTGTGGATAGAATAAGTGTGTGTGGTTGACATCCATTCCTGGTCCATTCGCCGTTCTCGCTTCTGATGAATCAGCAGCTTGCAGCGACCTATACCACATAAAAGTCTTGAGTAGGAACGCCAATTCAACCAAAGCCTTGTCCCTTCTGTTTGTATTTCAATTCGCAATGGGCGCCACAGGAAATCTCAAAGTTGCCCTTCCAGTTTCTGAGGAACCGGAAAGTCTTCCAACCGAAGAAACCCAACTAATTCCTGCATCATGTGCGCAATTTCCAGGATCCTTTGCTCCAGATTCACGGAGAGATAAACGAAGAGTATCGAAACGTGGTGGATTTAGTGATCGGATTTATATTTTCCTAACGGATGGATGGGGCGATATAACGGTTTGGAAAAGTGTTGTATGTCACTCCCTGTAGACCTTTTCTTGACCTACCACTGAGTCTCATGTTCTATAGTTTATAGAATTTGTGGGAACAACATGCCTATGTTATCTGTCTGCCTTTATCGGTATTTCAATTCGAAACTCTGACACTACACAAGTTGCGGCATATATTGGCGTTACCAATATCTTTCTTTTGACCCTATTCATATGTGCGCTCGCTCCAGCTTCTGGTGGTCACATGAATCCAATCATCACTTTTGCGACGGTCATCACTGGACTTACCGGATTTTCAAGAGGAGTCTTGTATATGATAGGACAGACCACCGGCGCAGCACTTGCGGGAGGCTTGATCAGAGGGAGTTTAGGAGAGCAGAGGACTTTGATGTAAGTTGACTCCCATCCTTGAAATTTGAGAGACAATACACCGAGTAGTGATAGACTGGCAAAGAATCGCCAAGGTTAAGATGCTGTTGTATGAAAATGTGCGTTGAGTGATAAGTTAACAAGCGAAAGATACAATGGAGGAGGATGTTTCCTTGAAACAACAAACGTCAGTGAAGGACAGGCTTACCTGATCGAGTCAATTTTGTCATGTATCATGCTGTAAGTCTCAGAACCTACATACTTCGCCTTGATCTGACGACGTAGGATCTTATCGTTTGGCACTGCTCTTGATCCCCGACAGGCACAACTTTTTGGGCCACGCCTAGGTCCATTCATGGTTGGTTGTACGTTAGGCCTTGTGTCATTTTCTAGTATTAATCTTGCACCTGGATACCCGGGAGCGGGATTGAATCCAGCGAGATGTTTTGCGTTTGCAGTTGCAAGAGGTAACTTTGCTTGTGAGTATGACTTTTTCTCCCCAAGCTTGAGTCGCGGCTAATAGAAACCTCAAGATCAATGGATTTGGTGGTTCGGTCCGGTCACTGGGGCTATAATCCAAAGCTCGGCGTATCATTTCGCCCCACCATATCATAGGGAAAAGGTGGATAGAAAGCCTTCAACATGATCTGTAGAGAATCTGAGGATACCTTCTTTCATACACAGTGGTCGGGTTATGAGTGGTGAACTACCGTCTAGAACAGGGACTTGTATAGAAAATGCATGACCAGGACGAACAACGGTGCCAACGGGGTAGATCTTCTGAGGCCCAAACTTACACCTCATCTTTTGAATCAGGAAATTGTAAATTGTACCAGGGCAGTCAAAAGCGGGTGTTCATAAAGAATAGCAATACTTTGAGGAACCCATTTTCGATACTTTATTATAGAGGGACGAAAAAAGAAGTTGGATTACAATGATAAGAGAGGGGAAGCAAGATTTATCACATCCCACTGATACCGAAATATACCCGTGTCATTCTCAAATATACCCCCAAATCTCCCGGCCAATTAAACAACGGACGATACCAATACGGCGACCATCCGAGAACTAAAATCAATCAACATCATAGATAAATATCTCCTCAAGTAACAAATCGCCATTGCGCCACATCACCGCGACAATGGCCTCCAAAATAACACCCTTCGTTTTTCGATCAGCATTCAGACCAGCAAGAATAGCTTCAAGATCACAATGTCGGTCGTTTGTTGCCGGCAGCAGATTATCCAGCGATTCCCTCATGGTTGTATGTCTTCCTCATGGAGCTCCGATTGTACCGTCTAGCCACTGACATGAAGTCCTACAGCATCGCGATACCCCCGATAATAATGCCTCTATTCCGTTCAAGTTCACACCTCAAAACGAGAAGATCATCGAAGAGATTCTCAAGAAATATCCCCCACAATACAAAAAGGCAGCTGTTATGCCGATTCTCGATCTCGGACAACGTCAACATGGATTTACCAGTTTGAGTGTTATGAACGAAGTTGCTAGATTATTGGAAATGCCTCCTATGAGAGTTTATGAAGTGGCTACCTTTTATACCATGTATAACAGAACTCCAGTGGGCAAATTCCATGTGCAAGCTTGTACCACGGTATGTTTTCTCTAGGTTGGCAGAGGAGTTTCGCCTTCTTGACAAGTACTAATGGACTCTCTCATAAATAGACTCCCTGTCAATTGGGTGGATGTGGAAGTGATGCGATTGTTAAGGCAATCGAAGGGCACCTTGGCATCAAGCCTGGCCACACAACAAAGGACGGATTATTTACTTTCGTCGAAGTCGAATGTCTGGGCGCATGTGTAAACGCCCCAATGGTCCAAATTAACGACGACTTCTACGAAGATTTGACACCTGAGTCAACCGTCACATTACTCAAGGCACTGCAATCTAGCGCCTCGGAAATCGCCAATTCGGAAGCTGGAAAAGGTGCCATTACAGGCGAAGATGCCAACGTCAAGTCTGGAGCTGAGGTTGGAGAGGACGCAGGAAGGATTTATAATAAGGGAGGTGTTAAGGTACCAAGTCCAGGACCAATGAGTGGAAGAAAGACTTGTGAGAATAGCGAGGGTTTGACGAATTTGACGAGTGAGCCATGGAGCAAGGAGGTTTTCAAGCCAGAATGGCAATAGTTTTTTGCATCTTGGGCATTTGTGGTGGAGCGTGAATTGAAAATATAGGATACAGTTTTCAGATGAGGATTCGTATGTATATATCCTTGTATCATCAATTTTTTGCATTGATATGGTTTTCCTTGATGGCTAGTGACGAAGGACAAAATTCTAAAAATTTCTTATATTTTTCCGAGTCCTTTTACCTGCAATCCTTACAAAAACATGATTGATTCCCTTCACCTCTCAGTCTTAAAATTCCCATTTCCCTATTTCCAGGCTTTACAACTTTTTCTCGTCTATCACATGCCTCGTCCCCTTCGGCAACCCTGCCTTTCTCCGACTTTTGGTGATCACTCTTCATCCTTTCTTTTCCTTCTACTCTCACACTCCTTATATCTGACCTGGCATTTCACATCACATTCCTCAACAGAATTTGTAATCGCCAAAATAATCATGGATGGGAAATCGCAATGCAGCGTCACAACACAGAGGAGTACATTATGAGGTTGAGGAGAGGATGGTTAAAAGCGTGCCGTGTTTGGACAAATGAAGAGAGTTATGGGTATGTATGAATGACATGGGATAGCTTTTAAGCGGACGCTTTAGGAGTGATGGTATTCCTATGACTCTGTAGAGTAGGTAGTTAGCATTGTGTTTTTGAATGGTAGGATCAAGACCCATTACTCCCTCGAGTAATTTTGGAGTTGGGTGGCTGGATACAAATCATTGCTAGCCAGCCCACGTCCAGCTCACGATTAGTCCACAGCGTAATTTCCATACTGCATAGGCCAGCGAGAAGATCTGTTAACCTGTTAGTGTGATTTTCTGGGTATATGGTGGCACAATCCACTTGAACTCGATCTATCCTCGCGAAGATTATTTGTGTCCTCCTTTTTGAGTTGGGAACTGCCGAATATTTTGTTATTACGAAATTGAGTAAATCCTCGCAATGAGTCAGCAATGTCCAAAAGATGTTAGACTCCCGAGGTCAGCAAGGCAAAGGCGGGTAGGGCAGTTCTAGGGTGAAACGGAAGGGTTCACAATGCCAAAATTCAAAACTCGAAGCGAAAACAAGAATTGGTGGTAATGTGATGGAGATATGAAATGAAGAAGAGAGTGAGTCATAATTGGGAGAGTATCAGAGTTGAATGGCGGCTTTGAAGAGTAGATACTTAGAAGTGAATGGACGATGAAAATGTGGAAGAAAATGTGACGGGAATATAAAAGTCGAAAAGATATGTTTATCAGATATACCAATATTGACAGTAAAGATGAAGTGAGTACTTCTCTCTTGAAAATATTGTCACGAGAATGATATCACCGTGGGCATACTCGACTGATTCAGAAATGGTGTATATTTCGTATTTGAACGGACGAATATTACAGTCGACCCGATGTGCATAGTATTTACGAAGCTCGTACACTAACTATCAGACACCTTCCACATTAGAACTCGCTGGAGTATTTTCTGACACGTCAATATAATCTTGGGTATCAAGCTAGGTGAGATATCGTATAGAGATCTAGAAATCCCTCATAGATTACCAACAATTTCAATTCCACAGGATTCTATACCGTCAGTAATTCCACAAATGATAACCAAGGGATAGATACCGGGTGTAGCCTGCGGATAGAGCCACGGACACCTAACACTTCTTACACGTTGTGTCCCTCTCTTCCGCTGTTGGGAGCATCATGTGGAATTTGTGTGAAAATTGATGAAGCGACGATGAGGAGATTCCAGATATGAGGAGGTCCCAAACTCGGTATTTCACCACAGTAACAATAGGAAATACGCAGTATAAGCTCTTTGAACGAAAGAAATGATTCGAAGATCTATCAGCGGTCTCATAGGAAAGTGATAACCTCGCAACTCTGTGCTGAACGCTTGTTCTAAACTGCAGAAACATGGTGGGACCGGAACCCTCCCAAGAAAACACATTCTCGAACATATCAAGATACTTCTTATGTATTCGATGATGCTTCATAACATCTTCCTGGACAGGATCAAACACCAATGCTATGCGTGGTCTTTGGGATGTATGGATATAGAAACAAAGTTCGATGTCGTTGTCAAAGGGGTGGATTTATGAAGGTGGGACTATCACATCGGACCTAGACACCTCGACTGACCAATCAAGCATCCACTCTCCGATATCAACCATGCTTCATCTGACCTTTTCCCACCTACCCTATGAAGCTGACGAGTGTTTCCGCAATATAAAAAAGCTGGATTTCCCACCCACCCATTTCCTCGTATTCTCCTCATAATCTCAACTTTACCCCACTTGCCCTTCTCTATTTTCTTGCTCACGATGAATACCAAGGAATATATTATAGATGTGTTTCAACACCTTTGGTTTCCTGTCCAGTTCATGTTTGCTTCTGCTACATTTCTACCCGGCACCATAATTTCTCTTCTCGCCTCTTCAAACATTGCTACTCTAAGTTCTGTCGACAGGTTCAAAGATGCATGGTTTGCCCGATTTTGGGGTGTGTATGGGCCTCGTGTTAGGGAGACGGCAAGTACAAACGCAGAGCCTATGATTAAAGCTGCTAGAGGCATTGTTTTAGATATTGGTCCTGGTAGTGGCGAGGTATGTTTGTTTGTTTGCTTGTCTAATCTTGACGAGAGGACGGCTGAGGTACATATGCCAGTGGCTAATTTATACTAGTGGTTACACGTTTTTGACAAATCAAAGGTTACCAAGATCTATGGTGTAGAACCAAACCGTGATCATTATGAAGCTTTGAGAAGGAGAATTAAGGAGGCAGGTCTCACTGATATATATGAGATTGCTGAATGTGGAGTTGAGGGGTTGACAGAATGGGGAATTCAAGATGATAGTGTGGATTCTGTCGTTACCATTCTGTGTTTATGCAGTGTTGGACAACCCGAAGAAATGATTAAAGATTTGTATAAGAAATTGAGAAAGGGGGGTATCTGGGCAGTTTACGAACATGTGATTAAGGACCAGGGACACTGGGCTGCCAAGTATCAGTGTAAGTTCTAATCTATGGACATGAGCCGAGCAAAAACTAATTTATATTCAGCTTTGGTTAATATCGCTTGGCCCCATTTCTTGGGTGGTTGCTCTCTTAAGAGAGATACGGAGAAGTCTTTGAGGGGAGTTGGAAAATGGAGCAAGGTTGATTTGAAGCATCCTGCTACAGAGGCTCCTTATGCTATCGTTCCACATATCATGGGAACACTGGAGAAGTGATTTCCATGCTTTAAAGTATACTCAACGAGGTAGCTCCTGTGAGGATTGGAATCTATGGCCGTCTTTTTCAAAGGGTGGAGACGAGAGGCGCATGTTTTCTTATAAGGGAGATTGTCAGGATTAAGAAGAATACCGAATCGTTGCGTAGTTTATCAGGAGAGGTTGCATATTTTGTTGTTAGGAAAGAAGAGTTAGCCGTCTATTGTCATTTTGACGGATGTATAAGCTCATTTCAGAGCTCCTTTTCATTGTTTTACAACACTTTTAAACGCAGTAGAACAGTTGACACTTCATGGGGATATTGAGAATGGCCACAGCAATCGCAACCATTAGTACCACAGATAGCTTATTCTTCTGCTATTCATTTAGTTTCTGGCTCTAAATAGAAAATAGAGAATCACGAAGTTCTTGGTTGGACTCTGCAGAAATTCTGAGCATTCTCGTTTGCACATCCGAAATGATGTTTTGAGGCCATTTTTGACTGACGTAAATGGAAGCCTTTGAGCAAGTTAAAGCTATACATCTTTAGTCCTCTTGAAGAAGAGGAAAAGCATGACTTGACCAGAAGAAAAAAAGAAGATAATAATATCAAATCCATTTGTAATATACTTTTGAACCGACGCTTTTTTGATATTCTTGAGTAGAGGTTAAAAATATGTCAGGCCTGAGGCACACACAAATTTCCGCGAACTTCAAGCTCTCATCACAAAACTTCTTCATTATTTATTTATAATTTTTCACCAAAATTTAATATCGATTTCGTCATAATTTCACGACCATCGTACCAGATGCCTCTGCTCCTAATCATCCATCGAACATTACACCCATTTCATAGACCCTAATGGCTGATCAAGATGGCTCTGCTTCTGCTGCAGACGCCCCACCTCAAAATCCATATTCAATGCCTATGAGTATTAATGTCGCAGACATTGCAGAAGAAGAAGAAGAAGAAGATGAGGACGAGTACGAATATGAATATTCTACTACTGAAAAAGAGGCAATTATTCTTATGAGCTCTGGTTTATTATCAATTCTAACATGCGCAATAGATATTCTATGTAACTCTCGATTTGACGAATCCAAACGTGCCTATCAAAAGAAAGTTGGTGAAAACGCATCCGCGTCGCAATGCTAAGAAATGGCTAAATCCTGGTCTTGGAAAACATCGAAGACATCTTGGAGACTCGACTACTATCGTGACTGATAAGGACAAATCCGTCAAAGCTAAAGGCAAGGGAAAAGGAAGAGGGAAGAAATCACCCAATGCCGAGGACGACGAGGACGATGATGAACTGGCAGAACGTGAAGAAGAAGAGCTTTCAGAAGCTGAAGCTCCGCCACCAGAACAAGTACCGGCAGAACAGAAACCCGTCGAAGCTCCCAAGAAATCAACTGGAGAACAATACTCGACTTTCATCGCAGATACACAACGTGGCGGAGAAGCTTCCGCGGCGTCCAAACCAGAAGTACAAATATTAGGGTTGCATGAAGATCATCCAGTCGTGTCTTATGAGGGAAACATATATCACTGTCGATGGGAAGAGAATATGGGCACAGAGTTACTCTTCACAGCGCACGATCCCCAGAGTAAATTACCTATATTACAATCCGTGTCCAACGATGTCGACTTACTAGCTGCAAGTTCGGCGCGAATAACTTCCGTCAACACAAAAGTCGAAGACAAAGATCCAGATTCTAGCGGGAAAGGTCGCAGTTACTTTTGGAGATCGGGTAATATTCGTGAACTCAAGATACCAGTTGGTGTGGCAGCTTCTGAGCAGCGGAAAAACCAAGCATTCTTTTTGCAATCCTTGATTCAAATTAAAGAATCCAGGCGCGAAAGAGATCATGTTACAGTAATGGCTCAAAGGAGGAACACCAACCGACAATGGCGAGCAGTCATGAAACAGAAACAAGCAGCGGAAGTAGCACGGATCCGAAAAGCTATGGCGGCAGGGAAAATGAAGAAAGCGGATGGGCAGCAAAGATTAGATCAGATGGCTAAGGATGCTGAGATTTTGGCTGCGGAAGATAAGTTGAGAGGCATTGGGCCTGATGGCAGAAAGATAAGACATGGTGGAAGGAAGAAGACTGTCAACGCGGAAAATCAACCGATCCTTCGAAGACCGCCTGGTGGACTTACGAATTACCTGATGAATAATGCTGCTCCAGAGGATGACGATGAAGAAGAAGTGGATATGGGTCTTGATCGGCCCCCTCCTAAGACTAGGAATTCACGATCATATGCAAACGTAGAATATGAAGATTTGGAAGCGGATGATGATGGGGAGATGGGTTATGGAGCAGAATATGAACACGGAGAAGACGGGGAAATGGTTCTTGGAGATGAAGCTGGCTTTGAGGAAGATTATGACATGGAATAGTTGAGGAGATGAGATTCGTCCGAGAGGTATATTCATATTAATTAATTGAATTCAAATTTTACCGTTCTTTGTCAACTCCTTTCCCAGTGCGCCTATCCAAACAGTTCCCTCCGTTCCCCTGAGGTGCATCCAGTGGTGTCGATACTAACTATTTTTCAAACTTCAAACTTGACTTGACATACAGATGTGTTGGTTCTGAAGATGGAAGGAGACATGGGGCTGATTTTTGGGGAGAGTTGTGTACTTTTTTAGGCTGTGAGTGTTTGATGGCTGGCTGGCCTTTTTGTACACTTTCGATTCGCCAAAAATGAAAGAAAGAGAGTTTGTATGCGTCAGACTCATGACGACAATAGTAATGTGGAACTCAAGTGCACTACTACACGTCCTTTATTTGTGTCTAAATCTACGGATATCAAGCTGGCGAGAAGGTAAGGAGATCAATTTCTAGGTGGAGGGAAAGAAAGAAAAGAGGAGAAGGGGAAGCAAAAAGAAAATTACAAGTGCAATCAATACCGCCTCACTTGCAGTTTCGTCAATATCACCATATCAGTGAATCAATCAAGGTCTCGGCATGTGTCTATGGCGGTTAAGCCACATGTGCGCCAATCAACCAGATTGATACTATAGATCCAAAGAGATCTACGTGGAAGGGATTGAACCTCCTCGGGATTGCAGTTGCTAGGAATCAAATTTATGGATTGTCGGTAATCCGTATGGATACACTTTTAGCCATCACCCACAACGCGAAATACTACCATTAGACTAGGTCTGTCTTGTGCGCTTCAGTTTGTTGGGGTATGGGAAGGCGGAAGGTATATGGATTGGTGATTATTTAGCGAGTAATCTTTCATTATGATGTTGCTGGTTATGATTTTATGTCTTAACGGACTCGCAGTGTTGTCTTGTGCGTCTCAAGTGTGGTAGGTTTGGAAAATCAACTTGCTACAGAACGAACATGGCTACATGGAATCATAGAGAATCTCCACGTAGCGGAAACGGGGAGTCCTTAAGTATCTCATGGCGGCGGTGCCTAAGAGTTGCTAATTCTAATGTTGTAACGACGTATAGAACTCATGAATTCTTTATTAAACCTATGTCATGTTTGCATTCAACTACAAATGGAGGGATCTCAAGATTCCGTGCAGCGCAGAAGTTCTGGTTCCCTCGTAAAACTCCTGCGGTCGACATTTCTATCCGGCTGATGGGGATTCTCAGAGATGGTAGAAGGGGATTTTCTTACGTTTTGGCCGTGAGACCAAATTCTGATGCATGGCTCCGCTACCAGCTTTCAAAGCTCCACCCAGAGCCGCACCGCTTCTTTCTCTCATCCCCTCATTCTCGTCTCCTCCATCCTCTTCACCAACGCCACCCGTACAAGTAGGAAGATCGGAATTAGGACGAATAGCAGCAGTTTCTTGAGCTGCAGTCACAGTATTCTCTCTTTCTTCTGTCTCCTCAGCATCTCTCTCAACTGTTTGCTCCTCTCTCAAAAGATGGAAAATCAGCACCAGATTTGCATGAATGAAGATTCCAGTTCATCCTCAACACATCAGATACGAGAGTGCCAGCAAAGACACTTTTGGTACCACTCTGTAGACACACATTCATTTCATCGTAACATATCAGAACATAACAACAACATTCCCAATCACAAACCCTCGTCAAAATCCTCAATCTGCAAAGAAACCCCGCGAAAGAACCCAAAAACATATCTCCCACTTCAAATATCTAGTCTCTACAAGAAATCCTCAAACTTACCATGTCTAGCTGCCTGATCTGTAGCTGCAGTATCAGCCACAGACTGCAATCTCTTCTCCTCAACTCCCCTTCTTGCTTTTCTCTCTGCCGGTGTTGCCCTTCGAGGCTTTGGTTTAAACTTCCTCCCCTTTTTTGGTTATCGCATAACATCTCTACTACTATGAATGATTGGTGATGAATAGCAAGTAAAAATTTACCTGAATACTCGATCAAAAACGTGGTGATTTCGGGATAATGGAAAGATAGAACGTGGAGTGCGAATGGCAAACGTTCGCGTGTCGAATATCTTTTGCTTACATTTTGAGCCGGGGCCCATGATTAACTAAATCATCAGACGAAACATTTGAGGGGATATCTCGTCTCACGTTCAAACAGACGATAACTCAAGACTAAATATTTTCCAATCCATCTTCCTGCCTCAAGAAAACCAGTCGTATCTTGGGTACTCTCCATTGTTCTCCTTCCCTCTCTCCATGCTCCTCCCACTTCTCCCTCAAGATCCCTTCAACCTCTCTTTTCCACTCCTGGAAAAAATCCTTCCTCTCTCCCCTCCCATTCCCCTCGCGCCTCCTGTCAAACTCCCGAATCTTAAACCGGTAATTCCCATCATTCGTCAGCGCAAACGTCCCAGGCGTCGGCGTCACATAGTGTCTCCAAAACTCTCCCTCATTATCTATATTTTTAAATCCCCACGGAAAAGAGGAATTAGCAGGGGTTTTCAACGTGGTTCCTCCACCATGACTCCAATCTATTCCACCCCCTGCTTTCCAATGCTCTGCGATAGGAAACTGGCGGGAGCAAGCGGAATCGGGGGAGAAATAGGGATTAGTAGGAGAAGAAGAGGCGGATGCAAAGGTAGGATGTTTAGGAAGTCCGGTAATGAATCCCCCGCGAATATCTTGAAACCACCAATCACAATTCAGTACCAGGAATAACTCTTCCAGATTCCGGAAGAGTTTCACGACTCGCAGGATTTCATACTGCCAGTGTTCATCCCAGCTGATCCATTTTGAGAAATCGAGCGCGAGTCGTTTCACCTGTGTGAACTCCCCAGGACGGAATTGTCCAATGTTTGTTCCGGTGCCGTCGATGAGCTCAGACATGATTCCTTCGCTGATGTCGGAATCGAGCGCGCGCAGGAATAGGATATCCTGGGTGTAGTTGAACCAGACGCGGGGAGAAGAAGTGCGCGTGGAGAACGTGAGAGTGTATCCGAGGCGTTGCATACAGGAGCGAGAATCACGACATGTGTTTAGGAGTGAGGGGATGGTGGAATGAGAATAGAGGGATCCACGGCGGGCGGCTTGGTAATAGCAGTAGAGGAGGGGATTGGAAAGGCGCGAGGGAGTGATTCCTTGTCGGTAATGAGTTTCTGTTGGTTTCAAATAAAGCGGTACAAACTCTCTTTCCTCTTTCTCTTTTCCTTTTCCCTTTCCTTTAACACTTTGAACTCCTGCTTCTCCCCCAGACTCCAAGTCCTCAAGCTCAACATCCAACCTGTTGTCCAACACGAATTCCCGAATCATCGGCGCCATCATGTCGATTCCAAAATACTCCAAATCGGGATGAGCACCCCGATCATCAATTTCTTTTCCCAGAGTCCTCTTTTCAAACTCGAAAAGTGTTTCGAAAGTCTCCTCAACTCCTATGATACGGGGAGGAGGAAGAGCATGAAACCAGATCAGATCGCGAAGTTCTTTTGGGAGGGCGGAAAAGAGGTGGAAGGTTTGGAGTGACATGTTCGCTATTTTAGTGGGAGGGGAGGGGTGTGATAGTGCCAAGACCACGTCGGTTATGGTAAAGGGGGAAGAATTGGAAGAGTGTTCAGGGTTGAATGTTTGGAGGAAGACAAGTGAGAGGTATCAAGGGCGGGGGAAAAAAATCAAAGATATATAAAGGAGAGCAGCGAAAAGTTCTGCCTAGATTATTGAATTTGGATACTCGATTAGTCACCAATACATTTCAATGGCGCACCACAACCATTCAGAAAGTATAAATATGATATTGATGCCTAGCTATAGCTGTATTTGTGATGTTGGAATGCTGTGATGTTGAAAAAGGGTAACCTAGCCGGAGATGCCCCACTACTTCCGGTGATCCCTGGATATGCACATCGGATGTATCTTGCATCTAGCTATCCGGAACAGGAATAGGCAGATGGGAAATGTTCACCAGGTGGTGGACTTGTTTTTACTTATCTATGAGATTTGTAAATGATATCGGATTGTACTTTCAAGACAGACAAATTTGGTCAAGAAATTCATTTTTTGTCAAAAGCTTGCTAGTACCGAGTCATGTCTTTCCAAGTTGTTGATGTTTACCCCGAATGAATAAATAATTGTCAGCATTCTGATAGGCGAATGAATGCACGTGTCTTCTAGAACCGGATCTTCATCACAATTCATGCAAAAAACATGAACTCTTCTATCTAATTCTCTAATTCTCTAAACAACATTACAAACCATTCGCCTTACAATCCCATCATATCCCCCATCTCAAGTACTCTTCGGTCCTCCTTGCCTCAAACCCAAATCCACTCCCTGAAGCAACGTATAAACCGTTTCACAAACCCTCATATCCACCCCCAACTCCCTACCCCTCTTGACTGGCACTCCAAGTATCACGTCTAATTCTAACTGTCTCCCGCACAACGCATCAGTCAACATACTCGTACCAATACTCGGCATCCCAAGTATCCTCTTCATCAATCTCTCAATCAAATCATCTTTAATATCAACCCCCATTTTTCTCGCAACAGTAACCACCTCTCCCATAAGCGTTCGCGTCATATTCATAGCTTCTGGAGAAGAATTGAGCCATTCATGTGTATGGAGACGTGTAAGTGTAGTCAAACAATTCCAAGCACAATTCCAGATAACTTTCTCCCAACGTGCGGTCTGCAATCTGGAAGGAGAGAAAACTTCGTGCGGTGTTTTTCCAGCTGATAATAAATCTGAAAAAATGTTCAATCGCTTGTTCTCGATTTCTGTTGATACATTCGGGTTTGTGAAGAGTCCTAGTTGCAGATTTTCGTTTTTGGTGTGATGAACGATACCAGGTGTGTTTTGAATAGCGCCAGTCCACGCAACGCAAGAGATAATGGTATTTTGGGGGTAGATAGCGCGGAATGAGTCTTCGTTCCCGACGCCATTTTGAATAAGTACAATGGTTGTTGACTCGGAAATCACTGGTGCAAGAGACTTAGCTACAGCCTCTTGGCCAATGGCTTTGTTAGAGCAAACTATGTAGTCGTAATGGCCTGGTGCTTCATCAGGTGTTTCGATGACTATAAGACGTTAGTAAAGAGTATGAGTTTGAAGGATGAGAGCTTACCGTTAGCTGGGTGAAAGGTATTTTCACCGTGGTTTTGACTGATGAGCTTCAGTCCCTATTAGACATGTTAGCATTCGTTGTGAGCTACTCTTGACATGTATTCAAACATACATTCTCCTTTACAGCTTGATAATTTGACCTCGCCACAACAGTCAATCGCACGTTTGATACTCGACTTAGGATGAATGCATAGACGGAACCAATCCTGAGACCCCGCATTAGCTCGGATCAATTCTTCGTATGATCTTGGAAAATGACTTACGCTCCAAAACCATAGAATAGGACATTGATGGTCTCCCCATCAGATATATTAGAAGTCATCTTAATATCTTGTATATTCGAACCAATTTACCGTATCTTGGATGACTCTGGGAATGATAAGTATCAATTGGTGTACTTGGTTGGTAATCATCCAATCCTAATTGAAACATTCCGGCCAAACACCCACCCATCCCACCTTCGAGGCTTACTTTTGCGTTTGCTTACTCAGCTTGCTAGTCAGATACGTATTGTGTTATATAAGAAAGATGCTAGGGAACTAAGCTATATCAGAAGTCCGTTACTTATCAGTATTGTTCATCAAGCATGGAAGGCTGTGACAGCACTGGAACAGTCCAAGGTTTTTGTCCCGGGGAGATACTAGCTATCGTAAATCAGATCCTACTCACATACATATACCACGCGGGTACGACCCCATAAAATCAGTCAAAAGCTTTAAATCTCGGGCGTGTAAAGTAAAGGTTTCATATTTCTTTAATATAGTACTTATCCAAGAATCAGACACTCTCAATATATCTTCTAACCTCCCAATCCGTCACTGCTTCATCCCACAGTCTAATTTCATGTTCCCTCGTACCTCCATAATGCTCTACAAACTCATCTCCGAACACTTCTCTCGCTATACTATCCTTCTCCATGAATTTCTCAGTGGCTTCTTTCAAATTCTTCGCTAATCTCACACCTGGGTCTGCTTTTCCTCCTACATCTTGACCTTTTCCTAATGGTGGTTGTTGGATTTCTAATTTCTTTTCTACTCCTCTCCATCCTAATGCTAGAATAGCTGCGAGTACGTAAAATGGATTCGTATCTGCACCCGGCACTCTAATTTCGAAACGTGTGGCCCCGGGTTTGGAAGTTGGAGGTGCGATCAGACGGACGGAAGCTGCACGGTGTTCAAGACCCCAAGATACTGTTACTGGAGCCCAGAAGTTTTCGACTAGACGTTTGTAAGAGTTGACGGTTGGTGCGAGGAGTGGCATGACATATGGAAGTCCCTCCAATACTCCAGCAAGGAAATGACGACCCATATCCGAAAGATTCTCAATATCCTTCCATTTTGCTTCAGTGTCTTTGGTTTCTCGAAAGAAGAGATTCTTGCCTGCTTTATCGACAATCGAAACATGCATGTGTCCACTATTGCCAGGTAACCCTTGACGTGGCTTGGCCATAAAGCATGGGGTAATGCCGTATTTCGTCGCTACCGATTTAACCACATATCTAATAAGATTAGTCTCTGGTCCTTGGAATAGTATGGAAAGCTCCAAACTTACTTGAACAAGCTTGCTTTGTCTGCCATTTGTTGGATTTCCCCGAATGCCAAAGCTGCCTCAAAAACACCAGGTCCACTCTCTGTATGCCACCCTTCTATTCCGCAATTGAATTGCTCACATGCATCATATATCCCATAATAATAATCTTGGTTGTGAACTGGTCTAGTTAAACTGTATCCAAACATTCCTTCGGTCAACGAAGGCAACGAATCGACTGGGTTTTCTCGTAAGAAAGTTGCTGTTGAAGATGTGTTTCGTTCCGAGATTGGCGCATGAGGATTACTCGCTGGCGCTTTGAATTGGAAGAACTCATATTCAGCTGAATCTCGTTAGTTATAGGCACAATGCGTATTCAGAAATGCCCATACCTCCAGCCATTGCGCCCAAACCATTGGCTTGTAACTTCTCCACTGCAGTCTTCAATAATCCTCTCGGGCATGCAGAAACCGGCTTCCCCGAGTCCGGGTCATAAAAGCTGATCAAAAAGAATGGCACATTATCTTCCCAAGGTATCCTTCTAAAACTACTCAGATCTGGAATCGCAATAATGTCATGATAGCCGTTTTCTGCATTACTGATTTTCAATTCTTTGAAATATGTCTGGTCATGCATATCCCAACCGAAGATGACTGAACAGAATCCAAACCCTTCTTTCGCGATACCTAGAAACTTCTTCTTGGAGACGAGCTTCCCGCGCAATATCCCATCGACATCGATACCAGCCAATTTTACTTTTGTGTCATTTTCGAGAAGGGCGGTGAGATTCTCGGCGGTCTTTTCATCCCATTGCTTGTGTGAAGCTATCCATTCTGGAGTATCTGGCATCTTTTCGTTCAGTTGAGTTGAGTTGAGAGGGAATCGTCAGGAGTGAATGGGACTTGTTAAGCTTGAGGTCTTTGGGAACGATTGGCAGACTGAGTCCGAAGGATATCTGGGATCTGGCTTGTTGGATGTGGAGGGAGGTTTAGATTGTTGTGCGCCTTAAGAGGGGGGAGAGGGTGTGTGAGAGAGAGCAAAGCAAGGAAGTTTCCCGACAATTTGCGATAAGAGATTCTGCGATAAAGCGAGGGGCTGTTGCGAGGGCTGCTTTAATGTTCTCATCCCTCACACGACCATCGCTTGGCGGACTGTGCAGCCGTGGGGAATATCCGGAAGACTTTCGGCGGTTAAAGTGGCAATAGATGTTACCGTAAATGATTGATATGCAGCCATCTACCGAACAACTGTGCATTGCATCAATGCCCAGCAAATTATTCTACGAAATCATGATGTGTAACGAGAATAGATAACTACACGTATTGATCTATTGACCCTCTGCGAACTGATTACACGAAGATTCGTGTCAGAGACCTTGGGGACCTGGTATACGACTTGAAACATGGCCCAAAAGCTGCGATATCGACTGAACCAATCCCCAACAGCCAGCAGCCCACCCGTCCATCCATATCTCAAGTCGTCTGGGGTTTTCTATGTCCGCATTCAGTCATCAAACCCCGGGTGCCCTGCCATCAAACGACCTGAATCGTGTGTCGGGATTCAATCCAATGGTTGTTCTTCGGAACGATAAGGAAATGTACGACTTTGGCCCTCCACTGCCCTCCACGACCCTCCCTCCCTCCACTGTCCACCGAGAACGGACCAAGTGTGTGAGCTCGTGTGTGCTCCGTACTTTATACCAGTGACACATCAGCATCCACATTCTCTCTCTTAAATTCAATTGCCATCACAAATAATATTTCATAACAAATCTTCCGATCATTTCGAGCTACTTCTATCACACAATCCTACAAAGGGTGAGTAGTGTTCAACGACTTTATCAAAACTTCTCGAGATTCTTCTTTTTCTACACCATCACACACCCCGATATCAGGAACAAAGAGTAAGTTTCGATTTTCGTTGTGAGAGCGACGAGTAGCGTTTGTTTGTCACACAAGAACATCATAAATAGCTGACAACATCTTCAATAGAACACAGTATTCATACCAGTAATACATTCAACATGGCCGGCAGCGGAGACAAAGTTCCTACCATCAACAGCTTCCAAATGGGAAGACTGCATGGTAAGAATGCTATCGTTACTGGTGCTGCTGGGTGAGTCATGTCTTTATCTTTCCCTGGATATGGAATTTTCGGTGTGGTTCGGGATTTGCGGGATTTGAAGATTTGGGTCGATGAGTATCGTATCTGGTTCTCCCTCTTATTTCAGAGTTATGCCCTTATCAAATCCTCCTCAGCAATGAGAATGTTCGCTCTGGCCACGCACGTGACCTCCATCATTTTTGTAATGGGATGAGCGACGGCATTATCTGAGCGGGCCGTGAGCCAATCATACTGGGAATTCTGTGTCACGAAAATATCCATATTGAACACCAAATTCATCATCAACACATACTGACACCCGCCCCAGAGGAATTGGTCTCGAAACCTGTATCCTCTTCGCCAAGGAGGGCGCCAATGTCCTCATGGCCGATATTTCCGCACCAGCACTCGAAAAAGCCGCTGCAAAGCTCAGACAACTAGTTCCATCTGCCCACAAAGTTGAAGTTAAAGTTTGCGACGTCTCCAAAGAATCCGATATTGAAGCTGCAGTTGCTCATCTCGAGTCTTGGGGTGGTATTGACATCATGTTCAACAATGCTGGAATTATGCATGCTGATGATGCCGATGCTATTGATACCCCCGAGAAGATTTGGGATTTGACTCAAGCTATTAATGTTAAGGGTGTTTGGTTTGGTTGCAAACATGCCGTCATTTCTATGCGTAATAACAAGAAGACTCGTGGTTCCATCATCAACACTGCATCTGTTGTTGCCCTCGTCGGTTCTGCCACTCCTCAATTAGCATACACAGCTTCCAAGGGAGCAGTTTTGGCTATGACTAGAGAATTGGCTATCGTTCACGCGAGAGAGGGTATCAGATTCAATGCGCTATGCCCAGCTCCATTGAACACTCCTCTTCTCCAAGATTGGTTGGGAGATGACCAACCTAAGAGACTTAGACGTGAGATTCATTTCCCAAGTGGAAGATTCGGAGAGGCTATTGAGCAAGCTCAAGCAGTTTTGTTCTTGGCTAGTGATGAGAGTAGCTTTGTTAACGGACAGGTATGTTTTTCTTTCTTGATTCTCTCCATCCCTATTCCTCTACCATTTTCCAAGCCCCGCAAATTCGCTTATCTAACATCAACTACAGGATTTTGTTGTCGACGGTGGTATGACAAAAGCCTACGTTACTCCAGAAGGACCACCTCTCGCCGCTCCATCCAACAACGCTCTTCTCAGCGAACAAGTCGATGCTATCCGTGGTACCGGCATTTCTGAATAGATTTTTTTTATTTTCTTGAATCATCAGCTTTTCTGCTTGGATTTTAGCATACAGTTGTTGGGTCAAGCTGTATCATTTTAGATAGATATCACGCTAGAATAAATGAAGATTGATGAATTTCAATACGGTGTGGTTTTTGAATCAGAAGTATGATTAGTGATATTAGTAAGACGATTGATGCAAAGTGAGGCTAGTATCCAAATAGAGATATGAACTCTGCCATTCCATTTATTGAGTAGAAGAGACGGGGAACAGGGGAGGTGAGGCGAACTTTGCTAGCATGGTTCGGATCTACAAGAGCGTTTATCATTGTATGCGAAGAGGCATGTATAGAATAATTAGCAGATGGTTGGAAAATCTAGGCGGGCTTGGCTTGCTCATATATCATCTTATTGAGATTCATTGCGTATTTTCCCCGAGCGTTTGAGAGAATTTGTTATTGGAGGTTTTAGTGGTAATCTTTCGGGAGATGGATGTTCTTTGAAGATGGCGCAGCTTGGATGTTGGGTTTGGATACACGGGGTTTGGCTTGGTATGTATGATATACATGGTATATATGTCTTTAATGACTGGGGATTGTTTGCTGGGGTGTGGGATGTTTTTTATTTGGGGGGATGGGTTTGATTATTGTTTGATATGTGGTATTTGATGTGTGATATTTATTAAGAGGTGTCCTGTCTGGAGTTTTTTTTGAGTTTTTTTTGATTTGAGGGGGGGGAGATGCAACACTTGGAGGAGGGTTTCTGGGGCCGGGAGGAATTTCATTATTGGGTGTTGAGATGTTGATCTGGGTAGGATATGGGGAACAAAGATACTTGGGTTTGCTGTTTTGAAGAGCGGATTTGGGGATTTGGGAATTGTGTGATTATATGGAGGAGGGGATTATTTTAGAGGTTGGAATGGGTGGATGGATAGATAGGTGAATAATCGAGAAGAGAGTTCTGTGGATTTTCCAGCCGACTTGGATGGTTTGTATACATAGTACATAGTTTCATGGCCACAAAATTAGCATATTCCACCACTAAGAAAAAGACAGAATAGTAAAGAGAAATATATGAAGATAATGATAATGATGATAATGATGAGGGGATAGGTGATAGGGTGTCCAGAAGTTTTCGGTAGTACCGGCCAGTATAAGGTTATGATGGATTTTTGTTTTTTGTTAAAGAAGATGTGGGTATGGGGATGGGTGTTTGTTTTGTTTTGTTTTGTTTTGTTTTGTTTCTTGTAGGGAGGGGTATATGTGAGAGTTAGGATGAGGGTGAATTGGATGGGATGATATGAGGTATAGATGGTGAGGGGGGAGAGGGGAACAGGGTGTGTTCGAGATAGAGGAGGATATATGTAGAGGGTGTGAGAGAGGAGGGAGATAGAAGGGGGGGTTGTTTGGAGCTTGGAGGGGCAGGTGAAGAGTTGGAAGGAAGGCAAGAGAGCGGGAGAAGACGAGATAGTGATGATTGGGTAGAGGCTGGGGAGAAAGAGAGGAGGATTCGGGTGTTGGGATGGAGATTGGGGATGTAGATATAGATGGGATGGGATGGGATGAAAGAAACTTGAGGAGGTAAGTGGGAGGAGAGGAGAGGGCGAGGGCGAGGGCGAGGATAAGATGAAATCGAGAACTTAGATCAACATTACTGGATTGATGTTTTGCCCCAAGGCTTATTAATTAGACGATCGGATCAATAAGTACATTTCAACCACGAAATACATGATGCTTCAAGATCATTCGAAACTCCCTTTTCAACATGGAACTAGCGGATTCGTGAATTAGATGTAGAAGTTATGCCGATTTTAATTGTTAAACCTAAGATCACGAATAGCTATGCTTAGAGTTCCCGAATTTTCGATATGTATCATAACTGTTATACTTGAATTTGATTCTGTCCCGATAGTATGCTACATCAGTGCACTTTTAGTCCTATTTTGTGCTTTATTTACAAATGGATGCATCGGCACATTCACCTTTGAACTGGCTCGAGGAGTTAAGAAATACCTTGTATACTTCTTCGAGCAGCTGGTGTCAGTCTGTCTGTCTCTGACTATAATCTTAATTTCTGCTTTGATTTATTAATTCGACAGACGTTGCAATGAGATCGATGGGGATTTATCGAAAATAACCGAATGACGGGATGATGACACTGAGATGGAAGACGGATGCGTGGTGCGTTTTTTCTTACGATCGTAGTATGATATTTTGAACGTGAAACTCACAACGATGAGGTGCGCTAGCCTCAGCTATTGTAGTAGAGAAAGTACAAAGAATATGCAGAATTTGATGATATGTTGTTATTGTCATCTTTCCTGAGATTGTGCGAGTTTATCGAGAACTGTGAGAAGGAAATTAGAAAGTTGTTGTTGAGTTATGTTAAGTTCAGCCATGACGTATTTTGATGCTGACCTTCCCTGTCAAAATGCAGTGATTAATCTTGAGGAGACTTATGAATTATGTAGAGATGATTTTGATTGCTGGTAAGAAAATAAAAGATATGTGGCTTAATGAATCTTGATCGCAGATAGGAGCAAACAAAAGGCGTGCATGAATTGTACTATCTTCCATATATCATTACTGGTCCACTGAGGAGGGTCTCTGGATCTTTAATATTCAGATACTGGGTTATGAGACTTCCACTGGACTGAGAGATTCGTTCTTAGACTGGATAGTTATATATTAGGTAACGTGTACAGGAACTAAAACTGCTGCTTGCTGAGCTAATGCCTATCACTCCTCGAGACTCTCCTTCAGAATGCAGGAATCACTATGTAGACTGTAGCCTGCGGAGCCAGATCAGTGATGATTCTTTTCCCTGGCAGCACTCCAGTGTTGAGAGATGAAGAGAAGTCTGGCCGCCTCAGTGCCCTTTACCAGACAGATGCCGATAATCTCCATCCATTCATCTGTATTCGGTCGTAGCCTTCGAAATCGAACCAGTACTCCCGCCAGAAACTTCAGCAAATCCACAAAATGGCATGAGAAATCATAGTAGCCAAGGAATGCGAGATAAATTGTATTGCTGATGAAACATTTGTCTAATTTTCTGCAGATATGGCTGATATCAACCGATTTGTAGTATTTCTCGTAGGGTTCATCTCGAAGTGACGATGAGGTCATATTCCAACTCGTTTCTAGAAGCCCCACTCTCTTACATACTTCCCTGTGTCAGAAACTTCTATTAACTACATGTAATTGACTTACGACGACAGTGACAGCATTGGGACTTTAATTGACGACAAGCCAGACAGAAATCAATCAAGAAGAGTGTCTTAGTGCTGTATTTGAAAATATAGTGTGATATGTTGCGTTGCTCCCGCATAAAACGACAACCAAGAAATAGAATTTCACATTCATATCCATCTTCTATTTGATTATTTTGAGGCGATTGGTCGGGATGAATGGACTAGAAGTTGTTTTGCGGGTGAGGTTGATGCGGTTGAAGTTCTTTGCGGGACCGAAGCAGAAGCCTATGGATGTTCAAATGGGTAGGTGAGCGGTTTGTAGATAAATGTTTCACTGATAGAGATTCCTACCTGATTTTATAAAAGATAAATCCGGCGAGTAAATAGTGTTCCCTAAGTATTGTCTCCTGCACGATCATCGAAATCTCCATCATCTGTTGTATTCTTATAACTCTGGTATTCCTGTGCCGCCTTATCTTCCGCATTCTCATATTTCCTAAGCGCCTCTTCTTGTCTGCCACCAGTGTCATTTAAATGTAGAATCTGCAGCCGTAGTAAGGAGAATCATGATTGTGTTCTTAGTTTGGGTTGGATACAGCGGAAAACTGCCTGGTCGCGCTGATTTTGAGTTGATTTCTAATGACCGATAGACAGGAATAAACTAAAGGCGGGATATTGGAAGATGATGTTTCAAGATCCAGAAGGGATTATATATCCTGAGGGTGTTAGATTTGCATCAAATATCACGTAGCACTCACGCCTGGCCTAGTAGGTTGCTTTGTTGATTGTGGGCTGTTGGATTAAAGTGAGTCCGGGGGTTAGCCAGGAAAGTCTCCAAAGAGAGGGTTTGAATCCCTCATCCATACCTTCGACTATAGATCAGACAATGCACGCCCAGGAGTCGGTATTCAGAGCTTAAGAGTTAATAGCTTTTTTGGTTCTTTTTTGTCTATTCAATTTTTCTTGCCTGACTGAGCATTATATCGGTTGTTGAGCGTTGTACATCAAAGCACTCAACCTGTAATTTAATTTCTGAGTCTCTTTCGTTCCCATCCATATTTGTAGGATAATATTTTATTATTATATAATAACGTTGCTGTTATTTAATAGAAGAAGAAAGACGAACACGCACCTTTGAAAGTGGAAACCTGCGACTGCATGAGCCTACGTTTGCTCATTGAGGGCGTAGATTAGTCTGTTGCCTATTGAAAAATTTATTCGAGATTCAAACCAATCAAGTCGATTGACCCCTTTGTCTGAATTTATGACTACACAGAATCCGATTACCATAATCTTTTGCTGTATGTGATCAGAAATGTGGGAGAAGCCTGTCATGAACATGTAAAGCGGCTGTATTGATTTCCGTTTAGCATTGGCCTCAAACAGCTAGGCGAATGCAAGTTGTGGATCCGATGACTAATCCAAGCGCCCAGCATCGTAGAAAGAAGGAGTGACATTCAAGTTTCAGGGAGTGTGAAGAAAGGTAGAAATTCAACTTGCTGAATTATTAATCTATCATCAGCTAATCATATAACTAGCCGTGAAAATACCCAAGATCGAAACTCAAGTCATGCATCTGATCGGTAGCATTTCTTACCCATATACTAGACACTATCCAATAGTATCTTTTTTCACATCAGAAAACTATGAAACGAACAACTTCTATCGTTCTTTTATTTCTATATAGGAATGGAGTGGCAAGTTTGATAGCTTAATTGCTGAATGCAATTACTTCTATAACAAGGGCTTTCTAATGTTATTGAATGATGAATTCTTACTCAAAATTTCCTAAAGGAATACTTTGTTCCATTTCGTTGCAAATTCAAGTTGATCTTCTCTCGTCAAGGATCGCTCTTTTTTAAAAATAATAAGACTAAAAACATCGTTTTTTAAACCAACACTGATACTTTTGGTTCGTATCTGGGAGCTGGGTATCTTGTCGTTCATCCTGATAGACTTATTAATCGCACACTTCAAATATCCAAGAGTATTACGATACTCAACACAACTTCAGTGTGTAAGTTTGTTGAAGTACCCATTACTGTCGTGGACTCAAAGCTTTAACTATGGTTTTTAATTTTGAAAGCTTTGTTTATATTTGATTGCGCGAAAGTCGCGGGTAAGAGCGAATTCACTGCACGCGTTTTCATATTATAATTAGATTCATTTGCCCATTTGATCTCTCGTCTAATTGATTGATCACTGGAGGTTTCATTGGTTAAAATTAAGATCAAAACGACTTAGTCATCAGCGACTTGTGAGCTATCGATGTAAACAAGCATTTGTGATTATTTCGAATTCTCTCGGTATCATTCCAGTCCAGTTACCACATCCTCTCTGGAAATATCAAACGAGTACAGGCAGGTCGCAATGGTTTATATCAATAATAGATCAAAAAAAGCAAAGCCAAACTACGCTGCGTCTCATAGAGGTCACATGCGTGCTTTGGAGCACGAACGACGTGCCTCTGCCAAGAAAATCATCCGCGCCAACATCAGGGCTGATGAGATTTTTGCTGCTGAACAACGTAAGTTGGAAGACCCATCCGTGAATCACAATGAATTGATATGACCCCGAGTGCAACTGAACTGATTTAATATATTTTAGGTGCAAAGGCACTCGCTCCCGTCCATCATGCCCCACCGAAGAGTACGTCAGGTCCAAAGTAATAGATACATTGCTTGATAGCCTTGTTCATTATCATGCATAGCCATATATCTGTTGACACACATGAATCTTAGGGTCCAGGAAGGAGAAGGAGAGACGTGCGGCAGCTCTTGCTGCTACCAAGAAGAGACGTCGTGATCGCCGAGCCGCTGAAGCATTAGCCAGAATAGAAGTAGAAGTTGCGAGTCTTGCCCATAAGCTTTGGGAGTTCCGATTGGCGGGGCAGGAGTTTGTAGGTAGCGATGATAGCAACGAGGATGATATTGAGGATGACAACGACGATCACAATGATGACGAAGACGATGAAGAGGAAGTGAAGAGCAAGCTTTCGGATTGGTTTGGGCTCTGTCGCAAAGATGATGATGCGGATGAATCTGGTGATGGAAATACCAGTGGTGAAAGCAAGGCAGGAATGAATGGATGCGATCAAGTCTGGGGCGAGGCTTTGATGTGGTGATTAGATTTGTGCGATCTGTGTTCTAGAATAGATAAACAATTGTGCTGGACTCGACAGGTCTGTGGAAGGGTTTGTAGGCGGAGTCTTAGGCTCTTTTGGTATTTCAGGCGCAGACACATAACGCTTCTTTTTTGGTTTTGATACGGTTGCTAGTTTCTGATACTCGACCAATCTTATTACATGAGGTTGAATCAATGTTTTAGTTGCGAGCTAGTCTCTTCTACCACCACTAACCATAGTATAGGTTTGTTTCTGAATCGTGTATTTCAGTGATTATTTTGGTACCCTTGTCTCCCACGATTCAGGCCCATTACATACTTCACCAACTTCCAGATGAATAGCAATTCTACCAGTCATTTCTACATCTATATAAAGACGCTGCTAGACAAGTAGTAGTACTAGCCTACATGATACATGTGAATTTGAGTTTTAGAAGTGAATTTTAAGCATTTGTGATATTTGAAAAAATGAGAGTATCACTTCCATCCATCTATCTCTGCGCAACATCATCCCATCCGACCATCATAAGCATCAAACATCCTCAATAAATGACCTCGGATTTATATCATAATGGTTCTTCAACGTTGGCAGAAGCCAGTTCGAAAGATAACATTCAATTCCACTCCGTGAAAGGGCCAAGAAACTACCTCAGGTGAGCGATATGGTATGCATACGTGTTTGCCGCGCCTAAGTCCATAATTTAGATTGCATCAGGCTAATTATACACCACACACAGAATAGCCCGCGAATGATGATATAGAGATGCAACATTCTGTACTTTTACGGCCAGGGGGAGATATGATACTAGAGGGCAGATAGGGCCGTTTGTAGAGGTGTTAGCACATCTAACTATGCGTTATTTTTCTACCAGGAAATTCGCAGAAACTTCCACCACGACATCAGCCTCGCGTTCCAGTTAAAAAGAAAATGCAAAAAAGAGACCTATATAACTCCGAAAAGGTATGTTAGTACATCATGGCCTACATATCGCTTCTCTGAAACCCCTATTAGAGCGGACCTCAAGTTAGGTTTATGTAACTTGGGAATTGGTGGCGATGAGAAGGACAAAGATAAAGATAGCGAGGATGCCTACGACAATAACGATGTTGATAAAATGATTAAGAGGCTTTGTGGGATATGCATTTGGATAGGGGATATGACAAGGACGACAATAACTAAAGGTGGTGGAGACGGTAAAGGGGAAATGAACGGAAGCGGCAGTTACGATCAGAAAGCAGGCCAGACAACCAAATTAACGGCTTTAGAACTCATGAATTTTTATAACAAGATTGGCTATTCTTTATAACATTATATTCTCTGATAATTCACACACATCAGCCTTTCACAAAGGCGGCGCATTAGGATCTTCCAAGCATTGATCCACCCTCATCAACTGCTTCCCCGTTTTCTTCGCAATCTCAATAAACTGTGGTAGATAGTTCACAGTCGATTCGTACAAATAATGCATCACCACTAAGTTTCCCCCCTTATCCACGTCACTTTGGAAGTTCGTAAGCTGATTTTCAGGCGTATCACTCAATGCCCATAACCAATCCTGTACATCAACCGACCATTCGACGAATTTGGAACCCGGAATGAGCGCGGCGAGACGTTGACGAACACGTGCGCCTTCTGTGCCGAATGGAGGGCGGAAATAAGTTGACGTGTGACCGGAGAGCGCGGTTGATACGGCAGAGATATCATTATTGAGTTCCCAATCGATGGATGCCAGAGTGGGCAGGCCTTCCATGGGAGGATGCGTGTAAGAATGATATGCAACTTGGTGACCAAGACTCAACATGTTGGAATAAACTGTTGAGAGATTCGTAGACGGGTCGAGGAGAGCTGCACCGACGGTGAAAAATGTTACGTGGATACCTGCTGCTGTGACGGAAGAGACGACTCTTTGGGCGAGTTGTGGATCACCATCATCGATTGCGAAAGCAAAAGAGTTAGGACGTGTACAGGAGAATATCAGAGGTGCTGTTGGTAGTTTGGATGGAACTAGAAATCCAGATGGAACGGAGTTGACAATTTCCATTTTTGAGATGACTGTATCGTCGGAGGTATAGAAACCTTTGAGCGCGAACCCAACGCTAAGTTTGCGGTCTATTTCGAAGTGGGAGATTGGTACGTAGATATCCGTTTTCCTCGAGTTGGAGTATCTTGACGCTTCCACAGAATCCCATGTGAAAGGGAACGGACTCAGATCAGGGTTGCAAGTAGGATTATGCTGCTGAAGAGCAATGGTAAAGGCATTACTTCCGGTAAAAGCGATGTGAAGATAACCATTGTCGTTTGGGGTAAAGTCGAGACATCCATTGGAAACTTGAGTGTACCAACCAAGGTCGGAATTGCCCTTAGTATTGATGGTAAGTTTGTTTCCAGATTGTTTGTAGGTTGCGGTCTCGTCTCCACCATGGTAGAAGCCAAGGTTGTTAGAGTCTGCATTTCCGAAGGTATCAATAACATATGCTGAAGGACCTGTCGTTGCAGGAATGGTCGAAGATGGCTCAACGACTGGAACAGTAGTGGGAACAGGGTAAGCGGTCCCTGTATTACCACAATAGAAGGACATTGGGCCGAGAGTAATTGGCTTGCTAATGCCCGAAAATAGAACAGAGACCAAATGATCAGTGTCAAGCCCCGGGAATTTAGAGAAAGGAATTGTATAGAACTTCTCAGTTCCATCAAAGCTCCATCCCAGATCCGCAGAAGAGACGTCTATCAGTGTTGGGTTTCCAGAATCACAAGTCTTTGAAGTCTGCAGCTCGATACCCAATGTGGTTCCTTTTGCGGCCTTGATGGTTAATCCAATCCCGCCATACACATTGGTTGCTTTTAAACAGCCAAACATGGTATACCAGTAAGACGATCCATCAGCGAGAGATGTTAAAGTAACATGATTGTTAGCCACAATGACCGAAGTGGCGGTATCTGCCCTTTCTGCCACTGGCGCCATGCTACCATCATCGGAAGATGGTTGCAACATGGCATTGTAGAATAAGAATGTCAAACGAGATTGAGATGCAAAGTCATCAATTAACAAGTTTGTGCAAGCTCCTGCTGGAGCCGAAGCACTGACGCTGCTAGATAGAACTTTGGAAGTAACACTTGGGGTGACTGTGCTCAAAGTAGTAGCTAAGGTATTTGAAACAGTCGAAGAGCTACTCGTCACAACAGCCCCTTTTGTGGATATCGTACTAGAAGTCGAGATTGAACTTGATGAACCTCCGACACTACCGGCACAAACAAAACTCGTTTGACCAATTTCCCAAGCACCTTTGACACTGAAGGATTCCCAAAGAAGCCCAGAGATTGCATCCAAGTTTGCTCCAGAGAAAGCACTCAATGGTACCGTAATGGTTTGGGTAGCTCCGGTAATTCCATTGATAGTGGTATAGTAGCTTTTATAAGTAGTCGCTGCACACGAGCTTTTGGTCTGTAGCTCTAGGTTAAATGAAGAGCCGGCAGGCCCTTTGACTGGAAATGTTATTGCATTGTACTGCTCTGTTTTCGCTTTCGTGCAATCGAAAGTGGTATAGAAATAACTGTTGGTTTTGCTGGTGAATGTGAGTTTCTTGTTTGCGGTATCGGCTTTTAAACTAGTAGTTGTACCGTCGTCTGTATCGTGTGTTAGGGCAAGAGTGACAAACTTCAAGGAGTTACTTACCACTTGTCCATTGACCAAGAGAATTAGTATGACTGGAAAACTTTGCATAATTATCGATTAATAGATTACTTGAGCAAGCAGCTCTCACAACCGTAGCGCAAGACACCACACCCCATGCCAGATCACCCAATGATAACTTCATATTGTTAACGGGCAAATTCAAACGAAAGGAAGCTTCAAATTTAGATGAAGCAGCAGAAAAACACTATGGGTTGAAAAAAGAAAGGACGCCGACAACGATTGAACGTGTCGAGCTATGGAGATGCCTATACACAAATGAATGATAAAAGCTGGAGCAAAAAGTGGTATGATCTGAGGAAAATATGCAACTACTTAACAATTTTTCATTTTCACGGTTGCACGTCAAATCTGCACATATCCTTGGCTCGCATGCAATCTATTTGCAGTGTCCAGAATTCGTCGCTCGGGCCTGGTGATCTATATATCATCATCACATCTGATCTTTGCACCTGATAAATTACCCCAAGAAATCCAAGACATGAAAAGAAAGTCCAATCCACCTGCATGAAGAAGAAAGAAAACCTTTCACCAGTCAACATATTGCGCACCAACCGAATTGAGTCTGGATTTCCAGGTACCACATCTTGGCATCTCGTATAGTGGCTTGAGTCCCACTTTTTGATTGCTGATCGTTTCGGGTCTTTGACGCCTCGTCGGATCGATGCATAAGGCTAACATTCTCGGATGAGAGATGCACGAATCATGTGTGGAGAGAAGGGGATCACTCGGATTCGGTGGGCTAGGTTAAATTTAGACTTATTCTGACTTGGATTCTTTTTATGAGTCGGAGTGCGATTTGTTTGAATAAATGTGGTGTTTGCCCTGATTCAGTTTCATCGCTAATCGGAGCGATATCAATTGCCTAGAAACCATAACGTGATGATCTGTGAGTCTGAAACACCTAAAATGCTTATCTCGCAGTAGCTTCAACAAAAGAAAGGGTGGCTCGGTAAGTAAGGTTTTGACCACCATCATCTACGGGTAGACAACATAGGGGTATTGACAGTTGAAGTCAAGTTGATTATCTACGATGTGTAAATACCGGCCACACAAAGCATCCTCTCCTAGGCGGAGTAAGAATTCCAACATGTTTCTTCACGGATGGATAGAGCCAGTGATATCCTTTGTCCAGATAAGATGGCGGATCTAATCCAATGCTTTAAGGCTAGACTGTAGTAAAATTCTAGAACCCGAGTCTAGAAACCTCACAGACCACTAGATTTTAGCTAAATCTTAGGACGAGAATCTGACTTAGAAAATCCCCTAAAACATTCCCTATTCATCCCATCTCCATTACCATCTTCCCCAGCTTTTCCTTCGTTGTTTCTGAAACTACCCTGCACACTTGCTCTCAAGGTTAACGCACTTTACGGTCATTTGTTCTTTCGTTTGAATTTCACGTTGATATTGTCAGTCTGACTCAGTCTACTTTCTGTGTCCACACTAAAGAAGACACATATTTTGTGCTTCGTTCTCCGATTTGAAGTACCGATTTGAAGCGCCACCAATTTCGCCCCATTCATGTCAATTTACTCAGCTAGCAACAAATATCCTCTATTGCTTAGTTTTCTTATTTGTACTTTGCATTGCCATCACAGTTTCTGAGCTATATATCACAAATCTGTCTGGACCTCTTCGAAATCATCATTGCATCTCCTCTCGGCGTTTTGCATCTTTCCTTTGGCTCTTGGCCCGAACTGAGCAACCATGTTGTTCTTGTCGTTCTAAGCCCAAAAAATCGTTATCTTCGCGAGTTGTGAAGTTAATTGGTAGTCCACAAGTGGTGATAATTCGGACAATCAGTCGGGAGTTTGGGATACAAGCGTGTTATTGAGAGAACTATCATACCACAACCGAGCCGAAAAGTGATGTTTATTTCGCGAAAGAGCAAATTTTAGACACAGGATGTGCATCCGTTTTATTAATAGCTCACTTCTAGAATATGATTAAAGAGATGGAACCGTACAGATGAAATCATACTGATGAATACTCCTCGCGATTAGGTATACAACTACCTGTACATTCAGTTCCCCCGCGCGTTGTTTATATATCCAAACAAGAAGCCAAACAATTGTACCAAGACTGGCATAAATTTTGGCGCAGTGGTCTTGGTACTCGATTATTGACAAGTATTGCATTGTTCCGAAAGTCCCAGCCACATTTAATGAATTTGCTTACCTTACACTGGTTTCGGTGTTATAAACCGCACGATGAAGAGTCCCGTCTTCTAGGAGCAATTCTAAAAGTCAGGAGGGCCTGTTTCAACCATTCTCCGAAACCAATTTAGTACCATACATTTATCACCTGATTCTTGAACATCTGTTCAATTTTTTTTCACGGTTTAAGTCCGTAATCACATGGCTCCATTCCATGACGATTGATAGTTTTCGGACATCAACAAACAATCTTTGGAAGCCCACTATCTTCTTAAGAAGAACCTTTTTTTTGTATACATCATTCACGGCGTATGCGTACAAATTTATTTGCTTCACCATCAGCCTCGGGAAGCTTGACAGTGAATATCGGAAATTCTTGAAAGAAGGAGTTAGACCACAGATCTGGCGTATACACAATTTTGTTCATAATTATTATGCATGTAACTCCATAACTGCGGAAATTTTGTTGGCAGTCTTCCAGAGATGTGTGTTGTAAAAGGTAGTAGTGTGTTGAACGTTTTACTAATAATGCAGTAGTCGGATATTATTTCATCTCCGATACTGAAATCGATATACGCTTTAAGAAGGAGCTAGCTATCTACACGAAAGCAGTAACTATGGAAGCCATGTTGATGCAATCCGGATATCTACCCAGATTTGAATCTAAAAGTCCAGATCTCTTTGAACGACCACAGGATCACAGATACACTAACAGTTGAGATAATTTACCAGAAGTGGTAATTCTAAGACAGTTCTTAGGCATACCACTAGGGGCCAGCCTTGGCGTAGGTAGTAATGGAATGTGTTCGAGTTTCCTAGAGCACACAAATAGTTTCAAAATCATCACTTTTTTTCATTTAAACCCTGGTAAACTACTTTATGCTGTCGTCAGCTAAATGAAAGTATTGTTGAAACTTGAAATGTCGTTGAGCAGTTGGAAATTACATAATGTAATATTTTATAGCTTAAGGTTCATATAGAGCCCCACTTGCTTCACCTAGTTGTCCAAGATGAAAAATCTTTTAACGACGACATGTCATCAATATGCTTTGAATTACGTACAATTCGCTTGCGATTGACCATCAGCATATTTGTAGGTTTAGAAGGGTAATAAATGTCATTCCTTGCCCATACGAGTATTTTGATAGTATTCTAAATGGTTCAGAGGAGAGAGCAAAACTAACAACAACTTGTGATACAGGGAGACCCGAAGAAGATGGATCTCAGCCGAGAGAAGTTGTGATACTCACAAGGACAGAATTATATAATAGAGGTGGTACATGCTCACGGTCCTAATACACAGACTAGCTCGAGAAATAAGAAGGTGAGAATTCTTCTGCGCTTGCTTCTGTATCCTCACGGACGATTGGGATAGATTCACCGTAACCAATACTTAGTACAGGTATTTGATGCTAAATTGCTTGGTATATAATAACTAGATGATAGTTACTGACACAGGGACAATGGCAACTCTCATTCTCGTTCTCTTCATAGTCTACTTCCTTGCCTGTCTCACAGGAACCGCGACTCCAATTGTTTAAACACTCGCAATAAGGCCAACATGCTTGTTTCTGTTTACTTTATGCTCTGGTACCAGGTTACACCTTATCAAATAGGTTAAAATCTACGGATTCTCTTCAAAAAACGTAGTTTTAACCCGTAAATCGCCAATTTTGCTAGAGCTACAGTGTCGAATGCTGTAAAGCTCGCTAAGTGAGTAATTAGGATAGGTGATGAGTAATCTGGCCAACAGTCATGAAACAGTTGATTAATTCATTTCTTGTCGATATATTTCACTTCCATTGCTAGTTTCATAGACCCTATATCTACGAGTTTATACTTTTTCGCAGATGTTGCGCGACGGGACAAGACGGCTTAGTCATCGTGTCCCAATTTCCAATCGCTTAATGGCTTGGGGCTAATGATAGACGGACATAGATATAATCGCTTGTATTTTAGATTTTTAGATTTCAATTTTTTGAAGGAAGGCGTAGACTTTGGCAACCAGCTCACGTATAATCAATTCTGTAAAACACAATGCATACTCTATGAAAGCATCATAAAGAGCCCAAAGCTCCGTCACATTTTCTTACATTATGTCGTCGTTTGCGTCTCATACTTAAATCATCTTCGGATAAATCGATATCTTAAATCATCATAAGTTTATTGGCTGTAATGGACCGATTAAATGGGTCTATACCAATTTGCCCTCGTTCATTCGCCACCGAAGTGAATGTCCTGATATGCATACATCTATTTCAGCCATTATCATATCCCGAATGTGTAAGAAAGACTTTCTTGTCTTCTAGATCCAGTCTCCCAGTTCATTCGGCTTAAAAACAACGGCCATTGTTGTAAGAGCCATGTCTTAGTGCACCATTCCTCGTTGCTTACAGCGCCTCCCGTAATTTGGATACTCTGCCCTATCAGTAAAGTCCTCAAGTGAAGTGGATATTGCTCCAGAAAATCACCTTTTTATCTCCAGGCTTGCAATTAGTGTGTCAATAAATATATTGAGCTAGGAAGGAGTTAACCGCAACCCAGAAAAAGCAATACTCCGCCATGATTACTAATGGTATATGACGACACATTTGCTTTTACCGAAATTCAAGATGTAAAAGTGTTTTAAGACTATGAGAAACAATAAAATAAAATTATGGAGCAAAAGATCTCTTCTACTTTCGTACCAGTCGCTTTTCTATCTGTGTACTGAGTTATGGTTGTTTCCTAGTAGAGTAGTATGTACTGCTAAATTTTGAATTATGAATGCCAGACGAAATCATAAAAATTTATGCTTGAAAGCACAGAGCTAACCCCTTAGAGCCTTTCAGCTCTGTTCCTAGCCTTCATAATTTGAAGAATAATCATGAGCTAACTTCTGCCCATTGTTTTGACACCTGTTATAGATCACCTCTTACTCCTTTCATCCTCTACTTATTCTGATCGGCAGCGTTTTCTGGCTCAAGATCCAGATCCATTTCCATCGTCTTTCCCACCCGTTTCTCGCTTCGTTTTTTCATTGTTTCTTTTCTTTTCTTCTCAGCCTCTGGATTTATGCTCAATTTGTTTAACATTCTTATGATCTTCCGGTCAGCTCTTCGTTTTCGATTCTCTTGGAGGCGTTCCAGACGTTCTTTTTGGATTTTGGCTGATTGTTCTTGAATAGAAATGCATTTAGCCATTGAAAGAATTTTCATGATTAGAGGGGAATCATTGTTACCTTTACTAAGCCGCTTGCCGCGTTTAAGTTTTTTGCCTGCTCCCTGAGCTGTAACTATTAATTCGTTAGCTTGCGATATGTTGTGGCTTGGGAGCAGAGCTTGACAGCGAGAACGAGGAGACAACGCACCATTTTCCACAATTACGGCCAGAGCCTTGCCCTTGTTTCGTTGAGGTGACATTGAGCTGATTTTTCCTTTAATACAGATATTTGTCTGCTTATGAAAATTATGGGATGTATTCTGTGGTGTAGTAGAGAATATGAGTTTGACTGTTTCTTTTCTGTGATAACGGGGTTAGAAAAAGGTCTAATATAATTAAATGTTGATAAGAACATACAGCACACTTACAAGAAGTGCCGTAGTATTCCAGAATTCTTGTCATGAGCGAAAATAAAGAGTCGTATATGTCATTGCATGCAAGAACAGAATAGGAAAGTGAAGTTCAAACCGTGATATACGGTACAAAATTGTAGACTTATCAGTCAATAATAGCCTAAAATCACTTCAAAAGAAAGAATAAAAAAATAATGCAGGGGGTTTCTGATGAACCAGCACCAACAGAAAACTATCACTGTCGTACGTGATTACGCACTTCATTTCATAGAACCTAGGCAGGCTCTGAAACGGGAAAATATGTAGGAATTGAACCTCCATAGCGGACATCTTCCCGTGAGTCCCCGAGCCCACATAACACCATGCTACCGTTAAGCTAGGCTCTCGTACTGCGCTTAAACTCCAATCTAGAATATGCACAGGCGAGCACAAGTAGTGGTGTGTTTAAGCGAGATTTTTTCGTATCGCTCAACGAACTTTGGTCAAACTACATTTGTTTGATGCTCAAGATTGCTAAATAATAGATTTAGTGATTCTAACAAGTGAGAATGAGAACAGAGAATACTTAGACTGATCTCGAACCTATCTGCGTTCTTTATGCCCTATGTTATATCGTAGTTCTAGGTTGACTCGCGCTTTGGTTGGGTTCTCCTTGTTAGCTATCTCCGTAGAGAATAAGAACCTCGTTGAACATTAACAATACTTATGTATTAACTGTGTTAATCTTCTGTATGACCGACATATCGAATTGCATATCGCCCTTATCTGATTGAACATCTACAGATCAGTAATCACAATTATGTGCCTATAATTTATTGGAAATTTTTCATTAATTCATTGAAATAATCTATTTTACAACCCTTAGTGCTTTTTATAGCCCATATCTATTCCGCTAACTTTAATAATCCCTCCAAATTAATACTCTTAGGTCTCTCAATCGGGAATCCCAAAGCTCTATCCCAGATCAATTGTGCCAAAGGACCCAACCCTCTACTAACACCGAATGTCGCTGTATAGTAGAGTGTCTCATGGAAACCATAATGATGGAACAAAACACCGGAAGAAGAATCTACATTCGGATGCGGATTTTTCGTCTTTCCGTGAATTTTTAAAATTTCAGGGGCTATTTCAGAGTTCTTCTTCACAAGTTGGAAGACGGGATCTTTAGCAATCTCTGGTCGGGAAGAGGCATAGTCCATTAGAGCTTCGAAACGGGGATCTGGTTTACGAAGAACAGCGTGGCCGTAGCCTGGAACAACACGACCCGATTTAAGGGTTGACCAGAGGTAGTCAGATACGTCTTTGTCGGCGAATTTGGTTCCGACATGCTCTTGCATTTGTAAAATCCATCTAAGAACTTCTTGTGCGGCCAGACTATGAACAGTTAGTAATTGTGACTTCACTTGAACTCTTTGACTACATACCCGTGAAGAGGTCCAGCAAGACCTTGTAGACCAGCACTGTAACTTAAGAAGGGATCGCTCAAAGCACTTCCGACCAAATGAGTGGTATGTGCTGAAACATTTCCACCTTCGTGATCGCCGTGAAGAGCCAAGTATAATCTTAGTAAATCTTGGAAGTTCTCATTCTCCTTGCCCCCCTTACCGAGCATGGCAGCAAAATTATAGGACCAATCTTGTTCCAGATCAACCTGAGCAGGGAGAGCTCCACCACCTCTGTAAGAGTTTTGGTAGATCTTAGCAGCAATAACTGGAAGTTTAGCCAAAAGAGATATGCTATCATCGAAAGTTGGCTCCCAATAATCAGCTTTGTTGACTCCCTTCTCATATGCCTTGGCAAATTTTGATGTGTGTGAGAGTGCTGAAACAGCCATCGCGAATTGAGTCATGGGATGTAAATCCTTTGGGAAGTTATCTAGCATCTGATTGACAAAGTCCGGAAGTGCCGCCTGTTCTGCCAATTCCTTGGAGAATTGTCTAACTTGGGATGTAGAAGGGACCTGTCCGGTCAAAAGCAGCCAGAACATGGCTTCTGGAAGCATCTCTGTACCACTTTTTCCTTTTGGGAGCTCTTTCTGGCAGTCCTTGATAGTTCTGCCATGGAATCTAATTCCTTCATCGGCATCCAAAACTGATCCCTCCCATACCATGGCTTTTAATCCTCTATTATATCATTAGTGTCGTTTATGCCACGTCGGGCCGAATTTATCGCACCTCATTCCACCAATTGTGTTCTCGATTTTAACCTCGCCGATAACTTTGTTGCCGTTTGCCTTGACTTTCTTCAACAACTCACGCTTTGCAGGAATGCACTCCTTGAAGGTAGTTTTGAGATCTGGCTCGGATGATGTAGCATAGTTTCGATGAGCTGGGAGGGCGAAGGTACGAACACTGGCAGGCTATAAAGATATCAGTATTAGCACGAAATAGCCAATCGGAAAGAGGAGCCATACTCGCAAAGATCTCAAAGCCTGCGACGCAGTTCTGCCGTTCATCGCCATAACGTCGGATTTATATTTTGGTTGTGGAGCTCGGATGGGGTAAATCGTGGGGCAGATCCGTGGGGTAAACTCAATTCAAATGTCGATATCACTTGAATGGTCAGTAATGGAACAAGCGATAAATGATTCCTATACAACTCACATTGGAAGAACGTCTCAACGCTGGATTGAAGTAAGATGTAAAACGAAACCAAAGTACCACCAAGAACCTAAGGAAGATATAAGGGATGACATTCCAGATCATCGGTAGCTTATGCCGAGGATAAACGGAGCACATTAGGACAAGACATCATTGACGAATCGCATTCTGTGGATTGTGACTAGTAAAGAGACTGGTGTGGTTCAAACAAGGGGATAAATGGCTAGATCGGCATTTACACCGATATGTGTTTTGATTTTATCACACCAGGGGTGTAATTATAATAAAGTATCTCGGCCTTATCGATTGATCATCAAACAAACAACCGAACGAAACCGAAGATACATACATAATGTGCCCCGATGACGGTATAGCATGAATGGTTCCTGATTGCTCAGCGACATAGGTAAGAGCAGGTATAAGTTATCCCTCTGTTGAAGATCCCATTTCAAGGAGAACAGCCCAAAATGTTTCGCAGAATTGCTTATGTGGCGCCCCGCAGAGCTTTGTCTGCTAGAAGTTCAATCATTGCCGTTCGTCATTTATCTACCTCTGGCTATAGGATGTCCAGCTTGAAAGTTCTCAATGACCCAATATCGAGACCTTTAGCATCGGACTCATTCCAGCTCGTACCGGAATCGCAGAAAGCTGGTGCGGCCGAGGATGAATTATACGAACAACAAATTAAGGAAGTGGAAACGTGGTGGAATAGTCCAAGATATGAAGGAATCAAAAGACCATATTCTGCGGCAGATGTTGTCTCGAAACGTGGGAGTCAGCAACAATCGTACCCAAGCTCCGTCATGGCCAGGAAACTATTCAATTTGATTAAAGAGAGAGAGGCAAACGGAAAGCCAATACATACAAGTAAGACGAAATACGAGGCTCCGAGCTTGGAAGACATATACTAATAGATTTATAGTGGGTGCTATTGACCCTGTTCAAATGACCCAGCAAGCTGCGAACCAGGAAGTCTTGTATATCTCCGGATGGGCATGTTCTTCTGTACTTACGACCACGAATGAGGTGTCTCCAGATTTCGGCGATTACCCTTACAATACAGTACCGAATCAAGTGCAACGATTGGCAAAAGCGCAGTCAATGCACGATCGAAAACAATGGGATGCTAGAAGGAAGCTGAGTAAGGAAGAAAGGGCAAAGACACCATACACCGACTATCTTAGACCAATCATCGCAGACGGAGACACAGGGCATGGCGGACTTTCGGCTGTTCTGAAGCTTGCCAAGCTTTTCGCGGAGAACGGAGCTGCTGCTGTACACTTTGAGGATCAAATGCATGGTGGAAAGAAGTGCGGACATCTTGCTGGCAAAGTTTTAGTGCCCGTCGGAGAGCACATCAATCGCTTGGTGGCTGCAAGATTCCAATGGGATGTTATGGGCTCGGAAAACTTGGTAATTGCACGAACAGACTCCGAAAGCGGAAAGCTTCTCAGTAGTGCGATTGATGTGCGAGATCATGAATTCATTAAAGGCATCGCAGAAGACGGTATCGAATCATTGGCGGAGACTTTGCAAGCCATGGAATTGGCAGGTGCTACAGGCGCTGAGATTGATCTTTTTGAAGCCGAATGGGTGAAGAAAACGGAACTCATGACGTGTGATGAAGCCGTTGTCAAGCAACTGAAGGAGCAAGATGTCTCGGAGTCAAGTATCAACGAGTATCTTGAAGCTACTAAGAAAGACAGAGACATGTCGATCACGAAACGAAAGGATTTGGCTACAAAATACAGCAAGACCCCAATCATATTCAATATTGATATACCACGAACACGAGAAGGTTTCTACCATTACAAGGCTGGTATGGAAGCCGCTACAAAGCGAGCGATTCAATACGCACCATATGCTGACCTCTTGTGGGTCGAAACCGGAGACCCCAACGTCAAAAATGCAGCAAAATTCTCCGGCGAGATTCGTGCCAAATACCCAGGTAAAGGGCTAGTCTACAATCTTTCTCCTTCATTTAACTGGATGAGCCATGGTTTCACTGACGAAACCTTGAAATCATTCATTTGGGATATTGCAAAGCATGGATTCGTGCTACAATTGATCTCGCTCGCTGGGCTTCATTCTACGGCAACAATTACTAGCGAACTATCAAAAGCTTTCAAGGATGATGGTATGCTCGCATATGTTAACTTAGTTCAGAGGAGAGAGAAAGAGCTAGGTGTAGATGTATTGACACACCAAAAATGGAGCGGTGCGTCATATATAGATGGCATTTTAGGTGCTATCCAGAGTGGTAGTAGCAGTAACAAGAGTATGGGCGACGGGAATACCGAAGGCCAGTTTTAGGTATACAGAAATAATAATACCTGAGGATGACTTTTTTCCTGTCTACCTGTACTTTTAGATGCCCCTTTACGATAAGTCCGGGAGGCCCACGTCTTGATTGCATTTGCGATGGTGAAATACCAGTCAACTCAGACGAAACCCTGTTGCTTTTGAATCGACTTGACCTCAATCAAGTGAGACTCGGGTATCAGGTTAAAATCAAAATTGTCTTTGTTTATTATTTCAGCGCTCTCCGCGCAAGTATTGGCACACACATTCAGCCTGAAATGCCTTTCCTGGGCGGTGCTAGGTTTGCCGCATTAAGGATACTGTCGAATTTTTTATATCTGCTCTGGAATGTCCTACAAGGAAGAGATGTAAGCTTCGGAATACACAGTTTACATACTATGTATGATTATTTGATTTCGTATGGGTCTCAACCTGGATGTTTATTTTCGAGAACATTGAATACATGCGATGAAGTTTAGATTCCGAAGAGATGCCCTATTCGTCTGGAATATTTTCTACATTTTGATAAAGGGAACGAGGAGGAAATGTCGTGAGCTCTTTATAACAAAGTATCCAGCGAAAAACTTAGTCATTGAGTGATACGTGAAAACGATGGAGAGAGAGTCGCTATGGAAAATAAAATAGCTTCAAAAATATACCTGAATCTTAGTCAAGCAGATATCCCACAGCTTACAATTGAACAGAACGCCACGATGCAACGTAAGTCCGACAAATTCCCTATTAATCAACATTTTGGGATGTCCCAATGCCATTTACATACGGGTATATGACGCAGGCTCTCTATGATCAAATTATTTCTAGTCCGCCCTCTCATCCAATGCTCGCAGATGATCCCCGCAATTAATGCCAAGTACTTACCCCACGTTTTGCCTTTTCTCAAGCATATATTTGGCAGTAAAGTTAGATTGTGCCGCACTACTAACCACTGACTCTACAGTCTCCGGATTGGTGTGGCATGCAGGGAGGTGTTGGGAGGAATAATAGAAAGGGGGTATTACTTTACCTCTAAGAACCGATACTAGTTATACTTCACCACCTAATGAGAATCCAAGAGGTACATTCTAGCTTCATGACGTGTGGTTTTCAGTCCATGGGTGAGTGCATCTACTATTAACAAACAAATATCAAGAATCTCTTAAGGCGTAAAATACAAATGAATGTACACCATAGATTAGCCTTCGATCACTGACTGAGATGGCAAATTTGAAGATCATAATCTCGCATAGCTTATGGTCATTATTAACGCAATCATATCAAGAATCGAGGTTCAAAGCAGTTTCCTAACATCGATCATGAGTGGCTTCTTGTAAGATCTCACCAGCTAGTTTTCACGATCTTGTGATCACGTTCAAGTATTTACTTGTACTCCAGAACTTGGTAGCGAGTTTTTAAGAGGAGTTGGTACAGTTGGTGAGCTAGCACTTGGCATCCACTTTTCACGCGTTACATTCAAGAAAACGTTATTGTGCCTAATCTGTATAGAAACATTGGTATCTCGAAAATTTCTTGCGGCGATCTCGAATGTGTTCTTAATACACCAAAGACAATTTTCTTCAGCCATCACCTGTCATGGCTAGGAATGATAGCGGGCTGCTAGTAATCATATCGTTCTTGATCAGTGGAATGGAAATTATTTAGAAAGCGATCCATTCTCGTTCCAAACTTAAAAAGGGGTTGATTGGCTGAGACATGGTCAGAATGATATTCACACTGTTAGATAATCGCCGGTAAGCTTTTCATAATAATGACTGATTTCTGGTGGGGTGAGATTCTTTTGCTCCCAGGGTAATTCGACCTTCCTTATTAATGAAGAGTACTTCCGCCTTATAGATCAAGAATTTTTAATTGTTTGAACATATAGAGTTGTGTGTCTGCTTAATAGAACATAGTATAAGCTAAGGATAACTAGTATATATGCTGAAATCGAACAACTGACATGACAATCGCTTAGTTCAAATTAAGGAACTGACTTCAGGAGAATCTTATTCTGGAGCCGACATGTTTGTATTTTTTCTAACTCTATGAATCCGATGTGATGTCATTACCAGGCATTTTCTCACCCAGAGATGTTCTTCATTATGGGTGTGGGCTACTGGTACAGTGGGAAAATTTATAATAGTTTCAGCCATAACTCAATTGATGAACTGTTCTTTTCGAATTACTACTTGAGTATAAATTAACTATCTGTCTCCAGACCTTTCATTCTTTATCCGAGATCTTGGCGCGATTGACTTCAACTAGACACTATCTAGAAAACTCTAGCAGAACTTTAAAAGCAACGCCTGAGACTTAAAGCAAGCAAGGTGGGAAGATGTACGTTCATTATCACAAATGAGTGAAAAATTGAGGCACCACTTCGAGGCTTAAATAATATAAGAATCTGGAATTACGTCACGAATATCAGATTCTCGACCTTGAAGTTTACCTGGCACTTCTAGTCCCATACTAACATAGAATAAGAGTCCTAAGAGACGTGCTGTAAGACCCAAACTCTGATTTACGAATATTAGTCTCTTGTACAATTAACCTATATATAAAAATTCCTCTTCCCTTCCTTTGCTCTCAAAATTGTACCACATATGATCATATTTGCTGGAAAGTATCACCTCTATAATATTTTCTCTCAGACATAACCAAAGCCATCTATCTTAAGCAACTCATCTATCAATCTATAGTCATCATATGAAAGGAGAGCTTCCAGGAGTCAAGTTCGTCAGTATTACCCCTATCGTGCTTAACAGTTTCTTGTCCAGCACTATCAGTAGCCTCATTGCCAGCGATGATCTCCAGACCCTTTGTACATTGAAATTACTTTGATTTAGTGCTTGAAAGATTTTGAATTATGAGGAGAGTTGAACATTCAACAATTTATCACTGTTAGATATAGTTTTATTGTTTTTAATTTTCATATTGTTAATGGTAATTCGCGTTTTTAATGAACTTAACTGTTGCACGCTGATGCCTTTTGTCTTCACGTCAGATCTTAACATTTATCTTTGATAATCATAAAACATGAATATTACGATTGTGGTTGAGGCCGAGCCTCATGAAGCGAGTAGAGAGGGTAACCAGGAGGGTGAAACTAATCATCCGGTTGATTATCAGACTCTGAACTTAATTGCTCAGAATCAAGGCCACAGCAACACAATCGACATTCCTGACATCCGCCGGAAAAATCCCTATGTCGATCTTCCTAATAAACTCCCTATCCTACAAGATCTCCCCCAAAAAGTTCTCAATGGCAATGAAATTTTTGCCTGGGGCCTAGATTTTACCCAAGGCGGCCGAAACATAATCAACGATGTGATTTTCAGCAACTGGTCGGAATTACAGAGACCTCGATATGGTGCTATCTCAAAGCTAGATAAAGTTATTAGAATAATGTTCCAGGATCAGAACTTCCCATTCAAGGAGCAAATTTGGGTTATGACCGCACTCGCCATTTGATATGATCGGGGAGTCTCTAGTTCCCTGGCGTTTGACGACTTTGGATTCAAGCCCGACAAGCAATTTTTTGGGGAACTTTACGTTCGCTTAGGTCCCGAAGATCGGGCCGCCATTCTGCTAAAGTCTATTAGGGTACTCCCTAACTGTCCATATCAAAGTGAATGGGCCGGAAAAAACTTCTACCAAAAGGGAAATAACATGGAATAAGGATTAAAAATCATAAACAAGTCACCATCCAACGAACTTGAAACAGAAAGCATAGAGTTGGGACTGTACTGATTCGACGAAAGACTTGTGGCGGAAAAAATAACTGGCTATCCTTCGTTTCGTCTACCAAGGATACTTCTTGTCATCGAACGCTTGAAAAGTCCCCGATATTCCTTCTCTCGTTGCATTATCAATCTTCTCCAACATGCCCTTTACACTCTCCTCCGTACTTATTGGCGTAGCCTTTATTCCCATGTCGGCCACTGATTTTCCCATATCAGTTTGTACCCATCCTGGGCATATGACAAAGGCAATAAGCTTCTCATTCTCGAAATGGATCTTTCTAACCATATAATTCAATGCCGCTTTACTCATCCCGTATGCAGGCGTCGGAATTGGTATGTCTCCCATAGCACCAATACTCGAGACACCCGATGTCACTGCCATGAAAATGGGATTTGTAGACTTCAAAAGGAGGGGAAGTATGGCTTGATATAGAGTTAGAACTCCAATTGTGTTGACTTCGAAATGTTCGCGTACTTCGGATAGAGGCATCTCGGAAACCTGGCCGTGCCATTGTGATATTCCGGCATTAGCGATGACAACGTCGATGTTTTTTATACCATGTGTGTTTTGGAGTTCTTCGACAGCCTGAGATGGAGACAGCTCATCGCTACTGGAAACTAGAAGCGGAATTATGCGAGTGCCAGTGGCCAGAGGGAGATCGGAGAGAGATTTTGATGTTGGGGAGGAGAGGTCTCGTACGCCTGCTATAACGGTGGTGTTTGGCCGTTGTATCAGAGCTTCTACAAAGCCACGACCAATTCCTGTAACGATGGTCAGATCAAAAGAGTTGTTATAGATGTGCTTAGAGAATACAAACCTCGGTTCGCGCCAGTTATAATGTATGTCTTTGTGTTAGACATTTTGAATTTTGGATTGTGGATTGTTGTTGTTGAGTTCGGTAGTTTTGAATTGCAAAGAATGTTCACGAATAAAGCTGGCGATGGTTGTTGAGAAATATGGCTACTTGAGGAAAGAACGGCAATTTATAATTTCTGTACACTCTGCACCCCTAGTCCTTTCTTTTTCTCAAAAGCCTCACTAGGAACGCCGTTTGCCTAAAGCGAATACTTTGAGCCAAGGATATTGCAAGAGATGAGACGTTAGCTTTTGGATTGTAAATTTCCAATCTAATAAAGTTCCGGATATCTTATGAGAAGCCGCAGCTACTTGCCGACTATTCGAAAAATTCTACCGACCACTCCAAGGTGATTGGTAGCACCGACTCTGACACACACCAAGCAATTTGATCATAGATCTGGTGGCATCAGAAAGGATGAGACTGTAGTGACATGCGTGGCAGGGTGGGTATCAATGAGAAAGTTTAAGTATTTTTCTCAATTCCGAAGCTCCGAATGAGTTCTATATCACTTCTGAGCTCACATTTACATAACTTATACACTATTACTACTATAATAATCACATTCAATACTTAAGCTAAGGCATTTGTAATAAACAAGTCTATGTATTCATTTATTTAAATATGCTTGTGGTTGATTTACTGTAGTAAAACCTCTCTATAAAGATATCGGTTTTTGTAGTATTTTAAGAATAAATAAGTTAGAGATATTCCTGTGTAGAGGTTCCGCTTAATCCCGATATAGTAGTAATTTCCTTGCAATTAGTCCCGATCGGGCCATTTCTGTGTCATTTTTGGGGTTTCAATTAAACCTCTCTAAAACCCGGATATAATTATTATAATTACTAATCCTGATGATTCTACTGGTTCAATAGGGATACACATTATCCTGCGACCTTGATGTGTGGGGGTGTCCTTATAGGGGGTTTTAAGGATATAGGTCATTGTTAGGTCTGAAGGTTTTTGGGACCTAAAACATATATCCTTATAGAGAGGTTATCCTTATATAGGGATCTCTATAGTTAGAGAGGCTTTACTGTTTTGATACATGAAATAAAGTTCACTGTGTCAGGGTAGCTGCAGATCAGAGTCCACCTTTGGGTGGGTGCCATATTATGATTAGCCGACAAGTAACAAGGGTCTTTGATTGATTATCCAATACTCCTCTTTGTCTATAGCTTCAAAGATGCATGATTTTGTAAGCTTCTGTTCAAGGCGGTTAATAATTTTAGGCACTTACGAATTGTCAAGTCAATATCGAGAGGAAAATGATTATCAATGTTCAACTCTTGCTGATGACTCCAATATCCTGGATTCTCCAAGAGTTATTAGTTGTTCGGGTCTACACGTGACCTTAGTCACGGGCAGGGCGATCAACAGATATTAGCCTGTCCATCTTCTAACGTTCAATCGAGCAAGACTAGATCTTCTCTGATTCGAATTTGAATTATTTCGTAACTGGAAAAATTCTGGGATATCGAACATGCACTGTTTTTTAGGTAAAGGATAAGTCAATCAAATTTCTGTAGATTGTTTGTTATTCATTGCTTGTGTGGTGTAGTTACTCTCTATCAAGCATCGCAATTTACTATCAGATATTCACTCATCTATTGCAATCTACTGTATGCTTTTTCTTTTTCTTCCATATCCTTGGAATACTATCCCACAAGTTCACTACAACTTTTCAAGGAAGACCTGGAAATCCTTGATTTTTTGCATACTCTTTCCACGTTCACATTCCTCACACCCATTTCATTACTTACCATCTTCTTCTGAATCTCATCGATTTTCTAAGAGATCTTTTCTTTTTGCTTCCTCGGACTTTAGACCCTGCATATTTTGTATAATTTCATCAAAAAATGTCGACAGCAAAGCGTGTGGGTTCTGCGAAGGCATACACTCCGGAACTCAACGAATTTTTTGATCTCTATGGTCCACCTATAGGTAGCTGCACGGCTAGTTGCACAGTGTAACGCTCAGTACCGCACTCTTGACATGCAGGTCGTAGATCGTTTGGCTTATGCCGAAGCATTGAGCGTTCACGAGGCCAAGACAATTGCGAAGTCATACGCAAATACGATCAAGGACGATTTGGAATGCCTTGGCTGTATGGTTGCTGTTCATGGTAACATTATCAATCGATGGAGGAAGAAGTCTCGTGATAAACGCGAAAAAACTTTACAGACCGCTTTCCCTCGGATATTTCCTACGAAATGGAACATAGTTCATGTCCACTACGATTATGCAGATGTTACATGGCAACCGAAGAGAGAGTATCGAAAAGCTTTTTTGGGACCTTGGCTTAATCCTGAGACACTGAGAGATGATCCATACAAGTTATTGGCACTTTTGTACGCGCGCACAAAATATTCTCCAGAACAGTGAGTAGCATTCGATAGCCATTCAATTAATGCAATGTGGGAGACTGGAGGACTTCGCACAGAGTATGCAGATTGCTGTGTTGTACTTTATGGATCAAACTACGGTGATGTAACTCCTTGGGATACCACGAAAGTTCATCGAATGGAAATCATCAGTCTTCCCCATGGAAGATTAATCCTAGAGGCTCAGTCGATTATTCTGAAAACGCTCGGAGATACAGTCGAATATCTTCTTTTAGGTGTTGATACAGAAAGTTCCTCAAGTAAATAGCATATACTTGACTACAATAACTTTCGTGGCGCCGCCGGCTTCACTGCGTGGTCTAATTACAGTGATTAAACTTTCATCCCACCCATCTTTGATCATGATCGACTTCTGAATATTTCAAGAGCAAATTTCGACAAGGCTGAAGATCACCTGTAGCTTCTTTAGACTGATCCAGTTTACTTGCAATATAGTGCTAGATTGGCTGGGCAAGTATGGTCTTCTGAAGACACTGGCGATAAATTTCTTCACAAGTCTGCTTGGGTGCTTTGTTGCAAAGCGTTTACCACCGTGCAGAGACGGTCATGGGTAGCCGATGAGTTTGAAAATGCTCAGGCTCAACGCCACAAATTCCGGGATAATATCAATTGTGGTGAAGAAATGCCAATGAAGTGCAGCTTATCACTTGCCTGTCTAGAGTTATTATTAATCAATCTTCTACTTCAACGAGTCAAAAAGCTCCGCAATTGTCTTCCAAGTTTCAAGGGATTTTCTCAAGATTACAAGATTTCTGACACAGGCGGCACTGCCACTGCCCAATTGGATGCTGTCAAATATTCCACAAGCAAAGCAATGTTCTTCCATGATACCCTCCATGGGTGCTTAATTCAGATGACGGCAGATCCAGAAGATCCAAATAATTACGACGCTTCAATGCTACTTAGATTCTTGACAGGTTGGCTAAACAAGGGCACTGCAACGACAGATGACAAACAGCAGATTGATCCTCAGATCCTTGAGGTCTAAGACCTAAGCAGCAGACCCCCAATAAAATAGTAGCCCCTGGTGTGAGGAATAAAGAAGGCTCTGCTCCAGCAAACTCACACAGAACTGTTCATATAAAGTCGTCGAGCCTACCAATTCTTTCCCGCTTGTTCCCCAATACAGTAGATGAGTACGCTGCTAGACCATTAGATTGGAGAAAATTTGTTACAGCCATAGACGACGCTAGATTTACAGCAATGGAGTCCGGTGGCTCTGCCGTTACATTCCTTAATACTGTTGATGGTGGAAGAATAGTATTTCACAAGCCACATCCTACTGCGAAGGTTGAACAATTTATGTTGCAGGCGTGGGGAAAACGATTAGGAAAGTGGTTCGGATGAACTAGAGAGTCATTTGTTGTTACATAACTTAGAACACCATGGTTGGATAAAGTAAATAGAAATATGGGTTATTTTTGTGAGGGCGTAGCTAGACACTCATTGGATAGTTCAAAGCAAAATCTGCATTTCTGTTGGTTGAGTATCTTAATAAAATCTTTCTGTGTTTCTAAATAACCACGACAAGTATCTCTCTACGCTTCATCGCAGCACCAGGGCTCACTAATATCCTGAGACAATATGAACCTCTTGTTCCTCCAAATAAATAATTCAAAAATTCTTTGAAATCAATTGATTGATCAAAAAAGCCAAACTCAAGGTGCAAATGACAGCTTCCCGAAGTCCCAGAAAGTCTTTGTATTGTATTTGAACCATATATCAAATGGCTAATATAGATACCACTACAGAGGCTTGCTGCTGGCATTTCTCCAAAGCAGTGTTATTGTCGGCTGTGATCCTGGTAGAGTGATCCTCAAAAGCGTTCGATGTTTGAAGGTCAGTTGCTGAAATATTATCATCCATTCGGTTCTCGAGCGCGTGCTTGTTATGCTTGAAGTAGCTAGGACGACCATCTTCGTAGATAACTTCCAAGTTATCATCTTCCTTAAAATCCCCCATTGGAGCGCTCACCCATTCCCCGTCCGCCATCAAAGCAACGCTACAATGCCATGGGGTAGTAAAGCCAGTCTTGGTATTGAGTAAACTCATGGATATCTTGTGATCACCCGTCGACTGATGAATAGAAAGGCGTAAATGGTTTGGAAAAGCATATTTCACCGCACCAGCAAAGGCCTATTTTCAAAAATTTAGTAAAATAAACTGAAGCTTGCTCTTGGTAGTATTTTAACTTACATATCCTCGAATTAGCATCTGCTTAGCGAGGTATCTCACGTTTTTCTTGTAATTGGTATTGCTTCGACTATTGCCAAGTGGGAAAATATATCGTAAATCCGACTCAAGAAATCTTCGATACCCCAGATACGTCAATTTTGTATCAGGGTTGTTGGCGATCTCATCCTCAATATTGATGTTTTCTTTGCCCCATCTATTCATCATGGATAGACGAAAGTTGGTGGCGTTTGCCACGTAAGTGATCTCGTCTAGCTTTTCTGGCAACGGGAAATTGGCAAAGTCTTGAATTCGGGAGAAGCCAATGTTGTTGAAGCCCTTGTTGATAGACATTGTACGTAAAGCTTCACCGTATGCCCATGTATCGCGATCCGATACACATAGTAGATCTGGTAGGTAGTTAGCTAACAGTCTGAGCCATGACCGGTAATCAATATGGGATAAACAAACCATTATAAACAAGACCATCTGAAATGATTGTGCACTTAGCTCCGGGCTGATACAATTCTCCAATGCGCAAACACATCGTGTTCAGTCGATCAAGAGCAATCTCTTCAGCTTTGTCTGGTAGAATGCCGAAAACTTTATGGACCTTGTTTGAAGACTTGAAGGGAAATGCCGGAAGGCACATTTCCACTGGTGCTCCACTACTGACAAACTTCTCAATGACTGACAAGAACTTGGGCTTGCCCGCATTATGTCGATCTTTTGTGTCATCGAATTTGTTGAGAGCGTAATCAAAGACGATATTCAGGATGTCGTTGCATACAACCGTCATGGAAGAATTAGCGGTAGATGCCATTGTGGAACATTTCTCGGTGATGGAAGACTTTTTGAACCACATGATAATACCTTAACACAAATTACACAATTGGATTTATATCTCAAGCCAGAATCTATGACCGAGGCTATATCTTTGTGAAAGTAATTCATACAAATCGAGTGTAGAAAGGACCGTGATCACTGCACAAGAACAAGAATAGAAGCAGTAATATCTAAGTAGGCATCTTTCAAACGCTTCTCTAGTATACCTATTATATATTTCAAGAATATAAATAGCCTCACATGGGGTAGCTACGAAGACTTTTGAATAGATGAACTCTAGGTAACAGTTTTTGAGATTCCACAGCGGCACAAAGGTCAAACCAATGACTTTTCAAGATCAAAGCGATCATTGCTAAATCCAGTTGATTTTGCGCTCAAAAATGCTTAAGTGATGTCAAAGTAGTATTTTGGGACCTTATGATGTAGCTTGACATCTCTCAAAATAGAAATTATCAGTTTTTGTGCATCGCGAGTCATTTTCAAGCTAAATTCGCCCTTTTTTGCTCCAGCTTTTAACTTCTCGGATGTTCAGCAAGTTCCAGAATGTGGGTACTAACTCATGCCGAAATTAAATGCCTTGAACATCATTCCGAATCATTCGACGAATTGGATGTGGAGATCTAGATATCTAGATCCCAAATTTACCAACAGTTCACCCGCTTTACCCCTCGGCTTGAAGGCTCGTGTGTACCCGAAAACCCACCAATGCGGACCCTTGAACTTAAACGATTCTCAATTTTTCTCCGCAGAATTAATAATCGAACGTACGAGAAAGCTTCATGAAAATCACGAATTGAACCGAGTACTGTCGTTCGGGTTCCCGCATGGCCCGAGTTACACTTTTGCAAGCTGCTTGGTAAGTGTCAGATCTACTGGGCCAGTACATAACGTGTGGGGTATCTTTCTACTTTTACTATCAAAAATTCACAATTACCACCCTCAAATTTCAGTGGAGGAATCAATTGAGAACATGACACTCTTTTGATTCACACTGGAAAGCATGTATCAATTTCTCTTTAACCATACAGAGTATCATCTCACTGGACTTGCATCTCCTTTTGAGAATTAATCAAAAGTGGGTAAATTATGTGCTTAAGTATTACCACGACATTTAAAGCAGTCTCCAAAAGTGGCAAGGAAACTACTCACCAAATCATGGGTACCACCCCGCTAGATCTTGCGTCATTCTAAGTCGCGATGTTTCACGATATTCTATATGAGTTTCGACTGACCTCTGTGCACGCTTATCGTTTTTCAAGGGATCTGAAAGGGCTGCATAATTGCTCTATAGCCGGCGAGAGTAGAAACCAAAATGAATTCCAGAATGATAGGAAATAATCAACCACAAAAACTCGACTTCGATAAAACTGGTAGACTATATCGAAAGTCATCAGCTGAGTACACAACTCTGAAGTGTACTCTCAAGATAATTGGCCGTTCGAAGAGGATATCCAATGTAACTCATTAATATGCGGTCCTACGAAGGTTACTGACGCTATATCTAAACTTGTGTCTTGCTAATATGAGCAATAGTTAGATATCCCCCTACCATAGACCTCATTTCTTCTTTGAATGATAACATTAATGACATCATTCATTTTCATTGAATCATAATGTAGCCAGCATATAGATCAACTTTCGTGAAATTCCACTTAGTGCCGTGAGGCTCTGCTCAACTACCCAAGATGGTGTTGGATTGACCCGATCAATTGGAAGCGAAATTCTGCCTTGCTCTAAAGAGTTTCTCGCATGCCTCCGGAAAATTACCCGATATCCTATAGCATTTGTGTGTTAGACACCTCGCTAAGCCCATTCTTTGAGCTTTCAAAGAAGTAGGGAAAGATATGATCATTTTTCTTATGTGAAACACAATGTGCAAATTGAATGAGGAGATGATAACCACAAAGCATGCTGCCGCCAATCATGGACTCATGAATACCTGTAGAAGTCAAGCAGGTTTATTTCTTAAGTCAAAAAATAACCAACCTCTCTTAACATGGTAGCTAGTAACATGTAAAGCTCAGCAACTAGCTTTCGAGGATAGCCGAATTCAGGAAACTTACATCGTCTCCGCAAAGCTAAAGACTTTAACTGATCCACAAAAACCCCCACCTTTACCGAATTTTCGGCCGCCCCTTGAAATATAGTGATTGAGACAGTAAGGCTAGCTCGTAAGCAGGAGGACTTGCTGCGTTATATGCCTTTCGATCGTGGGAATGGCCATTGGCACAGCTTATGTGGGGCTCGCAGAGAAAGGAAGGAATATCGTTAGTTGCCAAGGAGCGGCTAATTCGGATTTGTACTCACAAACTTCCTCAAACTTGCTCATGCTTCAATTTCCAATCTGCTTTATCGGAAAGCACGATTTATCTCCGGCTTGCCACATTCTATCACTGCTGGGACAGCAGATAGTTACGTACCAAGTAATTGCCAACTTGAACATGAAGATTTTCAGAATTTCAGGATTAGCTTGGGCTTCAACTTCGTAAGTCTACCTAGATACAGAATTGGAGCCCTATAGAATTCTATATCGCTCCTCTATTCAAAGGCGCTTCAAAAAGATTCACAGAAATAATAATTTCATCCACTTTTGTTTCTATCATCAGATAGTGTTCCCCTGCGTGAACCCCCTGTACAGAAATTGAGCACATTAGCGCAAGTATGATTTCTAGCATGCAAGGCAAAGACACTTTTCATCGCTACCAAGAAATGTTTCTATATCTTCTCCCGATTCTTCAGGGAAGATTCGATGAAACAAAAACTCTATTTGTTGTTTGACTCAACTCACACGAAACTTTTCCTCTGCTTCTTGTGTCAAACTCGGACCAGGTGTTTTGCATGCATAAAAGTTTCCCTCAAAAACTCCACACGAGGCTCTTTTCCAGCTATTCGAACTCGTATAATCCTTCTTACAAATCTTGTGCACTACTGCTCCATCTCTCCATCGCCAGACACATTGACAAAAGCCAATCAAAGGACCCAAGATATTTGGATGATTATGGAACCTCCGACTGAAACTCGGACCAAGGTGGACACGAAAGGGCTTGACATTAGTCAAAATACCGTTAATGATGATCCCGACGGAACACATGTAGACACCACGGTACAAAAGGGTATCCAGGACATTGAGGCGATAACTATCACGTGGTCGAGGACCTGGCTTATCATTGCTTATATTTTGATCTGGATTACCTACTTTGTCCAAGGTCTGGTATCTGGCATCACTGGCTCTCTTCTTCCATACATCACGTCCGACTTCGCTTTCCACTCGCTCACGCCTACCACAAGTATAATGAGCGCTGTCATTGGCGGAGTTTCCAATCTAAGCATTGCGAAGGTTCTGGATATCTTTGGCCGCCCTCAAGGATATACTTTCTGCGCCGTGCTCTGCGTCATTGGCCTTATTATGTCAGCTAGTTGTAATAATGTCGAGGCGTACGCTGCATCTCAAGTCTTCTACACGGTTGGAATAAATGGCATAGGATATAGTCTCAGTGTCTTTGTCGCTGATACATCCTCACTACGGCATCGAGGTCTGATGCAAGCATTTGTCAGTACCCCTAACCTGATCACTTGCTGGCTAGGTGGGCCAATATCTACAGCCTTTTTGAATGGGCCTGGCTGGCGCTGGGCCTATGGAGCGTTCGCAATTCTCGTTCCGCTTGTGACCTTCCCGCTTTCAGGCCTTTTCATATGGCAATTTTTGAAAGCTAAGAAGCTAAATCTTGTACAAAATAATGATAGTGGACGCACAGTTTGGCAGTCTATCGTTTACTATTGCCGCGAGTTCGATGCCGTCGGTCTTATTCTGATTTCTGCTGGCGTCGCATTCTTTCTGTTGCCCTTCAACCTTTACACTATTGAGGCTAAGGGGTGGGGATCCTCCCTTATCATCTCCTTCCTAGTTTTAGGCATCGTATTGATCATCGCTTTCGCTATATGGGAGAGGTTTTTTGCACCCATATCATTCATTCCATGGTCTCTCCTCAAGGACCGTACAGCCTTCGGTGCTTGTCTCCTCTCCTTTACGCTCTTCATTAGTTACTCCTGCTGGGTCAGCTACTTCAGCTCTTTTCTACAAGTTGTGAACAACCTGAGTGTTACCAATGCCAGTTATGTCATTCAGACGTACACTGTCGGCGGTGTATTGCTCTCACTCGTCACTGGTGGTATCATCAGCTTTACTGGGCGTTACAAACCCATTGCCCTTTACTTTGGTGTTCCTCTGACGATCCTTGGCATGTCGCTCCTAATCTACTTCCGTCAGCCTGACCAGAGCATTGGGTATATTGTGATGTGTATGATCTTTGTTTCGTTTGCAGAAGGGGTCTTGGTTATTTGTGACGAGATTGCCATCATGGCCGCCTCGGCGGAACAGCAATATTTTGCGGTCAGTCTGGCTGTGTTAGGCTTGTTTGGAAACATTGGTTCTGCTATTGGTCTTACCATTTCGGCTGCTATCTGGCAGGGCATATTTCCGAGAAAGCTTTCTACCTATCTTCCCGACGTGGACCCAGCAGATCTATTACTGATATATGAGTCCTTGCCGACGCAGTTATCGTTTCCGATAGGATCGACTGAGCGCCTTGCAATCCAACACGCTTATGGTGATGCGCAGAGAGCATTGCTGATTGCTGGCACCGTTGTCTGGGTTCTCGGTATATTGTCGGTCTTATTGTGGCGGGATATCAAGGTTATTGGAATTCGCCAGACAAAAGGCCAGGTTGCTTAAGCGTTGAGATTGAGTTAAGTGCATAGATTTTCAAGAATGGCTGCATGTATACGATATGATTCCTGGAAATACTATCAACGAGATATAGCAATTGTCTGAAAAAAAAAATGAAAAAACTTTTCTCCACTCCGTTGAACCTGTAGCTTTTGTCCGCCGTTTGTGTGTAACTTTCGGAGAAAAACGTATTGGAGGGAGCATAGCTTCCGTCTTGAAATTTGATAATCGAAGCTCTTGTATCTCAGCAAGAGACTTCCTACACCCACAAGATACACGGAAGCTTGAGATCGGTCGGCTTGTTGCAACTCGGCAAACGGGCCCAGAAGATTATTTTCCCCATCAAAGAACTTCCAAGCTCACCATGTCAACTACGCACGATTAGAAGAGCGAAATTTCTCTCACTTGATGTTAATCTCGTCGATTCTGCAAAGCCATTGGTCTTGCCAAAAAGAATGGATCTCCGATTGCACTGCAGGTAAAATCTCAAGTCCGATCTGGATTAGTAACAAACACACAGTTCTTGGCACATCTCCGCATTACGTCCACGTGAAAAGCAGGGGGCCATTGCCTTAATCTGGTTAGATAGGGTTTGTAATCGACCCAGTCAACGCCACTACATTCCAAAAATAACCCCTGCATCGCCATTCTGTAGCTGACGAAATTGAAATGTCCTGACATAACACCAGCCTCAAATGTAGTGTACAATATCGCATCTGTCGAAGACTATAAAGGTATAATAGCGTGATCCACCGTGTGAGTGTGTAGACGCAAACATTGTGAATATTATGCGTCTTCAGATTTCGAAAAAAATGATAACCAATACTCAGCCCGAAGATGGGAAATACGCTTTCATAACCTCGACTCCTTTTTACTCGGCAACGGGGAAACAGGAGACAAAAACCCTAGTGCGAAAACATGTGATGCGTCCATTCATGAAACGGAATCGACCAAAAAGGGCAAATGGTGTGAAAAATATTGCGCCAAGGCCCTTTGTCGGTGTGCCACCACTGCAGATATCCATCTCACACACCAATAGAGAAGAGGTAGAAGCAGAAGTAGAATTAGAAAGCGAGTTTCTAATGGGCTTGCAAACCAATTCGATGGTTCTACTAGGAAATGGCTGTGTGAATCCCTTTCAAACATGGCCAGTTAGAATGGATACTCAAGAGCATGAGTTGGTGCATCACAGTAAGCTTTTCCAGGTTGACCAATTAAATTATTAACCCTCCTCCTCCAGTCTGGGATCCATCACAGTGCTTCCAGCCATTCAGAGACTTCTGGTTTCCGCTTGGTACAAACGATTCCGCGGCAATGCACTTGGTGTTATCTAATGCAGCCCTACACCTCAGCGCTCTTAGAGGAAATCTGGACGAGGATCGTGATTCGATGATGTATCATCTCTCGGCTGTTAGATCCGTGAATCGGAGATTGGCAAATTTTTCGGTCGAACATTCAGATGGAATCATGGGAGCTATACTTGGCGTGCGTTTTTCATCATGACTCATCTTTATTTATCTTTTGATGATTCTAACTCTACATAGTTTATGTGCCATGACGTAAGTCGTTCCACAATCTTAATATAGTATACTAAGTTTATCAGCAAATGCTCTCTAGTACAGAGACTTGGAAGATCCACCAGGCTGGTTTCTATAAGATCTTGGCTCTGCGAGGCGGACTATCAAGCATCGAAAATATGGCAGCATTACGACTCTCTTTGTTCTGGATCGAACATAACATGTCTAGCGATTTGGATATTATGCCTCTTTCCCCTCCACCTGTTCAATATCTCACGAATCCTTATCTACCAAGATATCAGGCTGATGGCGAAGCTCACTTTGTTAACATTCGTGAGCACTTTGATATATCATCGTTCCTTTCGCTGGAGATTCTTGATATCATGAAGCAGTTGAGCATCCTCACAGTTACGATCGCTCGTGAGAATAAAAAGAGAAATCTATCAAAAGATGCGCAATTTCTTTGGGGGGACCAGAACTTTGCTGGTCTTTGTGTCTATCCGATCTTATCAAGACTCCTAACTATACAGCAAGAGATAAAGCATGGGATCGAAGAGTTGTGTAGGATTGGTGGGCTTCTATTCATAGCGCAGGCAAGAAGATGGTTCGGCGTCGGGCCCGTATTGACTAACGCGTTTATCAAAAAGCTGCGTCAATTACTAAAGAGCGATGGTGAAATATGGAATGAAAAGTTGAAAAGTCTAAGAATATGGGCTCTCATTATGGCTGGCTGCGCGGCAACTACAGACGATGAAAAAGATTGGATAGTCGAAACTCTTAAACGGGATTTCTTTGACTGGTCCGAGTTGGAGAAGGTGAAGAAGATGTGGTGGATAGATGAACTATTCCATGTCGGACTAACAAATATCGAGACAGCCATTCATTCACTGTAGGAGACCAAGTAATAATTAAAAGAAATGTTAAGAATAGAACCCTTAGTGGATGACCACATGGTATTGTGTCACTGGGATAGGAAGCTAAGGCTAGTAAACGTAGTTTTGATTTGACTAAAGAGGTAAGAGTAGAATAGGATTGAGGGAAAGCTCACATGAAGCTTTCCCGGTTCCAATTGAGGCCTAGTGTCATATGTGACCTGAACCCTGCTCAGTAAGAAAGTTAATTATCTCTACTCGCCCAGCGCAAGTTCGCCAACGATATCACTGTGAACCAGCTAGCCTGTCGAAAAAGTATTTATGTTTGTGCCACTACCTGGAGACGTGGAACTCGTGACTAAGTCATTCAAGCGATGAATAAGTAGATGTGCAAAAGACTCAATCATTCGGACTTTGATTCCGTAGACTTGTCTCGGTAAATGAAGTACTAATAAGCCCTTTTCAAAATCGAGCATGCCGCTCCGCATCAAGATACGTGACAATATTCTGAGGCATCTCATCCGGTGCTTGAAACGAAATCAATAAATATCCCTTCAAAAGATAAAAACACATCACTCGTACCTTTGTACCATACAGGATCCTTAGTATGATCTGCATGCCCCGGACGATGTACATAGATATGATTCCAAGCTTTTTCTTCCGTGAAAGATATCTCATCTGGAGCCAAACGAACTACATCGCCGTATCTTTCGTGAATTTTCATTTGGTCTCATATAGGATTGCCTCGCAACAGAGAAAATAATATAAGGTAATCGGCTTGATCTCCATAATATCGGACCTGGAGATTTTTGTAAAGGGTGGAAAAAGAGGTTATGTATACACCACGGTTACTGACGGACACTAAGGTATCTGCAAATCAGCACAAGAGTTCGTCAAATAAAGGAGTGTCCAGAGAACGTACTAAGCTGATCGCAGCAAGAGTCAACAGCAGTGTCGGAGACAAGATAGGTCCCACGAAATCAATCATAATGGTACCCTCGAAAGCGAAAACGATTTCTCGAGGGCAAGTCCACCAATTGCGAAGTCTTGAATTGAATAGCTATTGATTTCAATAATGGGGTTACTTTGATGCGTATTCTAATTACGCTACATTTTCCGCCGCGTGGTTGGTTCAACATCAGTCATGCAGCATTTACCAAAATGTTGGCGTTGAAATCCTTCCATATACATGAGCATTAATTGATCCTAAGATTCTTCTTCTGTCAATAGAAGGATTTAAACACGGAGAAGCAAAATAACAGTTTGCAACAGTCTGAAAGTCGAGTCATGTTTTAGAATGATATCATACGATTAGCGGTGTTGTTGATGGTTTGTAAGATTATCTGTTGTATACCAACTGCATAATATGTAAGTGACAACATATCAACTCTTCAGTGGAAACCAACAGTTGGGTAGAAAAACTTTTCTGAAAGCGCATTCAAACATTGCATAATTTCATCTGCCACACACGATACACAAACTTGGGTAATAATCACACGAGATTGTGTCATTCGTTACGCCATTGTAAAATGGAAACAATTCTTAAACTCTGCACCTTTTCCCCTTTAGTCAATCAATCACCGCCAGCGAACTAACACGCACCACACCCATACTGGCACATCGTATCGAGTGCGGTGTATTAAAATCTCTAGACCGACATCCCACTCCATCCATCCAGAATAACCAAGCTCATATTTCCAAACTCATACATACACACGCACGCACGCACGCATAATCTATTTATTCTTTTCCAAAGGAAAAAGCACCTTAGATTATGGAATTGTATGATATCATGTCACTTAACATCACATCGCATCACATCACATCTCATCATTTCCGTCGGAAAGTAATATTCGTCCAAGTCTGTTGTTAATAATTATAAGCCAATTGTAATTGAGTGTTGCGTTGTCTTGAAAGAAAAATTAAAGAAAAGTGAACGGAGGGGGAAAGTTTAGCTATGGTATTGTATGCTTACTTACTTCCCTATTTACTTACCTACAAACGGGTAAGATTTAATATGGATGGCGAGAAAGTCAGGAGTCGAGCAGGAAAATCTCAAGCAAGCAGGCAGATATAGAAGAAAGAAAACCCAATTTTAAAAATCAGATGATCAAACTCGCCTATTCCCCATCAAATCATTACCGCACCTACCTACCTACCTACTCACTCAAAATCCCTCGGATCGTAGATCTCCCAAACCTCTTCCTCCGCACCAACGTCACCATCTCTCATCCCCCCTCTCTCCTCTCCTCTTCTCACCTCCCTCACAAACTCATCCCTCATCCTCGCAAAAACCACTCTCGCTCTATCCAACCTCTCGCTCGCCCTCTGCCTCTCCTCCATCCACTCCCTCAACGGCGTACTATACTGCGCCATCGCAATATGCGCATGATCCAAGCGTACCGTGGCAGTTTCCTGCATGGCCAGCGAAAGATCGATCATTACCTCATCGCCTGATTGAACTGCACGTTGGAGTTCCTGGAAGGCGAGTTGGACGTTGTGTTCTGCGTCGTGTTTGGCGACGTTGGCTTCGTAGGAGAGGCGTGCTTGGTTGATTATTCTGGTGTCGAGGGAGCGGAGGGTGGAGAGCGCGGTGATGTAGGTTGCTTCGGCGTGTTGCACTGCTGCGGAAGTATCTGTTGTTGAACTGGAAACTCGGGGAGAAGGGGGTGAGTAGGGATGATTTCTTAGAGGGGAAAAGTATCTATGGGGAGGTGGTGAGGGAAATCTTCTTGGTGAAGACTGTCTTCTCGACGATGATCTCCTGACTGGCGAGGCATGGCGGGGAGGAGTAGAAGCACTAAAATTTCCTGGCACATCAAGTGACAAGGGTTCGAGCTCTTCTCCAACATTTCCCTCGAGATGATCATCTGCATTTCCACCTCCATAATCCGCCTGGGCTTGCATCATTTGTTCTCTCTCATCAACAGCTCTATCTCTGATGCGTCTCGCAGCGTTGTTGATCTGTCTAATCCTATCCCTTGCCGCTTCCCTTACGCCACCAGTTATATTCCGAATTTCCTCGCGACAAATGGGGCAGGTTGTGTGATCTGCATCAAGCCATCGTTGAACACATTCTCGATCAAAAACGTGATTGCACGCAGTTTTAACTGGTTCTCCGTTTTCTCCAGCACCGAGATTGTCTTGACAGATCGCACAGGTGCGTTGGTCTCCTGGGAGAGAACTTACATCAACTCTGGTCAATTGTGGTGGCATCTTGATGATGCGAAGAGGGATACCAAAAAAATAGAGTTGAGTCGTATTGCTAGTTGTGATTTCTATGGTTGTCAGTGCTAGGAGATGAGTTAATATAAACGAATATTGCACCCATCCCACTCGATACTTGACACGTTTCAAAGGCATTGTTTTGAACATGTATTCGACTTCTTATTAAGAAAAGACCTAATCATATGATCCAGCTCGCAAAGTCTCAATCTTAGGCAGCCGCTGAAAGAATCGTAAACCAAAACACATGAACAATAATGTGGAAGCTCGGAGGAGCTTCAACGATTCCGACGAAGGGAACAAAGAAACCGATTGTCAACCTGTCGCTGTTCATCGAGATAAAGAAAGTAAACGGCCTCACAAGCACATTGTGGATTGCATTCATTAAATCTCGAAACTTCTGAATTGAGCTAATCGCTTAGAAATAAGTGAGGTGCTCTTGAGGGGCACAAACATGGTATCTTCTCAAAGAAATCAAATACCGAAACCCCCTTCCAGCGAAATTTACCATTGACTTGCTTGTCTGAAAGCTGTGTATGCAGGTTTCCCAAAAGAAAAGATGAGATGAATAAACACATCTCTAAGCAAAACCTCTATGCCAGTGTAGTAAACATCTCAAGGTTTACAGCATTTCCCTTCAAATGTGCACTCGAGATCATCAATTAAAATGTCTCAGACCTTGCTATTTGTATATATCCCACAACACCGGATCGTGATATCCCAGTCCCCAGAATTGCCTTTATCGTAATGTCGTTGTGCTGCATAAGATGTTTAAGAAGTTATGAAATTTATTGCATTTTTTGCAAAGGATACTGTGATTGTCAGGTTCGAGCTACCAGATTTGGGGATGGTCCGAAGAGATCAGAGATATCCAAGGCAGGATCTATGAAACCATTCTGATATTGTTGAAATCCGTGATTTGGACCACCATGTCCAATCATTTGAGGGCCAGATGAACTGGAATGCCCAGCTAGTTGTGCATCATGTTCCCGTAGTAGGGGATCTAGCGTAGATTGCATCTCTGGTGAATCTTGATGTTCGAGTTTTATTGGCATTTGGGGGAGCCGAGGCTCAGTAGTATAATTTTGCGCATTAGCAACCATCGAATCTGCGAATGGTTCAGACTCAGCATCTAAATCTGGAGATGATGGTTGTAGGGGGGGAGGAGGTTGTTGACGTCGTGGATTTTCGACGCGGTGAAAAGACTTTTCATGTCGTATGACGACATCCCTAGATAAGAAATTAGTCAAAATGATCTTCCACGACGACGAACATCAGAGTCGCGCAATATTCAACATACTTTCGCGCGTATCTCCGACCGCATAATCTGCAAGGGAATGGTTTTTCCTGGGTATCTAGAGGTTGAACTCGTATCAACAAAGGAACTTGCATGACTCGCACGATCGATTGTACTCACGGCCACGTTCATGCCTTGAACAATGCTCACTTCTCTTAAACACTCTCTGGCATACCGAGCAAGTGTAGATACGTGGCTGCTTCTGGACTCGGTTGGCCCTACTAGTGGTGGTACTATGCTGTCTCGAATTCATGATTCAATCGAGGCTGGGATGGAGTAATGATGGGTGACTGTGTAATATTGGAGTGAGCCCAGGAAAAGATGTTGAATGGCCGATGAAATTGATGCCCGTCAGACAGGAATACTGAAGACAAGGGATATATGACGGATGGGTGATTGTCTATCGGAAGCAAGCTATGTTGCTGTGTAGTTGATATGTATCTTGGTGGCAGGAGCAGGTAGGCAAGAGTTGAAGGTTAATCGGTACATTTGGAAAGAACGGTTAACCTTAGCGGGGTAGATAAGAGACTAGCCCATTTGTGGCCGCAGGTATTTTTTTGTGGTTTTTTGCGAATTACGATGGCTCTCTGATCAATCTGGATTCCATGGTAATCTGGCGGGGACAATACGCACAGCACAGACTTTTGTACATGAATGTCCGGTGCTGGTATAAAGATATATAGCCATGTTAGCATTCGACATAAACCACGCTCCCATATTTGATCATATTTTACGGATTTATCTATCGGCGCGCCATTGGTAATAACGATGCTGAAATACCGACTTCGAATATACCGGCACATGCCGACACGCCTATTCTTTCAAGCCATGGCTGTCTCGGCTTCCGTATTATTTACATGCCGCACTGGGTTGTTGGGAGAGCTTTAGTCGCGGCAAGCGCAATGCTCGATAGATACTGGGAAAAGAGTCACAAACACCCAATGGTTGATTGGATTCTGTTGGGCTCTTCTCGGCAGAACTTATCGCATGCGGAACAGCCAATTATATTAGTCATATCTAAAACACGTGCTCACAGACTTCGATAGTACGATACGATACGATGTCTGCTAGGTATCCAGTTCGACACAACTGAACCCAGTCTCCCAGTCCACCCAGTTCAACACAACGCAATGCAGTCCATTCGACCTTAGGGCATTGCCGATAGGAAGAAGGGATGCTGCGAGATCAGCACTCGAGTCCCAGGAGATCATCTCAACTCGAACCATGATGCAGACCCTACGATCGGTACAGCGACGCTTGTGGCTTTCCTTCAGACGGGCAGAAATTTTAAGGTTTGAAATTACGGCCATACATCGGTAAGGACTTCATCAGAGCACCATGCACACAATCGCATTGGCTCTGAAATGAGCCATGGGATGATGCCAAGAAATCTTAAAGTTCCTCGAAGTTCCAGGAATCTGGTCGACGACGAGGTAAAAGATCTGGCAGATGAAGATTTCACCCTTGGCACCCCCAAAAAGAATTTCTAGCATGTTTCATACATACGAAAGAAATAAAGTAGGGCCTTTCATGCCTTCTGGAAGCACCGAATTCATCAACATTCAGGTCCCCTTTTCAGCATCATTTTTTCCGTTCTTGGCACTTACGTTTCACGGTGTTAACCCAAATTGCAATGGACATTGGCAAATGCTTCAAGACTCCGGACAAATTACAAATTATGTGCCACCGTCGATGACTGTGCCCAGATGCCAAGTGATATTGATAGATAGATCCACCAGGACGGCACATTCGACGATCCAGTCCCATATTTCTTCAGTATAAGTATTTAGCCATGTTCTCTTGTTGGGTGCTTTACTTGGCTGGATCTATCTCTGTTCATTTTTTATAAGCTATAAATAAAGCAACAATGTATTCTAGAGACATTCTTCCAACTTTGGCCATTGCCACTGGTGCCTTGGCTCAAGATGCAGTATATGTAAGTACAGAGTGATGGCAACAGCTATGACCCCAAACTAATGACCCCTTAGACCTACACCGCCGATACAATCACCACTTTGGATTTGTACAATGTTAGCAATGCCTCACCATTCCAAGTCTACAATGAATCTTTTACTTCAATTCTTGGAGACGCGCCAGCCATTAGCAATATCCTAAACTCTTCTTTTCCTCAATTCCATGAAGCCGCCATCTTTTTCGACGAATCAACTCTTTTCGTCACGAGCAACCAATATGCCTCGAATAGCAGCTCTCCTGCCACTAACAACAAAGCGATTTCCATCACTCGTTTAGATAAATCTGGTGATTCATGGGCCGCTACTGTTATTGAACCAGAAGGAACCCTTACCCTCGCAAACGGAGGAGCAAAATATAACGATGGTCTCGTAATCTGCGACCAAGGATCCATGACAGCACCCGGTGGTCTTGTCTTCATGAATTCCACAGCTCCTTATACTACAACAACCATCATCAACAACTACTACGGCGTTGAATTCAACTCACCCAACGATGTCCACGTGACAAGCGACGGAGCCTTATGGTTCACAGATCCATCATACGGTTCCTGGCAAGGAATCCGTCCTCAACCCTTACTTCCACCTCAAGTCTACCGCTACATGCCAGGGACAAATGACATTCGTGTCGTTGCGGATGGTATCCAAGAACCAAATGGTATCACATTTAGTCCCGACGAAAAAACCGCCTACATTACCGACGGAACCGGCAATGCCACTGCCCCTACTGCCCCAAGAGCCATTTACGCATACGATGTGATCACTCGTGGAGGTGAACCAGCTCTTGCTAATAAGAGAATGTTTGCAGTACCACAAGCAGGTCTTCCAGATGGCATTAAAACTGATAATGCAGGAAATGTATATGCAGGATGCGGAGACGGAGTCAATGTTTGGAACGAGGGAGGTGTTTTGCTTGGAAAAATTGCAGTAGATGGTGGTTCCGCAAAACTTATTCTCGGAAATGAGGGAGACAAAATGCAAGTGTGGTTATTGAATGAGAAGAAACTTTGGCAAGCCAATTTGGGCTTGGTTAATGGTGTGGATGGTATTGATTCCGCGATGAATGGTACAGTTAGAAGATAATTTGGAATCCTGTAGGGTCGGGAATTGTAGGATTATGAGGAATGATAGCATGGTTTAAAAGTGTAATTAAAAAATAGCTGCAGGTGTTGATACTTTGGTATAGCTATGCATATGTATATTAGGCAGATTAATATGAACAAAATGCTTATCACTCAACCATACGCTTTCCATTCATGCATGCATCTCCTTCATTCGATGCATAACATATATACATACATACATACACACATACATACACACATACATACATACACAAAATACCACATAGTCACACGATCAAAAACCATGCAACTCCAAAGCTAGATGCACACACACACACACACACCACAAGATAATAGACAAACCACAATGGGAGTCCTACAACCCGAATCTTTCATAACAGCAAACTTGCAAGATACTTCCCACAGCACAAGTGACATCCTAAATCTCCATCCATCCATCCATCCCCCTATCCATCCATCCCTTCACACCGCCACCCGCCTCCCACGATAGCATATTATTGTGGAGAGCTGTCTCGTGCAGTGCGGTAGGTACTCCATAGGATAGGTGGTCCGGGAGGTGGATGTGGAGATGGAGATGTAAGTATCAGTGTCACTAGTGCGTGGGGGGTGGGGCACACCAGATTTTCCTCTGCGCTTCGTTTGCTTTCGGGATCGTATCCGAATGTTTGGATGGATGTGCGTGGTGCTGGTGTTAGTGGGGTTGTTATTCCGGACCTGGCCTGGCACCTGGTACTTATTACTCGCTATGGAAGGAAGGGATGGGATGATGGTATGGTGGGGTTGAATGGTTGGATGGATGGATGGCATGATAATGATTATGATTATGATTGTGATTATGATTATGATGGTTCATGGTGGGATGATGGATACCCTACTCATCGGGTATGTGGGGTTAGAGCTGGGAAAATCATACGGTCTAGAGAGGGGAGCTGTAGCTACCCCGCACTTAGCTTCTTTTTCCTTTTCTTTTTCTTTTTCTTTTTTTCCTGCGTATATGGGTATTTGGTGGCCGATGCATGTATAGATGAATGAGCTGGGTTGGAATATGGTGAGATTTTATAATGGAGGAAGGGATGAATGGATGGATAGATGGATAGATGGATGGATGGATAGATGGATAGTAGAGTGTATTTGACGACGCGCTAGTAATCTATCATTATGTATTGTGATGGATTGAATATGAAATGCGATGAAAGGGAATCAATTAGTCTTTTATTGTTTTGGGAGGGGGGAGAGGGGAGTGATGGGTCTTATAGATAGATATATTAATTATTAATGTATTTTAATGATTTATTCATGGAATTACCTACTTGTCTGTCTGTTTACATGATAGGAGAGAGAAAATATGATATCACGTGAATTTCTATCGGAACGTGATTTACATAAGATGAGAAGGGATGGATTGGGGTGGGTACGAATCACGGGGTATTTATCTCGGTATAGTATATTGTAGGCATCTATCTGTACGATTTTCTTATGATTGTCTCAAAGCATTTTTTGAAACGTAAGGGAATGAAAAATGGGGGTTGGAGATGTGTTGTGTGTGTTTGTGAGTATTAGAGGGGGTGGGGAACTATTTCTATGACTTGTATGTAGCGTGAGGAATAGGGATATCGACGTTTATAGACTTGGTCTTTTTCTATTTATCTTTTTTAACAAAAAAGAAACAAAAACATTGATACGGAGTGCTTAGATGTTTTTGCTTGGATTACAATGTTATTCTGATGCACTGCTAATATATAGATTGGAAACAGATCGGGTTTTCATTTCAAAGAATTTATCTACTGTGAAAATGACAAGTATTTACAAATCATATCCGGAGAATTTGATCATTTTGAGCTCCGTAGGGAATAGAATTTTGCTGGGTTCTGGAACGATGGGGTTTGGTGTGTAATATGTAAAATCTAGGGGAGAACATTGTGATAATTAGATGACATCATTTGGATTCGTCGAATCGAGGGGTAGTTGCGCTAGTCAGTATTTTGTTTGTTTAGAAAGAACACTAACATTTTAACTGTTTCTGAAACAGCAATCAAGCTTAATACATCTAGGCCTTTTTCCGCATCGCAAGTAATTTGCTGCTGATGACTTGGAATGCTTTAGAAGTTAGAAGGCTGGAGACTTCTAAGACATAATCGAACTACGTATGGGGCAAGGCCAGACTTAGGATTAGAAACTACTAGATCCGCTTCAGGGTCTATACTTCTAATGATATTGGGGGTGATCTATGCATCAAGTAACACTTTAATGGCTGGTTTGATAGGAGTCGTACGGGTAGTGTGGTACTATCAACTGGTAATAATAAGGTATGGTCTTTTCGCTTTCAGGTTTGCTGCCCTTTGTCCACCTTTGTTCGAATCACTTAATAGAAAATCTCATTTCTGGTAACAACAAGATATCATCAATCCAGCCCATGAAGCACTTAATAGTCGAACAATTGGGTCAGGGGTATTTTCACAAGAAATGCTTTAGAATGCGAAGTAGGCATTTCTTCAAGCATTGAGTGTGCATTGCCCATTATATAGTTCGTCACCATGCAGTGCACGGCCTATGGCCGGCTAACGCGTAGGATTCAGGTACCGAATAGTTACCTAGTTGGATTTCCACTTTAAGGTTGGGATTTCGAACCCACTTCGAAATCCTGCAGCTAAGCGGGCTCGGCGGATGCCGACCTATGGATTTTAGGACAGAAAAAAAAAGAGCTTGACTCCCATCTCGCTGCCTGAATCGAAGAAGGATGATATTAGCAGTAATAATCAAATCCTTTCATAACTCATATGAGGGAGACCCAAGGAAAAGCGTACAAGCGGTTCAAATGTTTGCGCTGCTTGGCTATAGCTAAAAACTTCGACACATGCCCAACAAGATTGTTCGCATCACACTCTACGATTGAATGCATTTCATTACGAGTAGCCGGAAAAGCTGGCCGTGGCGTGGTACCGCCTTTGGGATTTGCCGTAACAATATCCATCCTGAACAGATTTACATTACTCCTGATGTGGAGATATATGAAGATGATCCTGTTATCTTTTCTTTTGTCACTTGAGTACTTAAAGTTTCCAAGTGCCTTACTCCAAGACATCTACCGCCTTTCAGAAGCCTCACTTTATCTATTGAATCTTTCCCACTGATCCTCTCATTGTTTTTGTTGTACGTATTTGGTTCTACAGTCTATCGGCCACTCTAACCGAGACTTAGAAACTTGAGCTCCTCAGGTCTGTTCTTCTAAACGTGGAATTTGATCCCGACATCAGATACATCGTTGTTCAGTTTACATAGAAATTCGAATAAAACCGTATTGTGTCATCGTAGGAGTTCTAGCTTCACTAGCTTCACAGCAGATCTTCTTCAACATGCTCTACCGTTGGACATACTTGTGGGCACTCTTCTTTGCCATCTCGTTCATAGCAGCTGCCCCAGCCCCGGATGTCTCTCCAGAAGTATCGGATGCAACTGCTCTACTAAACTCCCTGGCAGACTCCAGTGACACTGACGACTTATCCTCGGCGAAAAAATCGTCGTCAACTGATCCCGAACAATGGTGCGTTTCAACTTGGACACCTTTATGGGACGCCTTCGATATTTATGGAAGTAATTGGGATAAGGATAAGCTCGGAGAAAACGGGGCTGGCTTGAAAGAACGGATAAATAAATGCGGCGCAGTGTCAGATTGGAGCTTCAAGACAAAGAATGTGAAACATGGTTATCAATTTCATGCCTCTGGGGCCACGACAGTTTTCCAGCGACTATGTATCGGAAAAGCTGTGAAGGCGTCTGGTGGACCCCGCAACTCATGCGGTGGTTCAGGTTAGGGGGGTTGTTCAGCGATCCTTGATAATGTGCGCAGCATGATTGAAAGAGATAGAAAGCTAATGCTGGCATTTATTTTTCTACTTTCAAGTTTACTTTGGAGTTTTGCTTTGGTTGGTCTCGGTTTATGTTTTAGTACTTTTCATTTTGGTTCGATTTGTACGAGTAGTCTTGTTCCTTTTTTGTTGATTAGCTAAATCAAATCCTATTCAAGTTCGTCAACTTGCTCTTGCTATTCTATAGAGATTCTCAAATAGACGCGAATAATTTGAACCAGCAAGCTAGGTGAAGGAGCTAAGGATTAAAATTAAGAATATGGTATACTAGATTTCTGTGTATTTACCTGTGCCTGTCGATGGGGAACTTAGATTTCATTCTTGTGAAGCTATATCATCATTTATAATGCATCAAGCTGTACTTCTCAACCATTACCTCTACGTAACAAATCTAGGTGGTTAGTACAATTTTTAGACATCCGATAAATAATGACGTCAATGTATTCCGGAGATCCACATCAATGCTATTCTGAGATTATGAGTTCATGCTGTTCATTAATGCTCCCGTCAAATTACATGCTTTTATCTACCCGCGTATTCATTTGCCAAGGGAGTTTTTGTGTATATGACGAAAGGTCACAAGATATGAAATTTTGTGTAGTTATACGAATTGGCATCTCATACTTTGAATTTCTTACCACTTATTAGTATTCATAGTAGGAATAGTAAGTTGGTCTCAAGAATGGTGGAGAATGAGTTATAAATTTAGAAGTTGTGGGATTATGGGACATATGTTCCTTCTACTCCTTAAAATTATGATACTCATCTTTACGCGTTCGTATTTCTATATTTTTCTATATACTTTGGGTGTGGTATGAACCTGTATTCACTCATTCTCCGCATGATGGATTTATGGAACCTGGCGCAGGAGATGCAAACTTGGAGATATCTCAGTGCATTTTCTCCCAATCCATGAAATCCAAATAACAAAAAAGAATCACCGGCACTGTTACATTGTGTTGTTCATTTCTTCCCATTTTCAATGGAGGTTACCGCGAAAATCAAATACCCATCGTGGTGGATAAAGCCTTTTCCTATGGCCGCAGTATCCACTTCTGAGATATCCGCACAACAAGACAGAGGAATGATAGGTTCAAGAGGAAGAAGAGTGGAAACTAAGAAAAACTCGGTATATCGCTACCTCAAATCACTGGTATAGACGGGCTATGTAGTTCTTATGGGAATGTCAAAAATTACTATGGTGAGTAATAGTACGGGGTTAGAGAAAAAAGTTCCCAACAATCTTTCACCACTCCAACTTGATAAAATTTAGAAAATTCAGTTGATCACCTTGAATATCAAGATGCGAGCTCAATGGTGGGACTGAACAACTTGTAACGTCCACTCTCAAAGTCGCCAGGTTCAAAAAAATCGTTACCATGATAGATGCTTCAAACAAATCAAAATGGCAAAAGGTTATTAATCATTTTATGATTAGCTTTCTTTGATGTTTGTGTTTTAAGTCATTTTATGACTGTGACCATTTTATGGTTATGTTTGTTTGAATCATTTTATGAATCATTTTTTTAAATTTTTTTTTTGGTTTTTTTTGGTTTTTTTGGTTTTTTTTTGGGGTTTGGTTTGTGATCATATGGGAACAGGTGATGAGTGCTGTATCCCGACAACGAGTTCAACTCATCGTCACAAGAGGTGATCTGTGAAGCAGTGATTAGACCACTGAGCCACCCAACTTGTAGGTAATTTTGTGAAGGTAATTCGCTTGCTAGAATATATATACACGGGCCCCACAAGCGGTGAATGCTGGCTGTATATTAGAAGATTTCTCAATTTATCACACATCTCAAACAAAAGCACGTGCTGTGCTATTAGAAATTCTAGCATGTAAAATTATGAGTGCTGTAACTTTCAAACTTGGAAAATAATAGCTGTAGGTGCAGAATAATCAGATTGTACATCATGCTCAAGTGGAAGCAATTGGCAGAGGGAGAGAAACTAGAAGATGGTGCTTCAATCAATCTACGACCATCGCTACTATGTTGGATTATCCATAGATTTTCTTCTCGGGGGGAGCATATTCTAGAAGAAAGGCTGGTTATTATCATGTAATAAGTCAGCAAGGAAGTCGTCTAATCTTGCCATTATAGTTTGGTTCCTATTAGTATTCCGGCTGCACCATATGAGACAGATTAGAATATCTCTGGGAATACATAGACTGAAGATGATATATGTAATAAATAGAATGATGAATGTCGAAGGCCGGAGATGACATACAATGATTAATCGATATCTTTGAACATTATCCATGTAAGGATCAGACTAGTATTCTTCGATGTGAACATCAACTGCTTGAGCATTCCTTTCTTCCTGCCAAACTCTCAATACTGTTCCACACTTGCTCGAGTCTCATTAGAATGAGCAGCACTCAATATGCATCTATGCTGTTTGAAAAACTCTGCATTGCCTAATCGCATGAAAGACGGCAGGTTATTTGTTGAATATTACGATCGTTTCAGATTGCATTTTCATCTATAGACGCCTCTCGTCAATTGAATCTACCTGGCATCCGTAAATTGCAGTCAGAAGAAGTTATCTCCGGTGAAAACTTATGAAGATTTTATCAAGCTTATTTAAATTAAAAAATAGATTAAAAATTATCTTCATGCGATGTTTCTGGTTTCTCAGCCTTTTTACCTTTGTTATTCTTTCCGTTTTTTAAGGGCCAAATTTGAAAATTCAGAAGTTGAGAAACTAGCATTTTTGAATCTAGGCTAAGTCCAAATGTCACCGAGATAATAGTGATGACCGAACGGCTCCATAAAATTAAAGTAGTTCTCGCACGTCATATATATGCAATTTATTTTGGTTTAGAGGGTCAAAGTGACCGGTAAGTAGACTAGACACTAGCTTCACATCTTTTGATATTATGTAGTATAATCAGGGTTATTAGTCTGACGACGTGCTTTCCTTTATCTTGGTTGTTGTGAGAAAAGGAAGAATCAGGACAGTGAGATCGCGGACTGTCAACTAATACATACGAGGCACGAGCGACTCACGATTGAAGGCTAATCAACATAAGAATCAAGATGTCAGGTCCTTTGAATGCCAAAGGATCAATTCACGGGTAATTTGGTAAAGCTCATCATAAGGCGTTCATAGCATCAGATGAAAGGGGACTATGCTAGGTCACCCCCTTCTGAGCACTCAAAGATAAATATCCTATTCACGAAGACGATATTCACAAGTTCAGGCTTCAATAAATAGTCACTTGGTAGTGTTTCTTGACACAAGTCAGCCCATGAGTGCTACCTAGCTGTGAGCCCAGTATAAAGGTTAAGGGGTGATTCAATATAGAGCTCATTAAAGCACGGCAGTGACACCAAAAATAGGTATGATCCTATCAATGAGTATCTCAAATGGCTTAGATTCCAAGCGAAAGCTCTGTGTTCTACTTAAGGGTCCATATTTTGGTACCTCATATAAAACACAGTGGGAACAAATAGACGCAGCTCTACAGGGACTTTCACATATCATCAAATCCATGGAAAATTATATCAAGTAATTGAAGTCCGACAGTTAGACCTTTAAGAAATGTAGAATAGACTAAAGATCGGAGGAGATCGATCATTCGGAGGATTTTGAAGGAATAGCACCACAACATCAAAATGTCAAAAGTCTTTTCCTCATTTCATCCTTGTTCATTCAACGTGTAAAGACTACAGTGGATATAAATGCGTGAGCTTTTACATAACAGATATTGAGTGAATTTTAGCCCGTGGGAATTGAATATAGGTACCCAGTGGAAGAATCTCCTGCTCCCAAGAACAAGCGACTTCCTTGTACAAACCTTCGTTCTCGAAGGATATACCATTACCAGCTTTTCTCAACTAAGAATCTCACAAAGATGTCGTGTCACGCCTATAAAAGAGTCAAGTATGAAGGAAAAGAAGACACCAAGGCTACACTACAGCTGGAAGCAAAAGCCCGTGGCTGTAGCGTCGCCTTTAGGCAGCCAGGACGGTCAAGGACAACAATTCAAGTCACAATATTGGGAAGATCAATTACGCGCGCATTTACTCGCAGTAAAGAGCGCAGTTTGCATAAAATGGAACAGACGGTGGCGAAAAAGGCACTGTATCATTTACGCCAGCTGCCTCTTCTGCCGCCAATCCTTCCTTCCCACCCTCGTCTACCTCGTGCGGATCCACTCTCCGCTATTTGCGGACCAGTATACTCCGAGATACCACATGGGGGACCTCTGGCACGATTCCGCCCTTCTTACGGGTGGCCATCTATCCTGGGGAAGAGGAAGAGGGATGAGAAAGATGAGCCAGTCTATACGACTGGAACTAATGCATATGCTGTCACAGGTTTTGTAGGTCTAGGTTTTATACTACCATACCTCGCTAGTATTTTGCTAATCATTCCCATTTAAAACAGGTTGACGAGTTCAAATTGAGTGACAAGGAGAAACAAACCATCGAAGTTAACCTGAAGCCCAATCTCGACCCGCTTCGATTGCTCACCAGCCAGCAGTTTAAAGGAGGCATGGAGCATGCTTTGTCACTCCTTCTGGTCGCTACATTTCGTCGAATTTAAAATCCAACCGAGATACAGGAGTTCCTTGACAGGTGCATGGCGGGCACATCCAAGATGGATCCTACACTCTTCTAAGCGGCACCGATGCACTCTATACGATGTACGACTAGACAAACGTTGCCTTTGTTTTTATCTTTTTTTCTTTGTGACGCAGATAATTTGGTTGGATGAATGGACTGCTAGACAGTTAATGACATCGTATGGGTGCGGGGAGGAAGTCCAGGGAAGACAAAATCTCTCATCTGTGCGCGGTGCTGGCTACGAGCCTGGGTTGCACTTACCAATATCTGTGTATTATGTTTGAGAGTTACTAAAATCCGAGAGAGTCAGCAAGAGTTATGTACATAATGGGCAATAGGCAAATAGAATCGGCCGGATAAACATCTCCTTTGACTCCTATCCGTAACAGAAATGTAGTCTCAAAGCAATTGCAGCGTTTACATGAAATGACCTATGTGTTTCTATTTTCATGAATCATGTACAGAACAGATCTTGTAGTACTGAATAACTTGGATTTCCGAGTCATAAGCATTCAGAATTCCAGTTCACAAACAGCATCGGCTCTAGCGTTGAGACTGATTTCTTCCCCTTTTCCTACTCCGCATCTCAGTACCAGTGGCTCTTTCATCCCATTTCATCCCCTTTAATCACTCGTCTCTCAGTCTAAGATGCGTTCTTGCATCTTAGGAACCATTTTTCTCTCTTTAATTCCTAGCTCAATCATTCAATAACTAACCTTCTAGTGCCCTGCACAAAGCTTTACACTATCGATTTCCTCAATCTAATTCTCTAGCTCCAGAGAACCATGTTTATTATTTATAGGAGCCTTATGCAGCGCTCAGCTAGAGCCAATCATAAAAGCTAAGGTGTAATCCAACATAACACTCATGAAAGAATGATGTTGACACCAAAGGATAGGCATAGTCTCAGCGTCCTATATACGCCTACTACTACTCCTACTGCTAGCACTTCATCTTATAAATAAGATCTTATTGTAATTCCTTGGTTTAGCATGTCTTCATACCATTAGGGAGGTCCCTTCCTCAAACGTTACTTAAACCATACTATTAGTACTTCCTTCTTTCTTATGTTCGTCTCGTATAGACTCTCTTTTCATTATTTATAGAATAACCATACTTTAAAATATTATATATAGGACTTCTAACTTGCTTTTGCTTTTGTTACAGATTACCGTTAATTTAAGAAAATGAAAAAGAAATGAGAAAGATGAATTATTTTATTTAATTAGAACTAATAGTTGTATATAATTGTAGATTTTCTTGGTTTAGATCTTATATTTTTGAATATTTCTTATGTTGAAGATGTATATTAATATGATTTATTAGGACCCTATATGTATATTAACAGAGAATTGGAAACTGTATACGTGTATTAATTGTTAATCAAATTTAAAAGCTTTATAGTTCATCAAGTTGATAAAAAGCTATTTCTCCGGTCACTAAGATCGCTTAGTCACCATCAATCCGTGTGAGGCTGTCGCGTGGTGGCTGCGAAAAACTCTAATCGGATCTTATCACAAATCTCTCATCATATCGAAATCAAGAACATTTTGATCTTTTCAGCCCTACTTCCACAACAATAAGACATTTATGAAGCAATTCTGTCGCGACGATTTTGAGATAATTCTGATTGGGCTTTTTATATCGCATTCCGAACCCCAGTTGATGGCTTTTTACACTTAGATACATTGATATCAGTTGTGCTTGGACGTTACAGCATTGTATGGAAAGTGGATGTTAGCACTGCCCCCGACCACGCTAGACCACGCTAGATAAGAGGACACTAGAACGTCACCCCTTTGACGCCGATCTCAGTATCAAACTTTGCTACAACCACCATCCGCTATCTACTTCAACGCACTTTGTCGCTCTCTTGTCCAATACTTGATTTTCTAACCTTTTTGATCCATATATTATAATTAGTCATTGAATTTCAAGGCCATTCTATTGGCTTGCTCCTATGGCCACTAGACGGACTCATAAGAAGTCGCGGAAGGGGTGCACCGTCTGCAAGCTGAAGCACGTCAAAGTATGTAATCATGAGCCACGCAGCGCAGTTTGCTATAATATCCATCTCTAACACAATCAATAAGTGTGATGAACGTCGTCCCATCTGTGGAAACTGTCAAGATCGCGAGATCACCTGCATATATCCATGGGAGAGAAAACCACCACCTTCCACCTCCACGAGAGAGAGTTCACTGCAGGTGTCTGATGCTCAATGCCAAGCCATAGTATTATCACCTGGTGCCCCCTTATCACCATTTCATATGCCACAAGCATATAACATTGAAGCCCTCAAACTTCTTCACCACTACTCGGTCAATGTTTATGAATCTCTCAGCACTATTATTCCACAACAGAAAGTATGGCAAACATCCGTCGTACAGATAGCCATGAAAAACGATTTTCTTCTTCGTGGGATTCTTTCTTTATCCGCTTTACATATTGCCCTTGATGACTGCGAAAATCCTCAAATTTTGGTGGCGGAGGCTGCCCACCACCAAAACGCGGCACTGGTAGAGTACCGGCGTCTCATAAACACCAGCGACATTTCGCCAGAAAGTCAACGTGCCGCCTTTTTATTCTCAGCCTTTCTGGCCATGTGTGGATTTTGCTTCATTCGCGCAGATGGAACCTTACTCGAGTCAAATAAGAACGATCGCGGCATTGATAAATTCTTGACTTGCGCCAGCTTAGTCAGGGGTATGGTTAGTTTGCTTTGGCTATGGAAGGGAAACATCTTCTGTGATGAACTTCATGCTACCACACGGAGTGGTCCGCCTATGGATTTGTACCCTGACATTGGCGGCGATGTTATTACGGAGCTGCGTGCTCTATCCGATCTTCTTACTCGCTGCGAGGCCGAAACATGCCCGGACACATCTAAGGTTTGCCAAGGTGCCATTCAACAGCTTTTTTACTCATTCGAGATCATCAGAAAGATAACGATAGATAGAAGTTCGACGTCGCCAATCACAGCTGGACTTATGTGGCCTGCTGGGATTTCCAGAGACTATCTCATTCTTCTGACTCAACGGAACCCTCTTGCCGTCCTTATTCTTGCTTATTATGGAGTTTTATTACATCGGCTCGACTCCTTCTGGTTCTTCCGGGGATGGGGAAAGCATCTAGTCGAGACAAGCGCATCTATCCTGGACAATTCGTTCGCTGATCTACTTGCCTTCCCAAAAGCGTCGGTGGGCCTATGTGATATTGATAATCAGTGCAGCGTCGGAGAAACTCTACAGTACAGCTTTTAAGCAAGGCTCAAGGTCAAATGGCCATACGGGGTCAGCTTTTTCCCAGATACTTTTCCAGGTATTATAAAGTCGACCCTGGTTTTATTAATTCAAAAAATTCGATCAATAAATATCAATATTGACACAGTTTATTGGTATATGACATGTAAAGGTATATTTGTGTAACTCTATCGGTATACCCAATATCATTATGATCAGGTTCTACTATTCAATCTCGTTCTCGATCTTTGCTGCCAATATATGTTAAATATTCAACCTTTGACGCTAAAAAGCTACGCTACAATTTACCAATCCGCCGGCAATTCTAGCCATCCCTCTTCAGACTTCAAACTACCGAGCCTCGGTTACGCAAAGACACGTCCGGGTCTCTATACAAAGCCGCCTTGTCTCCCATTACATCGGATGGGTGGAAAATGTTGAGTGTCACCATTACAAAAAACATCAATGTTGCGTCGAAGATGTAAGCAAAAGCCTCATGCGACAGCAGATACCCATCATTTCCACCAGCATACTCGATCAAGCGGAAAGCTGAACGAATCAAAATTAGTGCGCTCGTAATATACAAAACGTACAGCAAAGCCTCCCAGTTCTTATTCTTCATCATGTATTTAACGGACATTCTCATCGGCGCGGTGCTTGCGGTTCTTTGGAATCGACGATGGAAAATAGTCGCGGTGAATATGAAGACGCTGAAGAAGGCAAGCTGGATGGCAAGACCCGCTATCGTAATGTGCTCTCCAGTCGCCAAAGCGCTAGTTGTTCCGCTAGCCATGATTCCTCCACCTGTATAAAATCACCTCTAGATCAGTACATATTCCTCACTCTCAACATTCGGGTGGAGGGGGGCAAGAGAACGCAAAGCAACATACCGGCTGCTTGACTCAAAAATGCAATGACATCTCCAATGACAAAAATCTTGGTCATCCACTTCTTGCGGATGGGCGACAGGTCTTCGGCGTCGAGTGCGACGACCAGTCGTCCGAGAACCATGTATATCGAAGCGGCGAAGAGTGCCGGTGCGAGTAAGATCAGAATCGTGGTGATGCTGTAGATGGGAATGGATTCTGTGTTGGAATGCGCCATAATTCGGAAGATGTATCCGACGACTTCGACTGTTTGCGCATTGCATGAGATTGTGGTCTTGGATGGAGGGAGCGGGGGGTTGGAATAAGATGGAGATGAGATGAAGAAGATAGAAAACAAACATACAGATACCGCCAATAACAAGAGGAGTAAAGTACCATGATCGGGCCCTGATCATCTGGTATATGTGATACAATGTCGTAGCTGCGAAGACGACCAGAAATATCACGGCCGCTACTATATTCGGCGTGTAACGGTAAAGTTTGTAGACTGGATTGTCTGTCGGGGCCGAGGAGTCAGACATTTTTGCTTTCTGGAGTTGGAGGGAAAACGACGCCTTGTTGTATATTTCTTGAAGAATAAAAAAGGCAGAGAGGGGGGCCGCGGCAGAGGGAGATAGAAAAGAAGTTCTGTTTGGTTATATATACAGCATACACTGCAGCGCAAATGAAAGTCTGTGTACTTGTAGTGTGGTATAGTATTGTTCGAGACCCTGGATCAAAGTGAAGTAAAAGCAAATGTATAAGTTAAGACAAAAAAGATTGTTCCATATTCAGACAGACAGTAAACATAAACGGCGAGAATGCACATATATGTACATAAGATACACACAGCCTCCCCCAATGGCCCAGCTACTTGACGCGCAATATACGATATACGACAATGTACGCCTCAATGAGGAATGATACTGGAGGTTGGGGGTTGGGTTAAATACAGTATTTGCTTCATCTAGTTTGTGGAGTCCTTTTCTTCAAAAAATTGTTGATTTGGTTGGCTGTTGCTCGGATTAAGAATGTCAAGGTGAGGATGCATGATGGGAGGTTATTAGCGGGGAGGTAAATTTTTTTAACGAGTACGGGCGAATGGGGTTTAGTGCGAACCGCTTTATGCTTAATAAGTGGGGGGAGGCTTGACTCGGCTGATGGTCGAATTATTGGTTCTTGGAAGGAGAGGAGAGAAGAAGGAGGCATGGGAGGGATATGTGTTTCGGGTTAAAGCGAACAAAATTTTGGGTACAGATGTGTAGTAGATGTAAGTATGTGACGGATGATATGAAACACGCGATGGATGAATGGGCAACGATTTGCAGGGTGGCGTGGAGGCGATCCACTCACTATTTATTTACCGAGTACGGAGTACGAAGGTGTACGATTTGTTAAGTTGTAGAAAGCACGCTAAGAGTGTTGGGTGCATTAAGTAATCAGAGCCATTGATATAGTCAACTTCATTTTTTTCTATCTTTTGATAATAGACACACTACACTTGATTGAAAATATTTTGTCATTATCAATGTATTTTCTATTGCGTATTTTACTTTTTAACCACCATCCCTCCGCTGGGCCACCTCAAAAAATCATTCTATTTCAGGCAATCTATCATCTTATAATTTTAATAACACAATAACAATTCAATCACTTGATTTAAAGATTTCGATATATTACTCTTCGCATAATGTCTAAACTGCATCGGAGATTATATAACTATAGTTTAAAATGAATAATAATTCATTATAGTAAGATGTAATAATAGAGCGCATCAATTGTTTATATTCGAGAATGACAAAATATAATATGAAGAATAAATTTAAAGGAGTCCTACCCGGTATGATTAAAGGCTGATGAAAAATAATATCCTGCCCGTCAGCCTGAGGCCTGTAACACTTAATCGTCAAACCTGTTATGCTTTTTTTACAGCCTTCAATAAGATGTTAGCATCATCCTGAAAATTCTGTTTCCATGCTTCTTCTCCTCTCGACGGTTTCCAGCCAAGACTCCTTGCAACACTCGCTACAGTGCGCGCATTGCTTGCAAATACGGTTTCTACATATGCTCTCGCGTTGCTAGAATCAATGGTGAGATCCGGAAAACCAAGTGTTGGTGCCAGAAGTGCTGTCCCCTCGTCCAAATCTACGTGAGTAATTGTCTTTTCCGGTATTAGCCCATTCTTATGGCACACTTCCGCCAAGTCTGATGTCAATTCCAACCAGGAATGTTGTCCATTGGAACTGTAAATGATTCCCTTCTTTCCACTAGGAATAGATTCAAGATTCCCCTCCATGATTTCTTGCGCAACAAGAGCATACAAGTCGGCTAGATCTTTCACATGCACATGGCCCCAGATTCCCGCTCCACCGCCAAGCACCACTGGCCTTCCCACTTGTACCAGTGCCTTCATGGTGTATAGTGCCAGACTCTGTGTGTTAAATAGACCGGTTCCAATTCCATAGATGATAGGACTCATGATAACAAGGGTCTTAACACCTAGCTGAAGACCAGTATCTACAACGCCTAGTTCAGCAGTTCGCTGAGGGTAAGCGTACTCCTCTTCCAGCTTCTTCTCGAAGGTGTACACATCATCTTTGATATCATCCCATTCATGGATGGGCACAGGGTTTGAAATTGGGCGATCACCGATGTTAGAGACACCAGATGTATGAATCATCCACACCTCACATCCTAGAGACTGTTTTCGTTGTGCTAGACCACGCACTAAGGCCTGCGATGAAGCAACATGCATTCCTGGGGTGGTGTTGATGACAATGTCGTGCTGAGAAGCGACCTCAATAGCACGGTCTAAGTCGTCGAGATCTTCATAGAGAACTGGCTTTACACGATCGCCGTAGGCAGATGTGAGCTGGGCAGCGCGTTCACTGCCACGAAGCAGACAAGTAATACAAGCTGATTTCAGCGATGGTGCGGATGAATTGAGAATGGCGACAAGTACAGTCCCGCCAATGTAGCCTGTCGCTCCAGTGAGAAGTATCTTCTTTGGTGCTTGTGGCATTGTTCCGTTTTCGTAAATATGTTAAACAAAATTTTCAATCGAAGTGTTATAATAGCCGAGCGATACGAAAGACGAAGCTTATGAAGATGAAAAGAAAATGCTCGGGATGGATAGTTTGATGCACTTACATCTGTATATGAACTGAATTGCTGTCCCCACCATCGATTGGTATAATGACTTGATCCACTGGCTCTCGGTACCAAACAGGATGAGGATTTGATCCGCCGACTCTCGGTGCTAAGCATTGGTACGCAGTATTAGTGATATTCGACCCCGCATTGCTTAAATAAGACTTTTAATTTGTCAATCCGTTCATAATAAAATTGAAAGATGCGAAATTATACATTCTTAAAGTTTGACTGTGCTAATCATGTGATATGCTTAGTAATGTCGCCGACAAATAGATGGGTCCTTTCAAACATATGGCCCATATCAAAATACATACAAAATTTGTTTGTATATAACCGTACACTTCCTTTATTTATCAATATAAATTGGTTTTTTAAAAAAAATTTGTAATTATTTATATAAATAATATAATAATCTAATTTCCTTTCTAAAATTCAAACTAATATTAAAGTGATTTAAGAAAAAGGGGTTTTGTAATGTAAAGTGTAGTAATTTCGAGTTATAAATTGAGAATATAAAAAAAACTAAATATTATAAGTATCCTATTCCTGTCACGGAATCACCTACATTTAGGTAAATCACGTGGGATAACGGATAAGCCGAAGGCCCGTTATTACACGATCGGATTTAGGTGATTTACCATAGTAAAAAGGTGGTGTGAGGACCGAATAATAACGCGGCCGGAGCCATTCCGTTAGTGTGCAAGAATCTGTATATAAAGAGCTTCCCAGGGAGCTGTAGTTCTATAGCTTTAGATTCTAAGGATGAAAATGAACCCTGTTTATTCAGCTCTTTAAGGCATATCGTCACAATTTCTATTATTTATAATAAAGCTTCCTTTATAATAAAATAATGATTTATTTTGAAAATATGAATATTTTAGAAAGCTTAATTTAAATGATTCTGGAAATGGGCCACTTGCTGATATAGGTCACATGCTGATAAACCACGTTATACACGTTATTAAACTAGATAGTCAATGCAGAGCCTCTTCCACACATATAAACTCCAACACATTCAGTGTTTCGTAAAAGTTTTGATACCTTTTTTCAATTTTTGAATTTAAGAAAAAACTACCATTTTTTCAAGTGTGACCTTTGCCCCGCTCCAGTCTAATTCAGTATTAACTCTATACATAGATTAAGGGTTCACGGAATGCTCCACATACAGGTGTTGAATTATTACACACCAGTGGGAATTAACATTGCGGCTTGTGAAACTGCTCTATGTCGAGGCTCAACTGCTTCGTCTGTACTAAAGAACTATCCGGGATATAAACATGGTCTTTTCAGAATATTGCCTGGAGACAAGAAACTTCCGATTCGAAGCCCATGTATGGAGCAGTTGAAACTATCAGAATTCATTATTTAAACACCCACTCTTTGAACTAACGTATAGGCACCGTTGGAGACTGTTGCATCTAATGGGTAAAAGCAAAATCACTTTTGTATCGATGGTAGAGGAAATGACAAGTACACATGGGCAATCAATTTTCAAAAGAAATTCCACCAAGGTCACTGGAGAAGCAACCACTCGATAGAATAGCATAGCAGAAAGAGAAAATCAATTTACTCTATGGGTGACCTTGTATAGACAGCTTAACTGTATACAGTTTTCTATCCACATGCCAGCAGGTTCATTCCTTCCCGGCTTCTGTTATAGCGAAGTCCTGATCAGCATAAATCTTCTTGACTGCAGGCCTCATTTTCATCCTCTCCATCCATGCCTCCACATGCGGGTAATCCTTATAAATATCCTCACCACCAATTCGAGGGGCCCATCTTTGCCACGCTATGAAACAGAGATCCGCGTATGTGCATTTGTCGCCGACCAGCCATTCTCGAGTTTTCAACACGGATTCAAGAACTCCAGTGACTCTACGGACCTCGTTTGCATATCGGTCGATAGCACTTTGGATCTTTTCGGGGTGGAGTTCGCTGAACCAAATGGCTTGACCATAGTATGGCCCTTGACCAGAAGCTTGGAAGTGCAGCCACTGCTTAGCAAGATACGTTTCGGCGAAGGTGTTGTAGCTCAACTGGTGATTGACATCATATTTTTCAATCAAGTATTCGATGATGGCTCCGGACTCCCAGAGTGTAATGTCGGTGTTAGGGTCTTCAATAGATGGCAGCCGTCCGTTTGGATTGAGTTGGGTATACGGCTCCTTCTTGACTTCGGAGAAATTCACAAATTTTGTTGTGTAAGGGATGTTCAGCTCCTCGAGGATGAGGGCCACCTTCCACGGGTTAGGACCCTGAGCATGAGAATAAAGTGTGATTGGAAGCATTTTGGAAGTGTTGTTAAGATAGATGGGAAATTGAAAGTTTAAATAGAGGTTGAATCACCGGATAAGAAGATTGGTTTGGAGGCAGGTGCTGATGAAACAGTTCAAGGCAAAAGGCTATATATGTTAGAATCATCATTATTCTAGATTGTGTAGATTGGTAATTCAGTCTATCGGTTGCGAAGAAATCATCAGCATTGAGTACGAAGAAGGCTGAACTTAGTAAAAGTCGAATTCATATCAAATAAAAACTGGGGACAAATGAGCAACGCAATTCTCGAAAGCATATTACCCGAGAAGCTCTGCGGAAGGAAAGGCGAGCCGAAAGTGCGGAGCCGTGCGCCAGGAAATTGCGACTTCCCGATGGCAGACCTGCTAATAATTACAGAAGCTAGTAATGTTGTTTTGATTCGTTGGGAGAACGAGCGCCTCTGCATAATCTCCACATAGAATACATGCCGAGACAACTGTCAGATATATCTAGGTCCGCATGAATCTGTACCTGATAAAGCCGCGCGGGAGCAAAGAATTGCCTCAATATTTTTGCACAAGGCTAAAGAGGCAGCTCTCACCACGTTCCCCCGTCTTATTAGACTTCTACCAATAAGGCAACCCTTATACTTCAATTGACTCTCATCATCTCTGACTCACTATAAATATCACCCCACTATCGTTGGAATGCCGAATGGTCCGTGCCTATTGCCTACCTCCTCACAACTGTAGGAAGATCTGATCATGAATCCAGGCTCTAGAAATCGATATTGATTTTACACAAAAATCTAGTTGGTTGCTTTCAGCCCTTTGATTCCAGCATCACTCTTCCTAGAACGAAATTACTACTACATTCAATATTCAATATTGATATCCATTCTTATTGGAAACCCCTGCATGTTCTATCATTCGATTCCCTGAATCTTAATTAGTAGTTATCTCAAAACATCATACAGTAAATATTTTAAAGAGGCTACAAGCCTTCTCCCGCTTGAGACTTCGAGTTCTCTGACCACATCTATAACACGATCTTCGAGACCCTTTTCTCATCCATGACGATGTCTGGATTTCGGCAAGAAGGGGCGATCTGTTCAACCACTGAATACTACAACCTCGGATCATTCAAGCTGGATATCACCACCAAGAGCGAAGATGCGCAAGTGTGGTTCAACCGCGGCTTAACATGGGCCTATGCATTTAACCACGAGGAGTCGGCCATTTGTTTTGAGCAGGCTATAGCACATGACAATTCTTGTGCAATGGCTTACTGGGGGTTAGCGTTTGCCTTGGGCCCAAACTACAACAAACCCTGGGAAACCTTTGATGAGATTGACCTCAAAACAACGGTACTGCGGACCTATAAGGCCTCTAGACAGGCAAAAGAACATGCCGCCAATGCGACAACTCTCGAACAGGCGCTCATTGACGCAATCCAATTTCGCTATTCGTGTGACGACCTAGTTAAGGATTACTCTACCCAAGATCGAGCGTACGCGGATGCTATGGATTCAGTCTATAAACAGCATCCGTATAGTCTTGACGTAGCCACTCTCTATGCTGACGCAATGATGAACCTAACCCCTTGGAAACTCTGGGATCTTCATACCGGAAATCCGGGCTCAGGCGCTCGCACCTTAAAAATTAAGAGTGTCCTTGAGAGCTCTTTGGCACAGGATGGTGCATTTCAACACCCAGGCTTGCTACACATGTACATCCACTACATTGAGATGTCTCCGACCCCAGAACTTGGATTGAACGCGGCAGATCATTTACGCGACCTAATACCCGATGCTGGTCACCTCCGACATATGCCTTCGCACTTAGATATTCTCATAGGTGATTACCGGCGCGCAATTGCCTCCAACTATGACGCTATCATTGTAGATGAAAAATTCTTAACTCTGTCGGGCTCGAATAAATTCTATACCTTTTACCGACTTCACGATTACCACTCCCTGATTTATGCGGCAATGTTTGCAGGTCAGTCTAAGATTGCTCTTCAAACTGTAGCGCGAATGGAGGCATCTCTTCCCGAGACCTTGTTGCGTGTCTCGTCACCCCCTATGGCGGATTGGCTTGAGACTTATATGTCGGTCCGTGTTCATGTCTTGATTCGCTTTGGAATGTGGCAAGATATTATCCAGATGGAATTCCCTATTGATCGTCAATTGTATTGCGTCACTACGGCTATGCTTCATTACGCAAAAGGTGTAGCGTACGCAGCAACTTTTAAAGTGCAGGAGGCAGAGAAAGAGCGAAGCTTATTCAAATCTGCTGTTGGGCAAGTTCCGGCCACTCGTCAGGAATATCCCAACAAATGTGTTGATATCTTGGCTGTGGGTGCAGCTATGCTAGATGGAGAAATTGAATACCGCCGCAAGAACTACAAGGAAGCTTTTGCGAGTCTTCGCAAGTCCATTGAACTCAGCGACCGGCTTATCTACTGTGAGCCATGGGGCTGGATGCAGCCACCGCGGCATGCCTACGCTGCGCTAATGCTCGAGCAAGGACATGTAGTAGAAGCAACAATGGTATATAGCGCGGACCTTGGAGTTGATGGGATGCTGCCTCGTGCTCACCAACATCCAAACAATGTCTGGGCGCTCCAGGGCTATCACGAATGTTTGACACGCCTTGGCCGCGAGGCAGAGGCACGCCTCATTGAGCCACAGTTAAAATTGGCCCTTGCGATTGCAGATGTTCCCGTGAAGGCATCCTGTTTCTGCAGGCTTGATTCGTCTAGTTAGACTGGGGGAGCTCAGGAGGTCATAGCATAAACCGTAGCTGCCACTGAATTTACTTTTCAATATGAAAGATTCTGAACATGCTGCGCATTGATGGCTGGCAGGAGAACTCTCTAATTGGTTCTTAGAGTTAACAGCAGGGGAGCAAATGTAGATAAAAAAACAAGCTACGATAGACACCAACGAGAATGTGACTGAAGCACTAACACTGTTCCTTTCTGGTTTTAAAAGTAGAAAACATTTAGAATAGAGAGTTGTTGAAGCAGAAGGTATACAGCATTACTTTGTCTATTTCAAAAAGGCCCTCTTTATTGATAACACTTTATACGTATAGCAAAGTTTCAAGTAGAGCTTTGCAACATGATCAGAATTTGTTAGGACGTTTGGGCATGCCATAAACTGAGAGAGTTAAAATCGTTCTTGATGTGTGATTTTTGTGACGGAACTGTCGTGAATAGGAGTCAAATCCTCTACTTCCAATTTTGAGGTAAGAAGAGGGGAGAAGAAAGAGAAGAAGAAAGAAGGCCCTTCTATACACACGACTACCCACTTGTTTCAACAAATAATATCTAAAGAAAGCCAGAAATTCATACTTAGACTTACAATCACGTAAAAGTTGCTATCATAAAAGACAGTAATCATGCACACATGTTCGTTGGTTTCAAAATCACATTAATAAAAACAGTCACTTTGTTCGCTCTATGATCATAAAAAAAAAGTTTGAAATTAAAAGCAATCTCAAATGCTAAACATATTGCAATATACCAAAAAAATTCAGATTGATAATTTGGAAACACGTGTTGAAATGATGGAGTAGAAAGGTCGGTGAACAGCTGGTTATAATATGGCCAACAGTCCCAGGTGGGATTGTTGGCAGATTTATTAAGGTTAATGCTATCTTTCATATTTCTCCATAACATTGTGCAAACTTCTTGTGCCCCGCTGTCGCTAGCACTCTATAAGCTTAGAGCCGGACGGAAAAACAAGTGTCCGGGAGATGGGAACCAATGTCGTATTTTGAGAACTCACATCGACATTTATCTTGAAAAATACCGACAGATCAAATATTTGTTCCTTCCCCAACACCAGGATATCATGCTTGCAGCCCGCAGTACCACTGGTTGTTGGACTTGTCGACTTCGGAAAAAAAAGTGTCACGAAGAACGGCCCACGTGTTCGACGTGTAATTCACTTCGTATCATTTGCCACGGCTATGGTGAGAAGCCCAGTTGGATGGATGGAGGGTCTTCGGAGAAGGCGGAATCAGAGAGAATCAAAAAAGTCATAAAACAGAACAAGAAATACAAAAGAGCGATAGTCAGTCCAGTTGTGCCAAATAATGACCCAGGATCCACGCCGATTACCGACACCTCGATGAAAGATACAGAGCCAAGCAAAACAACCCAGAGTCCATCGTGCGTAAGCTGCTCACTGACTACCATGATGAACGACTATCATGGGAGAGAGGCGACCCTCTTGATGCATTATCTAGATGTCGTCTTTCCTCTCCAATTCAAATTTTACAGGCCGTCGGTCTCTGAGGGTGGTCGTGGCTGGCTTCTGAGTATCTTATTACATACTAAGCCACTGTATCATGCTGCCCTGAGCTTAAGCGCATATCACCAAAGCGCTATATACTCTGGTAATGGATCTAATGCTAGTGATAATATACATTTAGATCTTCAGAGGCACCATTCTTTGGCACTAGTTGGTCTCAGGCAACACATTGATCGGCTCAGTTTGGAAATTGGTATGGGCAATGTAAATACTAAAGTTGAAATCCTTGCCTGTATGATCTGCTTGATTTCATTTGAGGTGAGTCTTATAACTTAAAGAACTGAAAACCTGCTAAACTGTGCATGGTAGATTTTGAAAGGGGATAGTAATGACTGGCAAACCCATTTACAGGCCGCAAGAACCATTTTCATGGGCCTTAAAGATAATTTTCTTTGTCCATTTAACACCTCAAATGCAGTACAGGAGCTAGGAGACTCCCAAACCCCCGATTCCACCGCTCTTTCTTTGGATGAAGAATTGGCACTAGAATTCTTTTCTATGGCACTGATATGGTTTGACTGTTTATCTTGCGTGACAATAGGTGCGAATTTAGAGTATGCTGATGTTTACACTTCTATTCTGCGCATAGAGAATGGCAGAATCCAGCTTTGTAAGTTGATGGGAAGTCAGAATTGGGTGATGATTGCTATAATGGACATTGCGCTTTTGGCTGAGTGGAAAATTGCGCGAGAGGGTACGGGCGATCTGAGCCAATCTCAGCTAGCTAGGCGCGCAGCCTGTATCGAAGATCAACTTGAAAATGGCATGCAAGAAAACAGAGCCCGTCAGACTGTCGATAATTCTGATCCGTGTGGCGTTCGAGCTCAAGAAAGCCAACATGTCACTCACATATTCGCATGTGCTGCAAAGGTCTATTTATACGTTGTCCAGTCTGGTGGATACCCTAAAATCCCTGAAATCAAAGTCAGCGTACTGGCAGCCCTGAAAGCCTTCCGAGATCTTCCCGATGATCAATGGATATGCCACCTTCTATGGCCTTTTTGTATTGTTAGCTGTATGGCAGACGCAGAGAATGAAGATGAATTTCGAAAGATTGCTAGTTTGGCGAATACGGATCGAGAGGTTTTCTGTAACTTTCAGAATGCAGCATCGATCATGGAAGAGTGTTGGAGAGTTCGTAAGAGCCACATTTCCAGTTCCTGTAGCTGGGAAACAGCCATGTCTAGTTTAGGGGTCCAGATTCTTCTTGTATGATAGGTAATCCTTTTTATTCACGACTTTAACACAGCTCTAGCGAGAAGTGTTGAGTGGGGTCTCCTGGGCGATATTTAGAACACGGCAGGTCATAAACCAACTGCGCTCTATGCTTGCATCACATCTGTCCTCACAGTAACAATTTTTTTGTACTCAGAGTTTCCTAGGATTTCGGGACGAAGTGAGCTTCCGGTAGAGCTCTTGAGTGGTTGATAGCATGTATATTCCTGTAGGGCTGCAAATTTCGGTATCACATGTTATATTTGGTGAGCCTTGTGTTTCAACGAGTAACATTTCTTACATCATATGATCGATTTTTCAATACAAAACACTCAATTCATTGATTTTAAAAAGAAACGCTACTGGAATCTTATAAAAACAATCCGTTTTTGAGGACACTTGCTTTCCTCGATAAGAAATTAGTCGGTTGCTGGAAGAGCCAACTATTAGTTGCAAACCGCCTCGAGCATTCAGAACACTTCCATGCGATCTAAACGGAAAACCTCATGAAATCCTGTGCGCAGAGAACCGATAAGAAATATCAGGCGGCACCAGCATAAATGCAATAATTTTGATGAAGTTTATAATAAGAAATTTAAAATTTTGTAAAACTCTACTCATGCTAAACTCTTCATTCTAGATAAAGTCGAAGATTACTCCATGGTAATACAGACTTTACCAATGTGCTTCTGCTCCTTCAAATATGTGTACGCTCTAGGCTATGTTAGTATTCATTCCTAGCAATATGAGAAAGTGGTCTTTTATCATACTCTTTGAGATCCTCCAACTTGAATACGCGACGGTCAATGACCGGTTTGAGATTAGTGGCGTCAATGGCAGCATTCTTCAAATAATTAACACGGGACCCACATACAGAACGGTTTGAAACAGAAAACAATGAGAAAAGGATTGAACTTACCATCTCCTCGAACATTGCTCTGCTTCCGACGAACAACCCTCGGACAGTGAAGACCTTGCTAACAGTTTCAAGGAAGCTTGGCTCTTTTTCGTCTGCCTTGCTCAACCAGCCAATAACACTGATAACACCATCAATCCTGATCGATTTGATAGATTGCGCCATGGTTCCACCTCCGCCGATTTCGATAACATGATCGACACACTCTCTTAAACCTGTCAATTTCTTGGCTTCCTCCCCCAATTTGTGACCTCTCTATAATTAATCACATGATCTGCGCCCAAATCCTCCAGTTGTTGGACCTTTGCAGGAGACGAAGTTGTAGCAATAACCGTAGCACCAGCAGCTTTCGCGAATTGAATTGCAAATAGCGATACTCCGCCCGTGCCTTGTGTTAACACGAAATCTCCCTGCCTGACTGGTTTGAGGCCATATAGAGCATTCCATGCTGTTACCCCAGCGCCCGTCAAAGTGGAAGCGTGCATATAATCCAGTGATCTCGGCATCGGCACAAGACCCTCTTCACTGAAAGTTCCGTATTGACGAAGAACGCCATCGAGGTCCCCGCCGAGTGCAGTACTTATGCTCTTTGAGGTAAGCGAGCCATAAATATGTTTCTGGTTGAACTGAGTCACGACTTTCGAGCCCTTCTGGAACCGTGTCACTCTTGCACCAACGGCCACTACTTCTCCTGCACCATCTGATCCTGGTACGACGCCTTTTTTAAATCCGAATGGAAATGTTCCCTAGTTTCTATTAGCATCTCCCCTTTGAAAGGATAAGTGTGAGCGAACATGAGGTATTGAGACATCTCTGTAGTTCAAAGAAGCGGCATGGAACTTGACGAGAACATCATTGTCTGACAACTCTGCTATAGCCTCCTCCGGATTGTAGTGCAGACTGTCAAATCCGTCCGTTCCTTGGACTCTCCAGACTTTCGATGTAGTTGGTAGAACCGCAGCCATTGATTATACCGGGGAAGAATGAATGAATGAACGATGTAGGGATGTTCTAGGCAATGTCTTGGAAAGATCCCATATAAAATCATAATTGAAGGAAGACATTTGCCCTATATACTGTACTAGTTTTCAACTCTCTAATGGTCGCATTATGCAAGCATCAATTTTCGACCCCCAGCACTGACCAAGAAAGCTTACATAATTTGCAGCAAAAGGAATCCTTGGTCCCTCCCGCGCGGCAACTCGTGCGGCCAAAAAGTGTGCAACATTCTAATTAAATATGGGCTATCAATCACCCTGCATTTTACTATCTTATAGGATGTGCCGTGCCTGCCTCGAGTGGAGTCCTGAATAATTTCTAATCGCATGAGTGACGCCATCTTAAGTCTACTTAAAAATGCATCGTCCATTGATTACCGAAAAGAATCCTTAGCTTCTCCCGCGCGGCTTACTGCCACACCTTAAGTCCAGCCAACGCCTAGTATTGAAAAGCTTAAACATTAATTTAATTACTTAGGCCGAACCTTATCAGTAACTTTTGCCACTCTAGGAAGCTAATTAATCTCTAGAAACTTATCAAAACTGTGTATTAACGTTTTTAGAACTGTGCACTATACGATTGCATTTTGAAATACCCATTTTTCTTCGATTTTGCCTAGTCTATACATTTTAAAAGCCTAAAAATCGTATTATGAGATGTCGCTGTGTTATCTAGTGCCACTTTTAATACTAATTTGAATGGCGAAGCATATCCCCCCTAGGTTAAAAGATTCAAGAATTGAAAGTGACTAACACACGAAAACCCCGTTTTATTACAAAACACATCAGTCTAAACGATCGGGTTATGGCTGAGGTTATACGCCAGAATGTCCCTCAAGCTAAATAGAGATAAAGTAAGAGCTTACCCATGGGCTTCCAGTCTAATACTTCTATTTTGAGGCGTTTAGAGGGAAGCCAATTGGCTTTAAAGTGACCTTAAAGTAATAATCGTTGCTGGCGTTGGGCGAATTTCTTAAAAGAACACGGTAGCTACTAAGATAGATCGCTTCAAAATCCGCATGTTGTACATAGAGGTCCAAATTGAGTACGGCAGTGTCAAATACGAGTGAGGTATGAAAGTGAGTACATCATGATGATGATTTCTACTGGTGATAACAGGTACCAGACTTGTGCTTCGTGTCATTATTTGCCATTTGTAGGACCTGAAGGTTTCAATTCCACACTGCCATCCTGTCTCACTTCCCGCGCGCCGAGGGACGAAGACTGCGGCAGTTTCTATTGTCAATAAGCCGCGCGGATGTACTGTGGATACTTCAATCATTATCTGAGCAAAAAAGCACAGACTCTTAACTTTGCCTCCATTCAAGGCTAATTGTCATACACGTTTCCAAATGCCATCTAGAACGCAGTCACTAAGAGCATAAAACCGCAGTCTTTCCTCGTTATTTCACGCTCTATCACCCACACACCAAACAAGAATCACCTCGAGAAACAATAATTCTTCATTTATTCCACTTCAAGTCTAGAAATCCTTATTCTCCACCATGCCTAAAGGATCTTGCTTGTGCGGCGATATTCAATATGAATACACAGGTTCGTCTTTCCAAGATATCATCTGATATCTGATTCGAAGCATATTCATAACATGTACCAGGGGAACCAACCTTGACTGCTCTTTGCCATTGCAATGCATGTCAAAAATGGTGTGGGGCTACCTCCTCCTCCAATTTGCTTTTACCTCGAACTCAGTTCAAGCTCCTACAAGGAACTCCCAAGACATTTGAGATGCCCGGAGATTCCGGAAAGATCAACAAGCGGTCATTCTGCGGGACCTGTGGAAGCAGCCTTTTTGGCGAACTTGATCTCTTGCCTGAACTTATCGGTATCAAAGCTGGGTAAGTCCCTTTGCAATATCAGGGTGGAAATCCATAAGTAACTAGTTTCATAGGAGCCTTGATAACGGTGCTGCTGATTATGGCAAAGTTGCGACTGAGTTCTACACGGAAAAACGAGTAAGCTTCTGTAGAGCTATTGATGGTGCGAAACAAGAGCCCAGGTTTGGGAACTAAGTAAATACTATCATATAGTGGAAGGGATGAGAAAAAGTCGTGGTGCAATATTTGAAGATTTCATTTGCGTGGGGGGGGACTTCAGGGGAGGTCTTTGCATAAAGTTTAGGTTGGTTCTGGCATGATGTAGACATCAAATACTATTGACAGCATTTCTTCCGACTTCGGTAGTTTTCTTTGGTAATAATTGAATTTCTTCCCCTTAAATCTCGATATTTGAATCTGGAGTACACAAATGTCTCTCTTCTGTCCTCATTTTAAAACCTTTATCCTTCGAGAACAATTACAGTGCCCTTTCATGGTAAATTGCTGCAGAACAAGTATCAAATATGCAATCATACTACGGGAAAAAGAAAAGGGAGGGTATGTAGCGAGCAAATGGAGATGCAAACACAAATAGATATACAAATTTGGGTACAAAGCTTTGAACATTTAGCTACGTCAGAGATCGATTTACTAGTCTGTCATCCCGAAAATAATTGGGAACTGTCGTCCGGAATTAGACCCTTTCAATCTCTTCTGCCGAGCACCTCTAGCAAGAGTCAGTTCTGTATAGAAATATGTGATATCATTCCGAATATTATCTGCCTCTTTTATTGAGATTCCAAGTGTTCTGATTCAATTGCCATGTTGTGCCTAAATATTTCCACGCGTACATATTCACTCTCTTGTACAATGACAAAGAAAAATTATCAAATCATGCTTCTTTCACCTCTCTCATACCCCCCAATATCTCAGCCCCGCCAACTCCGGGACTTGTCTTGACCACAAACTCTACACCCTCCATAATATTTTCTTCCATATCATCCATCGGGCTATAACCCAATCTCTCCCTCGCCTTCTCAATCGAAAGCGTCCTATCTTCCGTAATATACCTCATCGTATGACTTCTCAATTTCTCCGGTGTTACCGTCCCAAAAGCACACATCCAGTAAATCCACTCCGCCACAACCGCAAGTCCAATCATAAACCACGCGGGCAAGACTCTAATATCTTTGCGCTCTACGGTAGTGCCAACTGCGGCCCACACTCTATGTGCAAAATCCCCAAAAATGGACAGCATTGCCGTCTGTGATGAAGAATGCTTCACACGCAATTTTGAAATACTTTTTCTCGTTTGCTGAATTGCCAGCTTGGAGTTCGTCGAGAAGAGCTTTCCTGGCTAACACATGAGCTTTTGCGGAAGTGCTAACAGAAACAAAATCCATCAGAGCTGTATTATCACCGATTTGGCTATGATGGTATTTTTCTTGAAGAACCCCAAGAGTTCCGGGGATCATCTGCAAATCATGTTTACTATATACAGGAGCAATACGAATACATCATGTCCTTAGACATCTTGGATCATTGGCTCTCAGAACAGCAATATCTGCAACCGCTTTAGTGACCGTGTAGTAATTGAAATCTGCTTTTGAGTTGAGATCAATCAAAGGTTATATTTCATCATTGAAATCATATGGAGGCTTTGACACAGGAGTTGAGGATGTATAAGCCAAAGTTTTGGTATATAAACTTTCCGCAGCACAGTCAAGAAGATTCTGAGTTCCATGAACGTTGACTTCGTAGAAGATCCCTGCATTTGCGGTATTTCCGAAGGAAGCGGGAGATGTGACGTGAAAAATTAATGTTTTTTTAATGATCTCGAATGATAAATTGATTTCTTTTGGCGATGTGAGACTCCCAGCATGATATGTAACACCAGGGAGAAGATTGCTGGTGGGATTGCGCGAAAATACATGAACGGATTTGAAGGATAGTTCTTGTAGAACTGCTTGGACGGTATGATAGCCCATACATCTACATCCACCGGTGATGAGTAAAAATTCTTCATCCATGTTCAAAACAGTAGTTTCAGGAGAAATAAAATTTGAGCAAAAATCAGACAAGAATCGATAATATATAGTCGCTGAGAAGTAGTTTTCTTGAAAAGATTTCCAGCAAGGGAATCGCAAGAAGCATTTTAGCTTATGATTCTTTCCTGAAACTGCTCATCTGTATTCTTTATCAGATCTTTTGGTATCAGGGGTTCGTGTAAAGTAAATTAACGACATAATTTCATTGACCGCTTAGCTCGGGTAGATATTCACCACTGTCTGTGCCGCATATCCAACTTAATACAAACAAAATTTCAGTTACCCTGGTAGATCAAACCCTACAAAATTCTACGAAACCATTTCACCGGTAAATTACCATTTAAAGAATCGGTGCGAAAGACTTGATAGTAAGATCTTAGAGTATGAAGCAATTTCTCCCTCGGAAATCACCAATTCGTACCTGCAGTCGAGCGAATCGACAAAAAGTGACCTGACATGACTGAGAAATAGAATAGTCTCAGCGTTCAAGAACTATTCTTTCATTTCTACATAAATATAAAAAGTTCACCAAATATCCCGCTGCAGATAAATCTCTTCATCCACTACACCCACACAACCATTTCTTTTCTCCGACCCAAAATACACCTTCGCACTCCTCAGCGCAGCAAGTTTCACCCCCAATTCCGCAAGTCTCTCTTCATCCCAATAATTCTTTGTCGAATCATTTGCCTGCCCATCCAATTCACTACGGTCCTTCCCAGACCGAAAATCCCCCCTTCCAGAACCAACCCTGCCAAGCGAAGACAAATCTTCACTATTCTTCCCTGTTAAAACACCAGATCGGGATTTCTTCCAAAAACTTCCCAATCCACATGAAAGCCTTGATTTTAAAGCCACGAAATGAGGAATACATTGACGCAGAAGACTCCAAGTAGCAGGCATACAAGAGATGATTACTCCGATGAACATTTCTGCCAGGCTATTTGGGATTGAGAATAGTATTGGGATTTCGGGGAGGAGAGTACTTACGAACACATTATAACATTTTGGAGAGCATACGTAGTATCTTTCGTATTACTCTGTTTGTTGATGAAGCGATAATAAACGCTCAGTGCAGAAGCAATACACGCACTATTGTAGATATCACTTATTAGAAAATCCCACATCCGACGAGGTCAAATCTAATCAAAGCAAGGCAATCGAACGAAGCGGACAAAAGAGGAAGAAAAACAAAACGGAAAAAGAAAAACTTCTTACAAAATCCCAGTCAAAAACACGACACCCACAGCCAACTTCTTCCTCGCCGGCAAACACAAATCCGCAACCGCCTTCATCGGCAACATCAACAAATACAAATCAATGCCCAACCCAACTGCCGACCACGGCGACGCATAAATCTGCGCATACTGTTGTTCCGTTGTAAAAAGATGCGACTGCCACGACTCGCCCGCACTCGGGGAACTCCAAATAATCATTAAAATCCCGACTGTAAGATAAAAAGTGACGGTGATGAAGATACCGATGTAGACGCAGATACGCAGCCACTTAAAGGGACGAAAGAGATCGAGATAGAGGAGAAAGAGGGTGAGTTTTGTGAGGAGCAGAGTGGGGGATACGAGGGTATTGCTGAGGAAAGCGACGGCCTATTTTGGGGGTGTTAGAAAGTCAGATAAAGGGGACGAGAAGGAGTGGAGAAGTACAATTATAAAGTCGCTGCTTGTCACGTCACCGATGGTTACGTCCCATTGGTGTTTACCGACTGGACCGCGTGTCACACCTGATTCCAAGGGATTAGAAAGAATTGAGACTGTTGTGAATTCCGAGACGGAATTCGAGGAACTCACCAATGATAGAAGCAATGTAATAAGCGATCGCGAACAACTTCCAAAACGGATCAATCCAAGGCACACAAAAAAGCCAAGAACGCAAAATCCCCCTCCACAAAATCAAAATACTCACAGTAGCAAACAAACAACTCACTACCCCAACCGCAAATTAGCCAAACTCATCCTGTAACCAACCTCCCCGATCCACAAAGGAAAAGAAATCACACTCACAATCCCCCCAAACCGTCCTCTTTCCCACAAATACAAACCTCGCATACCCCCTCGCGCAGAAGCAGCCCAGCATAAGCACCAACAGGACCGACGAAACAAAAACCAATATGTACCCTTTACTTTCCGGGTGTGCCAGATTTGCTTTTACTTCGGGGGGAGGTTGGAGGGCAGGGAGATCTTGGAGATAGGTGAGCAGGGCAGGGGTGGACATGCTGAAATATATGTATGTATGTATGTATGTATCTTTTCCGCGGGAGAAACCGGTGCGTGATAGGTAATACGCCGAGCGAGAGGAAGGAATACAAAAGAAGCGAGAAGCGATAAAGAGAGGGAAGAAAGAGAGATGCGAGAAAGAGACTTTGAAAATTGGGGGAATGAAGAAGGTTTCACAGGTATTCATATTCATGTTCATATAAATAGTCACGTCACGACTTGCGAAACGAGAGGTACAAGAATCACCCATACCATTGAACAACCACTCGAAGATAGATACCAAAAAAAAAGACTAAGTAAGTCCCTTCCTCATCCACATCCTCAAACCCCCCAACCCAGGGTCAACGATCCAAAGTGGGGTCCAAGCAGAACGGGGGCTGACGGGGGCCGAAGCGAGAATTTCCAATACATGCATGCGTGGGGGCTAATAAATTTCGCCATCTCTTGTAACTTAAACTAAAGTCAAAAGCTAAAAGCCAAAAAACATGAAGCAGAAAAAAGATCAATCAATCAATTCCTCAAATCTCTTTTCTCAAATTCAATCATACCTCCCACCGATCCAATCCAATCCACCCCTCTAACCGTCTTCTACAGCGTGTAAACGTTTTCATCTGTACCCTTGTGTAAAGTAAACATTGGTAGTAGAAAAGAAAGATTCACCAACATAACAACCAACACATTCATCACTAATACATTCATCTTACAATGCAAACGTTTTGTAAATTGGCTATTCAATTCCCAGCCTCCGCGCATTGGCATTAGCGTCAACCTGTCCTTTTATCTATCTACCTATCTATTGATCTATCCTCCTAGTTACTGGACAAACCCGTCCTATCATAACTCAAACATTCATTTCAAAAAGACATTTATCAGGAAAGATCAGATCCCATCCACCCCGTCTATAAAGTACGCATAACGCCAATCTTTTAATGACCCTATTGATCATGAAATCATAAAATGAAATTGCGAAGATTATCGCTTTTATATCATACGTGTCGTTCCATCCAGAAATAAATGACCCTCTAATGGCGACCGCGTCCTAATGAATATGAACATATATGCAAGAAGCAAATTTTGGTATCTGACTTGATCCGATTCCATTATGATTCATCATCAGTGTCAGCTGGATGAGGGGTACCCTTTGGAGAGTTAAGCCTGAGAGTTTGTTAGTATGTGCAAATTTTTAGTTCGGAAAACAGATCAACCAACCATTCAATGTGTCTAAGTCTCTTTCTAACTTCAGACTCCTTAAGTTCCTTCTTGGTCTTCTTCTTCTTCTTCTTGGCCTTGAATCCAAGATCTCCATTATCCTCTGCGCCACTGTTAACAGCACTGGCACTAGCACTTGTTGCAGCACTTGCAACACTGCTATTGAAACCACTTGATGGTCTGCTATCTTCGAAACGATCAGCTGAAATAGCCATGGTACCCTTGTGAGTAACACGACCAGCAACAACATGCCATTGTTCAGGGCAAAGAGCACCGACGAATTCTTCGTTGTGAGAAATCATGACAACACCACCCTTGTAGTCACGAATAGCAACAGCGAGACCTCCCAAAGAATCACGATCCAAGAAATTGGTAGGCTCGTCAAGAACCAAAAGATGGGGGTTGTTCCACATAGCTCCTGCAATAACAACCTTGACCTTTTGTCCTCCGGAGAGACCAGAGATCTCGTTGTGATTGGCGATTTCAGGATCAAGTCCAAGATCCTCGAAATGTTGAGAGATGGCAGTTGGGGTAAGTTCACGGAAACCAAGACCTTCACGGGATGCCTCGTGATCATCGAATTCTTGAATCAACTTGTTGAAACCAAGGGAAATCAAAGTTTCTCTGGAGATTTGAGAGTTGTACTTTGGCAACATTCCAACCCACTTGATCTCGTATTGGAAAGTCTTCTTGTACTTTTGACGACCCATGATAGATTCGATACGCTTTGCGCCAGTTCCATCACCAAGATCAATCATCTTTTCCATCTGTGCTTTGTCCTCATCAGACAAGATACGTGTTTGCTTCATGTGCACTTCACGATCATCTCCGTTAGCATAACGCCATTGGAGATATTGATTGGGAGTCTTTTCCAAATGCATCTCAACGTGCTCCAAAGCGTGTTGCTTGATGTATCCAATACGCAAGTTAGGATGCTTGTAAACGTTACCAGTAGTTGGAATAGTTTCACCAGTAAGAAGCTTGATCAAAGTAGACTTTCCGGCACCATTACCACCAATAATGGCGGTTCTGGAAGACAAAGTCAATTGACAGGAGACCTCGTGGAGAGATGGCTTGGTGGCTCCTGGGTAAGTGTAGGAGCAGTTAGACATTCTGAGAATGGCTTTGGTTTGAGATTTAACACCAGTAAGTATACCTGGAGGAGGGAACTTGAATTTGACAAGAGAGTCGGAGAGAGTGTAGTAACTCTTAGCTTCTGGCTTTTGCTTGACGAAAGCAGCAAGGTTACCCTTGTAGACAGCAAGCTTCTTTCCTGGCTCGTAATGATAGATATCGGTGCAAACTTCATCCAAGAAACCGGAGTCGTGAGAAACAATCAAACTGGTGATTTCGGTGTGAGCCTTCAAGTATTCTTGTAACCATTTGACGTTGGCAACATCCAAGTGATTGGTAGGTTCATCAAGGAGAAGAACATCAGCCTTCATCAACATAGCTCTGGCCAAAGCAAGCTTCATCTTCCAACCTCCAGAAAGGGATCCAACCTTCTCAGATTGACGACCTTCTGGACCAGCAGTAAAGCCGACTTCGCACAAAACCTCGGAGATACGTTCACGACCCTCCTTTGCAATTTCAGGATCCTTGGCGACGAAGTCCAAGATACTGATATCAGCGTCTTCACCTTGGTTGTGTTCAACGAAGCATGTTCGGAGTTCATCTTGACTTGGGAAACCCTCGAGTTTGCCGTTTGAAATGGCTCGCATAAGAGTTGACTTTCCGGCACCGTTACGACCACAGAGACCGTATCTGTGACCCTTGAGAAGACGTAGGTTGGTGTGGTTGAGCAAGAGCATACCTCCGTATGCCAAGGAGAAGTTTGTGTTGACGATTTCAACTTCGCCATCATCCTCCTTAACTGGTTGTCCAAACTTTCGGTGGTCTTCCTCAACGTAGAACTGTTGAATGGCTTCACCGACAGTAGCGGCAGATCCTTCTTGCTTCATGATGTGCTCAAGGTAAGGTGTGACGTTGGCACCGACACGTTCAATTTGACGATGGTTGACATCCTCAACGAGCATATCAGAGATGTACGATTTGGTAAGTTTGGTAATATCTGAGTTATCGGTGAGTCCTCCAGCCTTCTTGATCTCGGCTTCAAGAACCTTGGAAACATCAGCGGCAGTGACTTTGGTGACGTGTGCGACACCGTTAGCGACGTTTCCGGCATCATCACTCATGGCCTTGTCCATAACTTTCATGGCACGATCAGCCATCTCTCTGACTTCTGGCAGGGATGCACGTTCCAAGACACCCTTGATACCAGGTTGCAACTTTGGCAAGAAAGTACGAGCCTCAACTGGATCGTGAACCAACTTTGTCAAGTTCTCAACAACGACGACAGTTTGTCTCAAAACTTCTTGTGCGGTGGAGCGGTCGTTGAGAGATCTCTCAAGAAGAGGTGTGAGAAGAGCAAGAACGGGAGATGTGACAATAGCAACGAAAGTGGTTTGAGACAAAGCGTGGATAGCCTTTTGAAGAGTCTCCTTTCCTGGCTTTTGCATGGTTTCGATCAAAAGTGGGATTCTTGGAGCGACATCGTCGTTGGAGAGAAGGGTGGTCAAAGAAGTCATAGTGATGACAGATTGCTTCTCAACCTCGGACTTCAAGTCGTGCATTCCAGCCTCGACGAGAGGAATCAGTTGTGCCAATTTTGCACCCATGATTTCTCTTAACAAGTCCTTCTCATCAGCTTCCTCCTTGCTGCCACCAATAGACATTTGTGCCTTGTCTGCCATCTTTTGCATTAATTTGAATGCGGCGACAGTTCCTTGCCACTTTCCGGTTCGTTTGGCGAGATAAGAAATGAGGATTGGGAGGAGACCATAGACGAGACCTTCAGCGTTCAAGTTGGAGAATAATGCGTCGAGAGCATATTGAGCAGCATCGCGAACGACGGCGCCCTTGTCGGCGAGAGCGTCAAATGCACATGGTACCAAGGCAGTATCTTGCAAGAGGAAGACAACCTCAGAGATCTTTTGCTTGGGAGGGAAACGTTCAAAGAGAGCCCCCAAAAGATTTTGAGCGCTTTCTCTTCTTGTTCCACTCTTCTTATCAGCCGCAGCCTTCTTGATTTGTGCTAGGATGCCATAGTTTTCAAGACCTCGGAAACCGACGGAGTTGAGAAGAAGGTCGCAGAGAGCGTAAGATGCATCGACTGATGCGGCGGATGTCTTTGCTTCGAAAATGTTATCGAGGATACCGGAGATTTCCTCTTGTGTGGGGGCAACACCATTTGGTGCCTTTGAAATCATTGTAGGCATCTCGTGAGTCGGAGATTCCTGATGTGGCATTATAATGCCTGGAGGAAGTGTTGTCGGTGTGTAATATTAAAGTGTGGATGTGATTCGTTTTCTAAGTAAGGAAAATTTGATTCGTGAGAAGAAAATTCTTGGAAAAGCGGAAAAATGTGTTCTTTGGGTCGAAAGAGAGCGAGGATGGGTCGCAAGTCGAAAAAGATGGTCGGGGTTTTGGAGTGGAGAGTTTTCTGACCGAGCAGAATGAAGTCTGTTGCAAGACTGTGAAGAAGTGAGGTTCAAGTCTTTCTCTTTTGACGGTGTATCTTGGCCGCGTGTGGCTAAGATAGTGATCAAAAAGAAGGGTTTGAGGAAGAGAGGAAGGATGAAGAGAAAGGGTATGAGGGGTGAAGAAAAAAAGATTGTAGATAATGGAATTTTTTTGGCGGGTGGATCGCAATCAGCTTGTGCCGCTAGGGAGACTAGGAAGGTTGTAGTTAGAGATCACATGTAAGACAAGACCAGACAAGACCCTACGGGAAAATTCAGACATTTGGGAGGAAGGTGCAGCTGGTTTGGGTCAGGATGTAACTCCTTTGGGCTTAGCGCAGTCGACTACACTTGACATTTGCTTTGAGTCTTTATCAGACACATTAGTAAGTTGGAGATCCACGAGCTGCCATTGGTCGAGCGGCGGAGATGCCAGATATCAGATTCTTGATTGGCTCATATGCGAAAATGAAAATTCCCATCTTTTTTTTCTCTTGGCGGAGGACCCATTACGGCAGCCCCAGTAAGGCATTGATATTTATTAAGGGTTCTGTGTCTGCTCAAGGATGGCTCGAGGGATAGGAGTATGAGGAGATGGCTCAGATGGCATGGCACGGCTGGCTCACTCAGGACGGCTCGCTGCTTTGACCGGATATCATCTCAGTTCAGTCTACCATGTATTACGTAATCCTGACTGCCCGATACCGCCTCAGTCCGACCTTTCTCCTGAGATTTTCTTTTCTTTCTGTCTTGTCTTGTCTAATAATAACAACACGCTTCTCGACGGAGAATTTCCAGTAGTCATGATAAGAAAAAATTCGACTCGGATGCACGGCATCATCCAATATGAGTCTGTGATTCCATCATAGCATGCCCACTGTGCTATATATACGACGAGTATATGTGTATTTATACATCGGACATCTGCTGTCAGCTGTCTCCTAAGTATATCTTCATTTTTTATGTTGTCGTCGGACTGGGACTCATACCCAGGTACATTCATCATTTCCTTATCTTTCGTTTGTTCGCGACCCCGAGGACCCCATTGTTGATTCGTCAATTCATCAATCATCAATCCACCATACAAAATACTCGGTGACGGATTCGACCAATCATGGTGAAACCCCCCTCCATCGAAGAATCGGGTCCTGCAGCCCAGAGTTCCCTTCCAACAACCGAAGCTCCTTCGCCAAGCCGATCTCACAATGATTCTATTAAAGATTCCCATGATTCTCTGTGGACTCGAGCAAACGCCCACTTTGGTGAAGAGATAACTCTCGTGCATGCTGATTTGCCAATGATAGCATGTGCTCTCGTCTCTGGCATCTGCGACAGTAGTGCATACAATGCTTGGACATGTTTCGTTTCTATGCAAACCGGTATGCATTTCTGCAATTCTTCTCTGCCGACAACATTTGAGCGATATTTGTGCCATCCTTCATTATTAATACTTTGTTTACAGGTAACACCATCTTTCTAGCTCTCGGCGCATCAGGTCAACCACTCAGTCATCCATTCGGTTGGGTAAAATCCTTGATTTCCATATTCTTCTTCCTCTGCGGTTGTCTATTCTTCGCACAAACTCGACGATTCGGTGGCGGAAAAAATCGCGGAATTTTATCCATATCATTTCTATTACAAGGAGTCTGTGTCATAGTAGCTGCAGCATTGGTACAAAAGGGCGTGGTACCAGAACCAGTTGGTGTTAAGTCAATCGAGGATGAAGTCAATTTTATCGAATTGATTCCATTAGCATTCCTGGCATTTCAATCGGGTGGCCAAATTGTTACCTCAAGAATTCTGGGCTTCAATGAAATTCCTACTACGGTTTTGACCAGTGTCTACTGTGACATTGCTTCGGATCCAAAAGTACTTGTGTGGAATAATGTCAAGAGGAATAGGAGAGTAGGAGCTGTTCTTGCTATTCTTTCTGGTGGAATTGCTGGGGGTTGGATCAGTCGAAGTTCGGCTGGTTTATCTGCTGCTCTCTGGCTTGCGGCCGCTATAAAAGTTGTCATCTCTTTTGGTTGGGCGATTTGGAGGCCAAAGCCAGTTACTTTGCCATAAACGTTGTTTGTGAGGGGCAATAACATGGATGCTATTGTCATTGGCAATAAGTCGCACCATTCCTGAGTACAAGGTACTGGATCATGAAGCACAATCTACTTTCACTTTATGGTAGAGACTTAGATACTGTGCTGAGTTAATGTTGTGTGGGCAGGGGAAATGCCTGTGAGTCTGTATATTTCTGCAACAATACCAGTTCATATATACATAAGACATAATTTTAGTTGTAGATGGGGGAAACTAGTATTTAACGATTCGATAAGTGGATGAATTCAATGGTGGAAAAGATGTATTTAATAGCAGTACCTGTTCGTAGAAGCAATATCATACGTAGACTCAAAAACTCGCCTTGTCAATCTGTTATCCATCAATATAAGGTTACTTAGTGTCCAACCAAAATCCCAAAAGTAAAAGATGAAGAAAAATCCCAATATGAATACGGTAATGAAAGGGGGAAAGGCTATTATTTGTGATTATTTGGAAAGAGGATGGCAATTGTTTTTTGATTAGATATTCTGGGTCGAATTCTGGAGTTTGGATGGGGGAATGCGGGAATGGAGATTTGGGGATGGAGATGGAAATGGAGATGGAAATGGAGATGGAAATAGAGATGGAAATAGAGGTGGAGAAGAAGATAGTTGAGTGATTTTGAAATAGATAGAAATAGAGATAAAGATGGAGATGGAGATGGAGATGGGTGGGTGGTTTAGATTTTTAATGAGGATTGGGATGAGATGAGAAGAAGAGAAGGAGGGGAGAGATGAGGGAAGACTAGAATATTTAATCATCCAATCCAGCAACAATCTAACGACGACAAATAATTGTCAAATTTCTATATCAATTAGAGTAGAATACTTCATTGTTTGGGATGTGGGATTTTAATTGGAATTTGAATATTATATTGAATTGTTGGGTTGGGTTGTTGGATTGTTTTGGGTTTTTAAGGGCTTCTGACTGTGTGGGGGCTTGGATAGTTTGGGGAGAGGGAGAGGGAGAGGGAGAGGGGGGAATGAGTGATAGATGGATGAATGGTGTCTGTTGTATATGATGGGTTTACATGTGGTATAATGTGTAATTTGTAATGTATATATAATATATAATATATAACATATAATAATTATAAGAATATATGGAGAATCAAAAAGTAACTGTGTTTTTAGTATAAAAGAAAGATATGAATGATTAGTGGGCGTTGAGGGTTGAGAAATAGAAATAGAAATAGAAATAGAAATAGAAATAGTTGTTTTTATTGTGCAGAGGGGTTGGTGATGGAGATGGGTGACGATAAGTCAATGTGATTTCTGGGGGGTGGGGTGCTGGGGTGAGTTATGTTGGATTATGTTGAATATGGAGTGTAATAAGGTAATGGAAAGTAAGGCAAGATATGGTAAGGGCTGAAGATTCGATGAGAGGGAATTAATTAGGTTGTGAGTATGATTTTGTTTGTTTTTTCTGAGTGTCTTTTTTTGCTAGGTGTTTTTGTGAGAGGAGGGGGGTATGAGAGAGGGGAGAGGGGAGAGGGGATGATGAGATGATGAAAAGATTGAACGGAGATTGAGATTATGATTGAGAGTTTATAAAAGTATGGAGTTGAATCGTCGTTCAAATCTGTAGATTAATCATGTGGGTGTTATTCTTTCTTCTTCCCATCCTTTCTTCACATGTCTTCTCTTTTCTTATGTAATTTGAAGAGGATTAAAAGATCAACCAACTACACCAAATCAAAATAGAAACTTGGCCTTAAGGAATAGAGAAAATGAATCTGTGCTATGAGAGGGAATGAGAAGGGTATAAATGAATGAATGAATGAATGAATAAGTGAATGATAATATGGTAATACAATACTTAAGAATTATAAGAAAAAATTATAAGCGAATTATTGATTTGATTATTTAGTCCTGATTCGAGAGATCGATTCAGTCTTCAGATAACTTACTTACTTGATCTGGTTCTTGATATGTTTGTAATAGAGTGAGACTTTTGTCTATTTATACTGTATATAGTATTTATATTTTATGTATATTTGTGTTTTAGTTTAATTTTGTTAAACAGAATGAGTGTGAGTTGAATGAATGAAATCCCTCGCTTCGGTTCTACGGGTAGAGAGATATGAGTGTAGGTATAAATGAGAGGCTTGAATAGAGAGAGGTAGGTAGGTAGGTAGGTAGGTAGGGAGGGAAGTAGGTAGGGAGGGAAGTAGAGAGGAAGGGATGGATATATATTGTATGTAAGAGTGTGTAGAGATGGAGAATATTCAGGGGATACTTAAGTTTATTCGATTTTCTGACTAGGAAAGAAGGTTTAAAGTTTAGGCTGCGCAACGGGTACCCATAGAGCGGGTAATGACCTCGATAGATAACCTATAAGTTACCTATTGGTGAGGCGAATAATTCAAAATTTGGAATGGATATCATAAAACAAATACAAATTATTTATAAGTTATCTATCTATTCATATATTATATAATATTTTATAAAACTAATATAATTTTATAATTAGTATAAAGATTAGTATAAAATTAATATAAGTCTAAGCTTGAGTTACTTTTAAATAGAAACAGTTTTAAATTTAAATGAAAAAAGTGGAAATTATTTAATTATCCGTATATTATTTGTAGATAATCTATATACCCACAGATAATCTATATATCTATAGATAAATAGATTATCTATAAATAATCTATATACCCACAGATAATCTATATATCTATAGATAAATAGATTATCTATAAATAATCTATAGATTATTTGTAATAGAATGGATAATTTTAAATCTGGATGGGTAGCCCGCAGAATGGGTAGAACCTCTGATGGGTTACCCGCGAAGCGGATTATCCGCGGATAACCTATAGGTACAGATACTTTTTGCGCGGCCTATTAAAGTTGTGGGATTTGGGATTTATATTGTAGTGATGAGTTTGGATTATGAGAAGGAAAGGAGAAAGGGGTGAGAAATCACCGTTGGGTTTAATCCGAGGAGATCATGAGGTTAGGTCAGTAGTGAGAGTTTAATTGTTGGGGTGGGATTGTTGAAAGTGGGAATACATGAGTAGAGAATAATATGTGATAGGGATGCGATAATGTAGGCTATGATTACTGTATATTATTCCCACCTTCGGATTCCTTGAGTCTGTGAAATGGATTCGGGAAAGTGATAGGTTTTCGGCACAAGGAATAGCGTAAATTTGATTGCAAATGCGAAGTTGTGCTCACTCATACTCGTTGTTTTTATTGTTTGCTTTCGATATACTGGATTTCATGAAGCGAGAAAGAACCACTTAAGTCAGATAGGAGTGTGAAAGGAGAGATTCTTGTCGTTGAGGAGAGAAGTCTGGACAAGGGGTAAAGGGGTAGAAGGGTCGAAGATTGACATATTCATGACCATTTTTTTGAGGCTAATAGATGTGTAAGCAATGAGAATGTTTTGAATGTTCTATGTACTTGATATTGAAGTTTTTAGTGCATTAGTTTCCTGAGCTGACGTTTTTGTGAAAACCTATATAAGAAAGCAAATTCCATTTGAACCATTTTCTAAGGGTTTTATCTTCAAGAGGTTATAATCCCGGGTGCGTTGTCTCTTGTCAGACCGGAACAGCGATAGACTTGCTTCTTCGATTGCTCGCGCGCAGCGATACGATCTTCAATACAATAACCTTCCAACTCAGTCGAACAAATAACACAGTTTCGGTCTTGCCAGGCCAACAAGAACAGACATTTCCGTCGCACAATCGACTCGATTCGGACCTTGCCATACCGTTAACTAGAATAGGCACTGCGAAGACCACGATCACGACAAGCACCTACGGCAAGAGTCACGACTGTGGCAAACAGTTAGATATACAAAGCCTATGAGATACTCACAAACTCTAGATACACGAAATTTGGTGAAACTCTCCCGAATTTACTACCTTCCTTTTCAACCTTGGAACTCAGCACGCCTGCTCTAAATGTCAGCAATTATTCAATTCGATTACATATATGAAAAGGCACATGGAATAGGTGGGGCGTAGAGTAAAGAGTGATAGGAGAGTAAGGGGTATAATGATACTATAAAGCTCATTTTGAGGGCATTGACTTAGGAAAGACTTCTTCTTTCGTCCTGAAAAAGGGATCGGTCTATTGAATGCCGTTAGTACAGTAGCTTACTACGCTGACTAAACATGAAAATGCTTACTAGGAGCTCTCCTCTTTTGTAGGAACCCACACAAAACAACACATTCCATTCGAACATTCTGAAGGATGTTATAGTTGTTCTGAATACTAATTATTCTCGTATCAAATAGTAATATGTAATTCACAACTAATAATCGGGTATTGGAAGTGAATGATAGTAGTCAGATATTGTTGACAATATACACTGGAATGGGTTGTCACTATGAAAAACCGTTTAGCTTGAGTGAGGCATCAAATATCAAACTTCAAGGAATGAGTATTAGATATATTGCTTTTCGCTATTAGTCTATACTCTTATTCAAGATGAAGCTTAGCAAGAACTCTCGTTTGAGTTGCTGTCTCAAGATAGATATTTCCCGTCGCTTCATTTCATCTCCTTTTTCGAGGTCAATATCTCCCGTTAAGTCCATATCTTCCGCCACCTTTTTCCTCACTTCTGCCGCCTTCTTCAATACCATTTCATCCAAATCACGCTTGTATTGCTCCCTTTCTCTATAATCCTCAATGTGCCTTTGAACTTTCGAAACCATTCTTTTATAGTCCATTCGTGATTCGCCCGGTAACGTATCCCACAATATCCCTCCCTCAACCATATCCTGATGCATTTCCTTCTCGAGATGTTCATAAACTTCTGGAAGAACTTCATCACTCAAAAGACTACTTCTGCCCTCCGCTACGAGAAAGAAGCACATATCTAGCATTTTTTTCGATCGCTTCTCCGGGGGCGCTTTCAATATTTCGTTGAAAAGTTTTGCTCGTAGCCGACATTGGTATTCCGAATATTTATAGAAGCGAGCTGACTTCCAGCCAAGGGAAAGAAAAATAGCCACGACATATATTATAGAGAATGGGAAAAGCAAATCAAGGAACACGTTCAATCTATTATTCTTTTTGATTGTAGGAAAGGCTCGATTTTGATAGCCTTTTTAGAAGGTTCTTGTTGTGTTGTATTCTTATCAACTAGGAGTCTCAGAAGTTATAACGGTTCCTTCAATTGAATGTCAAAGTGAATGTAATGATCTTGGTTACTATCGAAGAATTAAAAGTGACCTAAGCTCTGTAATCTGCTCCAATTGGAATTTTGGTCGGAAAATAAGCGAACTATGTCGATCATCCCTTTGAATGATGATTTGAAAACATTTTAGATCTAGAGCAAGCTCGGGATTAAATGCCACTAGATTTTAGTAATATGATAACTGTTGCTCTGGTAGACTCGTTTAAAGAGTCTTGTTATATTAGAATACAAGAATCTACACTCGCTTTGCCTATTCTTAACGACAAGGTGTTAAAATTTTGAATTTGCAAACTAAATATAAGCCCAGTATATTTGCTCAAGGTGACTTGAAAAAGCACCAAATTATCATCATCTCAGATTTTTGCTTTGTAATCACACAAGTAGTCACTTTGCTCGAGTTTGTGATCTCCTACAGTATCACAATTCCAAATTGCTGTGTCAAAGGTATAATTGATTGCTGGAATGCTGGAAATAATTGAGATGTGATTACTTCTTCAAGATCTGGACTCACTGACTTTTAGAATTTTTTGTAAAGGAAATAAGTCAATAGAAATCTTAGCCACTGAATTATCCCGAACTCTCATTACACTATCAGATTCTTCCCTTGAGTCGTATCAGCCCCTGTCACCAGCGTCGAATGTTTACCTCACGTGTGAAACTTAATGTTGGTAATATTATCGCACGGGGCTGTGCCTCATCCTTGCGATGAGACTACACATATCTGCTTTTAAAATTAAGTCTTTATTTCGAAGACTGAATCGACCGACGTAACTGTTGCAAAGGCATGTTGAAGTGATGTTCGATCGGCCGCTCATCGTTTTGACTCGGTTACTACAGTCTCTACTACTCTTCTTCCCGTTCACAGGCTCATGCACGCTACATCCCTACAATGGGTATTCACGGGAGCAGTCCATTCGATCCGACGTTTATGGAATTGATTTTGCTTTTGATTATCTGTACTCTCGACTCTTTCGCCAGATATTATTCTCCTTTCAACTCTCTTCAAACTCTCTTCAATTTCTAATAAAAGCAATGCCCAATGCCCAGCTCTATCGCTAAGCTACGCAACGGGTACCCATGGGGCGGGTAATAACCTTGATAGATAACCCGCGGGCTACCTACAGCGGGACGGGTAATTCAAAATTTGGAATAAATAACCCATAAGTAATCTATAAATTATCCGTGGATTATTTATATATTCACAGATTATCTATCAATCTATAAATATATAAATAATTTATTTTTATATACTATATAACTTTTATAAAATTAATATAATTTTATAATTAATATAAGAATTAATATAAAATTAATATAAATCTAAGCTTGAATCATTTTTGGATTATAAAATGATTTGGGAATAGCTTCAAATTTAAGCGAAAAAGTAGAGAATAATCCAATTACCCATAGATTATTTACAAATAATCCGTCGATTATTTATAACAAAACATATAATTTTAAATCTGAATAAATAATCTGTGGGATGGATAGAATCTTTAATAGATACCTACAAAACGGATTATTTACGGATAACCTATGGATACAGCTAATTTTTGCGTAGCCTATCTATCACAATTCAATATATAAATGAATCGCTCAATCCGATTGACATACATTATCCTGGTGTCGAATATCCCTCGTTGATGAGAAATGCTCTCTTCAATGCAGATATATGTCCATATAGATATGGCAATGGAAATCCAGAAATGATAGCAGATCCCAATCAAGTTCATGCCCAGGGTGTTCTAAACAATCATGACTCGCCCCGATATACGAATCACCTAAGTATTCAATCAAAATACTTTTTCGAGATCAACATTTCCCGCCATCTTTGCTCTCGAAGACAGAATTCTCTTCTTGTACTCCTCAATACGCTTCTGAACCCTCGCAATCTCTTTCTCAAATCCCATTGGTCGCTCCACGGTTGGTATGTTCCGGCTCTCTTCTATTTCCCACGGAACCAAACGTCCAAGATCTGGATTAGTTTTAAGCTCTACATCGTAATATCTGTTAAATTCGTGCATGGACGATGTTGAGAACCATTCGCTTTGTCGAGCCATTTCTGTACCGCCAATTCGCTTTTCAAGGTGCTCAAGAATCTCGGGAAGTGTTTCCTCAGCCACCTCGATTGTCTTATCAGAAATGACAAAGAAGCAGAAATCTAGAATTCTTTCCAGTCGATTTTCTGGAGCTGCTTGTGATAAATATAATAGTAGCTTTGCTCGCATCTGATTCTCGCCCCTTGAATAGCCGAAACAGCCATAGCTTCTACAAAGTAACCATCCATACACACCTGCGAGTACTTGGTAAAAGACCAGAGTGAATGAAAAATTGTTCTGATCATTTTGAATATTTCTTTTCTTCTTGATTTATTGAGACTTGGAGTCGTGAGAAGAAGTACTCTACCTTTAAAGTTGCAGCACATTTGTTGGTACGAGAAGGATACGGAAGACATAGCACCCACGAATGTCGTAGGTCCTGTATGTCTAATTGTATTCTGTCTAAAGAGCTAGCTACGTATTGAAAGTAGTAAGCCTTATAAAGGCTTACTAAAAGAGCTAGTCTCTTTCGCATTCGCTTAGGGCTTTATTACAGTTGCTATATTATAGTGGTAATTGAATTTAAGTCATTCACTTCGTTCACACAACATTCGAGAATCGTGATTCTTGGGGGATGAATAAGGTAGTGAAACAATTCATCAAGAAACTTTTGGATGCATTATAACAATTCGTAAGTTTGTGTGAAATCTCTCGGGTTGTGGATAACGTGGAACTAAATTCCAAGACGGACTCAAGCTAGTATTTTAGCACGAAAGGAATTTACTGAAGGTATTTCCTGTCTGATCTCTATCGCACTCTATTCATTTACACCCAATCCTTCAAATGTCCATCCAACTCCAATCCAACAATCAAATTCCCAGCTGGATGATTAGAAGGAAAAGATTGGTTTTAGAAGACCAATTCTTTAGACACTTCCAGAAAATCCGGAAGCAGCGCTTCCCCAACAAATTGGAGAGAAATTTGTCGGCCTTCGAGACGACCCAGGAAGTCATGATGGGAGAGGGGGGCGATTGGTTTGGGATTTGAGAATTGGAACAGGAATTGAAATTTTGGAATTTTGAATCACTTTTTTAGTATCTTGTGTACAACAAAGAAAGAAAAGGATTAAAAGGTATCAGCAGAGTCTATTATACACCTGTAAACATTAATCATAGCTCTTTCCTTCGCCTCTCAAATTTCCCAATTTGTTAAGAGCCATTGATTGCTTGTCAGGTGTCCGCTAGTATGATTATTCGTTGTTTATAAAGGAGTATATTTTCAAGAAGTCTTTCTTCTCTGCTTGATAGAATATTATATATTCAATTTTGATTCCATTCTTGAGCCCTATCCCGTAAATCTTAATAGATTAAGTTTTATTTCTATATTTAAAAGAATTACAACATTGATATTTCTATAAGTATTTATAATATTATTAAGTTCTTAATGCTTATTAGTATTTTAGTTTTGGTAAGTGTTTAGATTTCTTAGAATGTTTGAATATCAAATGATTTCCAGCTTCTTGTTTATTGTTCAACTGATTGTGAATATTTTAGTTATTCTAAATGCTTATATAACTATCATTATTTAATTCACATTGATACTTTTAATGATTTTAATTACTTAAGTTCTTTTCATTCTTTAATAATGTTCAATGTAATTGAATGTTCTATAATTACACATAGAATAAATCAACTCTCAGACTTCCGATAACGAGTTTCTGAATTTATTCTATAGAAATGAAATAATATTCTTCCATCTTTGAGTGTTTTACTTGATACTCAATTCACTCAATGAAATATTAATATATACCCGTCTCAAGATATCTCATATATTATAGAGATAATTAAAATAAAAAAAAGTAGATATAATAAGTACTATTGTGCATAGAAAAATATGATCTCGGATTACACGATAAGAAAACTTAGTATTTATATTTCCTTCTTTTGTAAACTTAAAATGAATCTGTTTTACTCTCTTTTATTTAATCTATATTTTATTTTAGCTCAAATGCGTTTTTGTACCTCACCATCACTATATAATGATTCACCCCAATGATTAGGTATAGCTGTTAGATTGACTATAGTATATGTGAAGGCTTTTCTTATAGGATCTCTATCACGTTCTACTCTTTTACAATATATCCAGCAGTTCAAATTTTGGAGCCGCTTCACGGATGGGTCAAGACCCACAAGATAACGAGAAGTAATAGGCATCCGTATATTTTGACTGACTTAAAGAAATTAAGGCAGTATGATTCAAGTTTTGGTTCAACATTCATATGTTTGGTCTACTTACTGATCCAAAATCGTTGTTAGGGATAAATATGGAAGGTGCGACATTACTGGAGTGATATATAATCTGGATCCATAGCATTAATAAATCTACACCCCTTCTACCCCTACAAGAACAATTCTTTCATCGCGAAGTGATATTATGTCTCTGTCATGATATGGTGTTAGTCATTAGATGTTCGGGGCGACTCTGTTGGCCCGAATTACAAGTTGCGTGGCAAGAATAACTGGAATAAAAAGTATAGTAAAATGGAAAAGCTCAAGCATTGAGTTCTCTTTGTATATATCTCGTATTTTGTAGTAACTCGGATAATATATTGATAGCAAACTCCGATGATTAAATATTGAGTATATCACCTTTTTTCTATCGATTTGCACCTTTATCCCCGAAGAAACCCAAGAACTTTCACTCAAACTCCCTTTTCAAGATCAATATTTTCCTCCACTTCTTTCCTCGATTCCGATGTATCTTTCGATGTCTCTTTCTCCAATTCCCTCTCACCACGTTCTCTTTTCCTAAACTCCTCAATAAGCTTCCAAACCCTCTTGACCTGCTCCTCATAACCCATTTGCGAATCCACAGTCAAAACATTCTTAAATCTCCTTCCATCTAACTCAATCTGCCGCAGCCGCATCTCAAGATGCGCATACACTTCTGGGAGTACATCAACCTCCAAAATCTCGAGCGTATCTTTCTTGTCCGCGACAACGAAGAAACATAAATCGAGTATGCGGTTTATGCGCTCCTCCGGAGGTGTGTCTAAGATTTCGTTGAGCACGCGAGCGCGCATCTGACGCAATTGCTTGGAGTGTCCGTAGATTTGAGAGGCTTCCCAGCCCCCGAGAAACATGGCCATCGCAATGCATATGGGGGCAATGTAGATAATCCAATCTATCAACATCTTCAAGCTATTCTTCTTCTTCTTAATTGTAGAGAAATTGGGAACCGATAGGATGAAAGATTTTTGTCGTGGTGTATTCTTGGCAACTAGGAGTCTTAGAAGTAATGATAATTCCTCTGATTCAACATTAAAGTAAACACAACGAAGAATCTTGATTGTAGAGGGAAAATTAAGAACCACAAAGTTATGCAAAGTATGGCCTTGCAGATTTTATAGATAATTTTGGAATGTGCGAGAGTGCGTCATAAGACTCGTTTCATAAATGATTTAGATTAAAGTTTTGTGACGGACTGTGACTAAATTGTTAGTTGGGAAAGAAGCGAAATTTCAGCCCTGTTTTTGAATGACGATCTGAAGATCTTTCAGACTGAGAGCAAACTTAAGATTGAATGTTGGCAGATATGACTGCCATAATAAGTGTAACTGTTGTAACAATAAGGTAAATTCGAGGGCATGATTGTGTTATTGTGAAAAATTGATACTGACTCTCTTCATGTTGATGACAAGATCTCAAAGACTTCAAGCTAGAAGATCAGATGTGCATTTAGTAAATCATAATATAGTCTGAGATTCCCAGTGAAATCTAGATATCAGATCTATGAGCAATCCATTTTAATTCAGAATTCTAAAGGCATTAACCAATGAAAATATAGTTCGAATTATCGAACTTACCCCGATCATGTGCGGCGGAACGTTACGTAATCATTCTCTTCAAAAAATGGGCAAAGGCTACATTTATGAACAAGGTATAAGAATTAAAGTCTTGAGATTGAATATGAAAATATGTGTAATATTCAATTCCAAATGGGAATGAAAAGAATGAAAAGAACTGATGTGCGCGTGGAAACTTACTGGTCATGTGACTTATATGGAGTTAAAATTTATAGGTCTTCTTTGTGTAGTTCAGAAAGATTGATCTATATTCTTATCTTCAACTCGATGCCCCATGTTTATACATGTGCTGTATAGCCTCCCTTCACTTCCTCACCCTCACCTCGCTATTGCTATGTGACTATTCGTTTCATTTACTGTGTATACTCATTTAGGATTGATCTAAGATTCTATAGTATTTGCGAAGGCATTTCCTGTCTGATCTCTATCGCACTCTACTCCTTTACACCTAATTCTTCAAATATCCAATCCCAATCCAACTCCAATTCAACAATCAAAATGTTCCAGTTCAAATTCAAATTCAAATTCGACAATCAAAATTCAATCCATAGAGATGATCGCAGCCATTTGGCAGTGGTTCTGCCAAAACTTTGTCGGCTAGCCCATTATAAATGGCGATTGGTGTTTCGATAGGGCCATGGAGAGGTGTAAGGAAGAAGCTACCATCTCCGATTCCTACAGCTGTTAGCACTTTGACAGGACCCTGAAGAGATTTAAGAAAGAAATTCTCATTTCCAACGTCTACGGCTATCCGATCTGTTCAATTCGATCACCATTGCCCAAAAGGAAAAAATACAACCCCCAACACTGATAATAGCCAAGAGACTGAGAGTTCTTCCGGATCAGGAACGCCAACCAGTCAACGGTAAAGAGCAGATTCACCACACTCTGAGCTAGAATAATTCGCCAATCGAGATTGGCTCCCAAGCCCTACTTTCCGTTAAGCACCGACGAACCAACGTAAAAGACGAATCCGGCTTAGGAAAGACTAAAATTAACGAGAGTGTGCTCCCGGTGATAATCAAGAGCGAGGGTCAGTAACCACTCTAGAATGTGACCAAAGATCTCCTCGAATTGCATTTTGATTGTTTGATTGGAATTGAATGATTGAAAATTGGAGAAACATTTGGTATAAAAAATAAAAAAAACTCAGTTATCAGTAGTAATGTCTACGGGCATAAATCCGTTTTACGATTCTCCCTGTGAACATCATTTTTTCTGTTGCCTTCCACCCCATTTCTGAAAAATTGTATCTTAATTAAAACAATTTCTTTATCATACAGTAGTTCTGGAGCATCTTGAAAACTGTCAGTAACTCTATAATAATAGAAAAAAGCTTGCAAAGTATTAATGCTAGACCAAAACTGATACTGAATGGATATAAAGCTACATTCTGGACGAGCTTTGGGATGAGCAAGTCAATGACAGATATCGGAGCCATAGGCTTGAGCAGCCTGTGGCGTATTGGCAAGGTATAGATACTTTTTGCACCTTGAGAGTACCATCGTCAACTTGTATGCATATTCATGATATAGATCTTTAATCAGTCAGGCACAGGATTCGAGAACCACCGAGCGAGTTGCGAGACTTATCGACCCGCTCTCACAGGGCACTTGAGCTCTCACTTTGTTCTAGATTGAAAGCCTAATTTAGGATTTGAATAAAATTAACCTCTCGATACAGTAGTATAACACTCGTCCTACGAACAGTTGAGCGGGAAAGGTACGTCGTGTTGAAATAACGACGAAATGGATCTCCAATTTCCACACTGTACTCTGCTGTAACCTATCATCATGAAAAAAAGATCAGAAAGGGTCATTAGTCACTATCTTGCACCTAAGCTACCATATTTGAGCTGATAAAGCCTTATTGATATGAAATAACAATGAACGATATTCAGACGACCTGAAATTGTAGGGACAATGCGCCCGCTGGCATTGAGAAGAAACTCTCGAGTTGCCTCATGTCCGAGTCTCCACTGATGGTGGTCTCGAAAGCAGTATGAAAATCTACAATAAGTGCTTTCATCGCTGGAAATTTTAGCAAAAAGATAAAAACGATCAGCCTGGTAGCCACTTACCAAATACAGCTAAGCGTTCTCCAATACACATGCGCTACCCGCTCATGAACATCCACACCTATTGGCGTTGCGACCATGGATGTAAGGTGAGGCGCTCGCTATTGTCCCTGTAGGGATAGGGAATCTGGCGACGGTTGCGTTAGCCGGCGCCACACGCGGGAATGGGCCAAACCCACCGGGTTAGAGACGGATAGTTTCCATGAGAGCCGCGTCTAGAAGCTCTGAGTTCTTAGGGCTGCTGAAAGATCGCAGATCATTGCGTAGTCGGTTCTGAAGGGTGGGGTTCTTGGATAACTCCCACATGAGATAGGTGAGGACGATTCCGCTGGCTTCGTGGCCAGCGTGCAGCTGGTCTACCATGTCCGATGCGATGAGATTGGCTCTTTCGGTATCGGGAAAGTGGTTTAATCGCTGCCAGATTTTGGTGAATTTGCTCTTGGGACTATACCCAACAGCGTTATCTGCTTTCAGATTATTGATTGTGTGCGTAGTTAGATTCAGCACAAAGGAGTGGATAGTATCAAAAACCGAATTCACAGAACGAGGAATCAGATCAAACCAAACCAACCGAGTAAAGACACCAGACCCTGAATTTCGATGGAAGTAAAGAACGGCCACGGCTCAACTGCATGCAAAAACGCTGCTAGATAATCTCCTGCTTCGTTTGGGTACCTGGTCCAGTTCGTTCCATTTGTTGTACCGTAAATATAAGCAGTGATAACGTCCATGCTATACTGTCTCGTTAAAGCGAAAACATCCACAGCGCCACCTTTCTTGATATCTTTTCGCAATCTAGGTCGCAGTCTTTCACGTCCAATACTATTTAGGAGCTCGGTAAGTTCGACAGATTTAACGATTGTAGATTTCGAACACATGTGACTGAACCAGCGCTTTCTTTCCGCATGAGGTTTTGCTTGGCGTATGGCAAACAACAGCGAAAACCTTCCTCTTAAGTAAGCGCCTATCAAAAAGTGCTATATGTATAGCGTCTTTTTGGGACAAAAAGTGATAAAAATCAACTTTTTAATAAAGATTGTTAGTTTCTAATATAGATTGCTAGTTTTTTAATACAAATTGTTGATTTTAGATACAGACAATTAATTTCAATTATATAATTGTATATAATAATACAATCATACAATTATACAATTATGCGATTGTATAATTGAAATTAGTAATCTATACCTAAAATCAGTAATATATATTTAAAAACTAGCAACCTACATTGAAAAGTTGATCTTTGTCACTTTTTGTCCCAAAAAGACACCATATATACGGTAAAAATGACTTACCCAAATTGCGTGAAGTTGTCGTACATAATCCCAGTTGCCTCCATACACAGTGCGCACCCCTTCTTCAATGTAGTCGATGCTAATCTCCCGTGGACCGATTCTTATCACTGGGCCAAGTCGGCGGTACGCCGCGAGACAGGTGCTGAATTCTTCACCTGTTGCTCTTATCCACAGTAGCCATAATCGAGAGAAAGGCGCGGTGAAATGGGAATTTGGTATTGCGTTCAGTGGAGAGAAATTCCCCATCAGAACCTTTGAAGCAACCCAGAAGGACAGTGCCGTAACTACTACATCTATAGCAGCCAGCATATCGAGAAAAGTCAATGGTTCACAATAATTTCAATTGAGCTGAAGTGGTGATACTGAAAGTAGCGTAGATAAAAACAATGAAGATAAGCTATTGTGATGTGGAAAATCAAGACAAATACGTTCAAAAACAAGGTAGAATTATATACCTAGATAAAAGATACAGGGAACCATAGAACGATTGAATACTGTTATATAAGTTGAAAAGAGTAAAAGGTGGTAATGGTCATATAAGAAAGTCTTCGTATATATCAAGTATAGAGTAAGTAGCTATATATAATAAAATGGGGTGAATTATTATATCGCAATAGTAAGGTAAGGAAAACGGTTCGGATTAGGGTACTCAAATTTCGGAAGTCAACTTATTAGGAGGTAGGAAAATCGATGATATTTTTAGGTCTACAGAAGTGAAGTCATAAATACTGGATGTTTGTGACACGTGATACAATGTCACGTGATTACACTCTCACAATAATTACACTTAAACCAATTATCAAGATTGAATTCAAAATACGACTATTCTTATTTAAATTCAAATGAATAAAAATCTCAGAATAAATCATTCTTAATCTAAAACATAATATTAGAAATGATTTACTTTATTATCAATCTATAAAAGCATAGAATATTCTAAATGTTTCTAGGATAGTGGATCTATCTAATCAAGTGATCGCTCCTTAACAAAAAAGAAATATACAAAACAAACTTTATTAATTATAATATTTTCATTTTCATTAAACAAAAGCTTGAACAATGTATAGAAGAACTTGATATTCAAAAATCTTGAAACACAAACGAAATAATTATTACAAATAAATATAATATAATTACTTTACAAAATAAAATATCAACAATATTTGTTACAGAACATCGATATAAGATCGGCATCGGGCCGAATATTTATCCGATGCAAAGTTTTTATATTATATATAGCTTCACTTTCGAAATAATATTAAGAGATCAATGAAAAGTCTTATATCTTTTATACTCTATTATAGGCTAGTCGTCACCTTGTATGTATTCTTTATAACATTAAATATTTTTATTATATATATTTCAAATACACTTATACACAAACAGAGCTCAGAAATGAATCTAAAAAATAAAGATCAACTTATAAATCATTATAGTAAATTTATACTATAGAATTTACAATCAAAAAAATTACCTAATATAAAGCACCTATTACTTAATAAACATTTTAATTATAATAACATAAAGAAGATTATATATCCTACTCTATTATATAATTAGTAATTATTGAAGAATAAATTAATAATATAAGATACAAATCAATCGATTATATAATAAACATAATTCACAAAGAATATATTAATAATACAAAAACTTATCCTATTAATAATTCAAATTCTTCTACTAATAGGACCCAGCGGGATGGTTAGATCATGTGATACACTTCCGGCTTAGAATTACATACTAGACTGAAAAATAGTTATATATCTAATTATAACTTATAAATATTATCGTGTATAGCCCTTTGATACATTGCAATTGCGATTGTCTTGAGATTTCTGTCTATATATCTCTAATGCGTCGGCGACATGAACTCTCAGATCAATGTTCCAAATCCAATCCATCCTTCCATTCCATGTTTGCTTCCACTTCTCTACATTGTCGTTAACTGTGCCGTCGGTGAAAGCGAACAATTTCATCGCGTCACGACTAGTCTGCACAACTCTCTGTGTTCGAGGCATTCTAATCGTATTGTATGCGGCAAGAGCAGGCTCAATATCATGTAAACACTGGACTCGTTGGATTAAGGTCGACAGAACTAGAGCGTCCTCTATAGCTTGACCAGCACCAGCTCCTTGAAATGGAGTGGTTGCATGAGCCGCATCACCCATTATCACAATGTTCCTTGAATAGTAGTGTGGCGCCGGAAGATGGTCCAACATTGCCCAGAGCATCGGCTTATCTAGAAGCTTATGAGATATCAGCCACCTGAATTATAACAGAAGAGCAAGGATAAGCAAAGCAAATGAATTTTACCTTGATGATTTCTCGCGGTATTCCCCCCCAACTTTCGAAATCTTTACTCAATTGCTCCGGAGTTGAGTTCACGGCATAAGCTTTCTCGTCCCAAGACTCTCTGTCACACGCGGCGACCACGTTGAGAACTTGACCAAAATTAATGGGATAGGTCATGACCATGCCTCCCTTCCCGCACCACACGTACGAATCATGGGCGTACTTGCCTAATACCTCATTTGCAATCACCATGGGAATCAGCCCGCGATAAGCAACAATGCCAGAAAATACTGGTGTGGCTGCTGGGGTTGCCGCACCAAGAAGATGTTTGCGTATATTACTGTGAATACCATCAGCGCCAATCACGCAATCAGCTTTCGCTGTCGTCCCATCTGCGAAATGAAGCATGACTGGATCATCGCTCCCCAGCTCAAGCTCAGTCACACGCACCAGTCGCTTTCCAAGATAAACCATATCTTTTGGAATCAAACTGGCCAGTGCATTTAGAAATTTGGCCCGATGAATGGTCTGTTGGCCAGTCTCATTTTCTATAATTCCGAGATCCAGGCCATCTCGTGTACCTTGAGCATCGCATCGAAAATTGAACCAGGCCTTGCTGAACGCGGGTGCAGAGTTCCCTGTTGCGTGATCTCTGAATGCCTGTTCGGCGCCATGAGAGATGAGCTTTAAAGCCCTCTGAGCGTTGGGCCCGAGCGCCAGTCCCGCGCCAATCTCAGTAAAGGCAGGTGAAGCTTCAAAAATGGAAACTCTGAGTTGCGAGTGGTGAAGGAGACCGATAGCTAAACAGAGCCCACTGATGCCACCACCAATAATGGCTATTGACAACGGCTTGGATTTGGTCATAGCTAATTATGAATGGAAATTTGTGTAGATTGTTTTGCCAACTGATCCTGTGATGTAACTTTGGCGGTCAAGGTCAGAATCATCCGTGTCAAAAATACGGGGGAGATTTTGCAGCAGGAAAGAGTGGACTATAGATTGTTATACCCATATCTTACCCATCATAACAAAAACCAGGAGATGTCGCTTGTTGCAACTAGATACTGCTGTAAGTGACAGAACCTTGTGAGATAGGTGTAACTTATCGCTTTCCTAGGCACCTATAGGTTTCATATTTGTTATTAGCTTTGAGCCAAGATACTACTTAGGGGTAGTGAGTAATATAAATAAGTAGACATAGAAGCTATACATAATATCTCAATTATGACCTTACTCATGATATTTGATGAGCTAGTATAGCAAGACATTTTTGCCCACTATGGCTAAAACGAAGCTGTCTGAGATACAGCTTGTGATTCAGAGACATCAACGCCCAAAATTCCTAAGCGGAGGCGGTTCCCTTATTGATAAATTAGAGATATACCTGGGATGCGTTGTGTACCACTGAGACAGGCTGAAATAAACATCAAGCTCGGACACTATACAGGGCCCCAAGTACTCAGATTTTCACTTTTAGCATAATATTTCTGATTGATAAGTCAGAAAGATGTACATCGTCAGTTTTGAGACTGCACTCCGTGCCACTTGTTTGAAAATACAAATAGCTTGAAGTTTGGCGAACTCGAATCTCTTCAGAAATTTTACTACTTATTACTAAAAGGATATCAGAAATATTATTCCAGTTGCCCATTTTCTGTGAGCTCAAGTTAGAGAGTTGCAATAGTCGAGTATGTCAGGCAAGGATCTGTCCGAAAGAACCTGCAATGGGACTCCCATTATAGATACCGAAAAGCCATGCAATCTTGAGGCCGTTCCTGAACTCGTTAAAGCTGTTGTATCAGCTGCCGATGCACTTAATTCTGGAACCATTGATGCTCGGCAGGACCTTCTGGTCAAGCTTAGGACTCTGACCTCGGCCGTCGAAACACCACGGGAGACAATGCTGAAGCACTGCTGGACAATGGTACGTCAATGGATCAGTTTTAAAGTTTGTCAAGTTGTTTTTTAACATATCAAAAAGACTACCTCTATTGCCTGCCTTTCTTTTGGCATTGACAGCGGATTATGGGTAGCCATGGCTAAGAATGGCGACAGGCCACAAACGGTCCACAGTTTGGCAACTGAAATTGGAGCAGACCCTATTCTTCTTTGTAATATTCTTATTACCCTTGACTCAAGTACGTTGGTTTATCTAATATGGAACTAGCTCGTGTAATGCGCCACTTAGGCTCTACAGGTCATATCGATGAGACTGGCCAAGACGAGTATCGGCCTACTGTCTTCTCCAAAGCTCTAAGTATTTCGACCCTCGCCAACGGACTCATTGGCCTGTAAGTTTGCATACCAGTAGTTCTACCCTAAGCATATCTGTGTTGCTAACTAAGTTTGCAGGACTTGCACCACTGGTGCTGCTGCGCTCAAGTTCCACGAGTACTCACGCAAGAGTGGATGGAAAAACCCGACAGATTCAAAGTATACTCCATTAATGTATGCGTATGGTACTGATAAAGATATGTTTTCTTGGATTCAGTCTCAAGGCTACGGAACACACTTTAACGACCATATGGATATCTATCGTCCAATGCCCTGGATTTCGACTGGCCGCTTTCCAATCGAGCAGCGACTGATTGACGGAGCCGATAAAAGTCCCAATGCGCCATTTTGGGTAGATATTGGTGGTTGTACGGGCCGGGATCTCATGGAATTGCATCATTATTACCCCCAAGTGCCTGGAAAATTAATTCTGCAAGATCTCCCTCCAGTTATTAATGAGATCAAGAATATACACCCGGCTATTACTCCTATGGAATATGACTTTCTGACAGAACAGCCAATTAAAGGTACGGCCAGATCTAAGCAAATTAGTGTATTTTATACAGTAACTAAGGAAAGTGTAGGTTCCCGCGCTTACTACATGCACTCCGTTTTGCATGATTGGCCTGATGATATATGTCAGAAGATCCTCGCTCGCATCATCGATGCCATGAAGGGGGGTTATAGCAAACTTCTTATCCATGAGAGCGTTGTTCCCCCTACTAACGCGTCTTGGGAGACAACAGCACGAGACATTATCATGTTGACTCTTTGCTGCTCCCAGGAAAGAAACGAGGCTGATTGGCGCAAGTTGTTGGAGGGAAAGGCAGGTCTCAGAATTAGCAAGATTTGGAAGCTAGATATGCCGGATGAGTGCCTCATTGAGTGTGAACTGCCTTGAAGGAACTCAGAGGCTACTCACTTTTTGTCGGAAGTTGAGAGAGACTTTAGTCTAGAGTATCATCAAAGTATTATGCGCTGCTAGATTATACTGTGCCATGTCTTACTGTACTGTGTCTTGCTGTACTGCGTTCTGCTATGCTGTATCTTTTGTACTAGTTTCTGATGTGCCGTGTCTTTCTACGCCGTGTAAAGCTCTGCTTGTTCTCGCCGTACTATACTTTTCTCTTGATGAGCTGTCAAGTTTCACTTAGCGTCATGTTGGGTCATCAATAGCAGAGCTATGTCGCCATGTGACAAGGCTAACTATACGTCAAAGACAGAGGAAGCAGAGAAATTCTTTCCTACAAGCCCAGTCCTTCATTGAGATCTTTTGTGTTAGTATTCAGCTGTACTTTTCATGGTTAAAATTTTTTTAAAAGTGGAGATGCGCGACCCCAGGTATATTGTTTAACTGTTTTCATAGAGCTAGACTTTACCATCTCACGACAAACAAGTGATCGCTCAGCTCATACTTTCTGTGGAACCTTTACCCTTTATGGGCCGGGAAATGGGTACACATACACGTAGGTGAGGTTTCCAGCTCCCAATCCCAACCCCGGGCCCTAGTTACCCGCCTATCACCCACACATGCAGGGGCTAGCACGTGCCATAACCAGAGGTAGCACAGCCAAGAAGTAGTTAATTTTCACTTCAACCCTCCACCGGTTGCACAGACTTACGGGATAGCCTGTAAGTAATGCACAATTTCACATCAAAAATAACGACTTTAATAATTCTGTCAAAATCGAAAACTTCAATTTATTTCTTTCAAATTTAATGAAATGATTTTGAAGGGAGCTAGTTAAGATCAAGATTGAACAAGGAAAAAGGAATATTTAAGCTTATCTAATCTGTTACATAATATACCACCAAAATATCTTAGTGAGGAAGTGTAATATTGAATTTTTGGAGCTCGAGTGTCTTTTTTTTCTTTGAGCATCCTTTGAAAATGCTGTTACTTGATGCTCGAGAGACTATAAGTATTACTTTGGATATTATTTTGTTAATTTTGGAGTTTTCATCGAATTTTGAAATCGATGAATTTCGATGTGAAATTGTGCTTTCTTCTTGAGTGCCCCGTGAGTCTGTGCACCCCACTAGTGCCCCCAACTCGGTGAGTTCGCAGCCCACCCCGTGACTAGGTTTACAGCTTAATAAGTTCACAGTAGAATGATACAATGTCAACATGAATCTTGATATGAAGGACGATGCTAGCCTAGACAGTAAGCTATTTTCTGCTAGAATCCTAATGTTTCACGTCTCCCTGATAAGTACAATCCAAGAAAAAATGTGGCAGCATTTTGATATGAGTGATCGGAGAGTTCTTCCCTTATCGAGTCAGCTTGATCCTATTATAAACTGTGCTGCATCTCCATCTCATCAAAGCAAAGGAGCAGCGCCTTGCACCTCTCTTCATTGAACCATTCACACAGGCACGTTCAAATTTCACCCCTAGCCATGCATAAAATGCAGAGAACAGTCGCTGCTCCTTGCGGAAATGTCACGGCTGCATTAAGCTTCTACGAACCCCCAGCCGATAAATCTAAACCCTACTTCGTTGTTAGCAGAGATATCGGTAAAAAAGCGACATTTAATTTTTCAGATAGCATAAATGACGTCGCTATCCATGATGTCCGCAGCTACAGGAACAATTTCACTCTTGAACATGACGCCTTCCGAATCATCACAGATGCACCACATTCGAAGGCAATAAACTTTACTGATGACGAAGCTATCAAGAAGGACTACTACCCGGAGGTCCTGCAGTTGCTTTCGGAATGCATCCCAGGCAATATTCAAATCTTTGTTTATGACCATACGGTACGCAGCGAGAGTAGAGAAGCGCAGCATCAGCCTTTAACCCGGGTTCACGTCGATCATACAGTCAATAATGTTATTAGACGTGTGCGGCAATACTTTCCAACGGAGGCAGACCGGCTCCTACAAGGTCGGTACCGCATCATCAATGTATGGCGCTCGCTAAATAAAGAGCCGTTAGAGTCACACCCACTCGCATTTGCATCTGCTTCAACATGCGATGATCACGACGTGATTCCTGTTGAGCACCGTTATGAGGACGGAAGCTTAGTCAGAGAGGTGGGCCTTATAAAGCATAATTCGAGCCAGGTCTGGTATTACCTCAGTGGTATGACTGACTGCGAGCGAATATTGCTCAAGTGCTTTGATAGTGAGTCTCTCAAACAGGACTCTGATATTCGATGTACAACTCCACACACTGCATTCAAAGACCCTCGAACAAGGGAAGATGCTGAAGGGCGATACAGCATTGAGGTACGCAGTATAATATTTGGCGGATGAATTGGCTGTCTGTTAGGACGGATACCGAACACGCGACATATACAGCATGTATTTTCTTAGTATACGGAGCTTCGTGCTCAACCCAATTGAATAGTTTCAATTTTATACTTTTTATCTATCATTACAATCAACTCCCTGTGTAACTGTTGTCATCAATAAATGTAGAATGATTATAGCGTCTTTTTGGAATAAAAAGTAATAAAACCTACTTTTTTAATAGAAGTTGCTAGTTTTTTAATATAAATGACTAATTTCAATTATATAATCACACAATTACATAAAAGTTTTTAGAAATTCTAATAAAATATTAATATAACTATACGATTTAAACTGATAGTCTGTATCTAAAATTAGTAATTTATATTAATAAAAAAACAATCTATTTTAAAAAAATAGTTTTTGTTACTTTTTATTTCAAAAAGACATTATAGATAATAATAAGAGTCCCGTGACTATTAACATTCGCTAATTCAGATATAATATCTTTTCAAAATAAAACAATAACAAAAACCAACCTTTTAGTATAGATTACTAGTTTTTAATACAAGTTGTTGATTTTTCAATATAGATTTCTAGTTTTTTAATATAAATCATTAATTTTAATTATATAATTATACCAATGTTTTTTTTAGAAATTTTGAAAGCTTTTGTATAATTGTGTGATTATAATCAAAAACTAGCAATTTATATTAAAAAGTTGGTTTTTATCACTTTTTGTCCCAAAAAGACACTATACCAGACTATTTCCATGTGACCCAGAAGACAAGCATTCATGTCAGCTGTGCACGGCTCAGAACCCACATTTAGATCTAGCAAAAGATACTGCGCACGGTTGCAACGGCTCGTTAGGTACGCCACGTAATGAGACATTTCATTCAATTGCTTTTTAACATGTAGATAGCTGATCGCTCTTCAGGAGGCAATAGATCTATACTCAATAATTATAAAATAGCGCATTTTCCAGCGCTCCGGTAGGTCACCCCTGCAGCAGAATTCTCCTGGAATATTATAAGTCATGCATGAGTTAGGGTCTTATGCAAGCAGCATAAGTCCCACTGCAGTGTCAGATGATTTGACAGATACCGACACGGAATAGTGCGTTTCCTCGCTTGACACCTTGAGCAGTCTCAGTATTGAACCATTAGTCGATTGCATTTAGGATAGATAATTCATGTCATAGATGTATGATATCATCATGTAAATTCAGTCCAGATGCTGTCTAAGACTTTGACCCAGATGTTAATGGTAAGCTCAGACGTGTGTATTCTGAGGGCTAATACGTACATTACTCGCTCTGAGAAAGGTATTCATCATTACTCATCTGGAAAAATTGTAGAAAGTCTATTTTGAAACGACCTTCACAGGTTATTCGCTCCTCCTAACATTCCAACAACACTATATCTCAGCAGGAGGTCTTTACGCCAAGGGCAAACTACACTTGACGACTCGCTTTCTAGCCATCTGGATATAATCATTTATGGAATCAATATCATCTCCTGGCTGGAGACAGCTGGACGTTGCTGTTATTGGTGGCGGAATCGGAGGAATGTCAGCGGCAATCGCCCTCCGTCGCGCAGGCCACAAGGTGTCTATCTACGAGCGTGCCGATTTCGTAGATGAAGCCGGTGCCTCCATTTCCTGTGCAGCAAACGGCACGCGTTGGCTGCACGAGTGGGGGGTAAAATTGGAGAAAGGTGATGGGGTTGTCCTACGAAAACTCATCAGTCGAGATTGGACGACAGGTGAGGCCTTGAGCGTTTATGAAATGGATGACTATGAGGAACGGTGGGGGTATGTGTACTACATGTTTCAACGGCAATATATGCACGCAATGTTGAAGGATTCAGCGTTGGGGGAGGGCGAGGGGCAGCCTGCGAGACTTTTTTTGAATCATCAGGTACGTCGTACGCATGGAGACCTGCTTGCTTTTCAAACCAGACCTTTCCGCAGCGAACCTAACAATCATCTACTATCAGTGCAAGAGTATAGATATTCATGCCGGGCTTATTGAGTTTGAAAACGGAGAGGTAGCCAGCCATGACCTCATCATTGGCGCGGATGGCATCGGATCTGCCGTTCGTGGTATTATCGATATCTGGCCTGATAGGCGGCCGGCCGAGTCCAGTTGCTTACATGCAAACGTTCTCACTGAAGACGCCATCGCTGCTGGTCTCGTTGACTTCTCCAAAGATAATGCGTTGCAGTTTTGGGGTGGGCAAGGGGAGCTCTGGGACAAGATCGTCCTCTCTCCATGCCGAGGAGGCAAGCTGTTGTCGTACTATTGCTTTTTTCCCCGAGAGAAAGGCGATTACGTAAACCATACTTGGGGAGGAGCTGATCTTTCAGTAGACGAATTACTTGCGCCGTATCCTCGGCTTGATTCACAAGTGCGTAGACATTTGGCAATCGGCAAAGAGATTCATGCATGGCGTTTATGGACACAGTAAGTTGATTCCAGCATAAAATTGAACAACCGGTTGAACATCTAAAGTGAACCGTATCCATACATTACAAGAAACATGGTATGCCTGGTAGGGGATGCAGCTCACCCAGTATGTAATAATATCGAACTCAAACGCGAAGAGGATTCCGAAAGTAACAAGTTTCCAGATGATGCCTCATCAAAGCCAAGCAGCTTGTATGGCAATCGAAGACGCAGCTGCCTTGGGCATTGTCTTCAACAAGACATATTTCAAGGGAAATGTAACGGAATCACTGTCTATTTATGAGGCAGTTCGTCTCTCAAGAGTAACAAAGGTTCAAGCTGCTGCTGCAAGAGCATCGCAAAATATTAACGAGCGAATCGGTAAGCCACAGGCACCCCGAAAACACTCAAAGTATGGTCCGTTAACTTTCTGCAGGATTCTCCAGTAATATTAACAATCCAGTCTACAAGGTGAAAAGCGAGCAGAAGAAATTGACTATCGAAGAAATGAACACGTAAGTTTATAGCTCTATTGACTGTAGCTGGTCTGATTTGTGAAAGTTACGACATGCATATGCATATCAATGAGCTCATTTCCAAGAGATCCGGCCATATATACACACATAAGTACACCCGAGGCTTGCCAATAGGGCTAAAGCTGTCAAACGGATTTACTGTTGGGGGTGAAGGTTGGTGCGATGACTAGATTATTTTATATTGTTCTGAATCAGATGTTTGGGACCAAATATCATCCAGCCAACTGAGAGGCTAGGAGGAAGCTGCAGGTTGGATATCTTCTAGGACATAATTAATATATCGCTTTCTATGTGTAATATTCTAAGGAATCCACGCACATGAAGATATTTGTGAGCGCTTAAAACCAAACTGCGAAAGATACTGCAATCATGATCATTGTCCGGTGAGATCGGTATCAAGGCATAGTCTAGCAGATAGAAATACTCCTAATTTTGAGTCATGCGTCCGTTAACCTTGGCTTAGAAGCAACTGCAGCAGACCTCAGTAGCGAGCCCTGCACCTCTGTCCATGACCCAAGTGAGTCTTCTGACACAAAGAGCATATTAACTCCTTGAGCATATTTGTCAGTTCACGACTTGTATGAGACTAAAGCTATCGGCAAGCTCGTCAACTTCAATGCAGAGAGTCAAAATTCCCTTGGCTATCCAATACTGACACGGCAGGTGAGACTTGCAGTAGTGATCATCATACCTGTTCGACTGTTCAGGATAGCCTCGCCCGGTTCATCCACGTGGCTTGGTACTAATTATTCGTTATCAGACATACCTAAGGATTAATTAGATCAATGACGAGGTCACAGTCATTGATGCAACCAAATATCCCGTCCGGGGCGGGGGAAATATTCCTGAGCCACCATTTCGAATTGAGGATGAATCGACATTTTTCAAATATCAGTGCATGATCTATCGATACCCTGAAGCCGCAACTCTCATCGAGGAAAATGATTGAATCTTTGAAACATCTAGGACTTCTAATACATGCATGCTCCATGGAGGAATGAACACTGAAACATCTTGGTGGATGGACTTGATACGGAGCTGGACAACCACCTGAACACTGATTGTACAACATCAGTATTTCATTGGTTTGTGTTTTATCCGGAAGTATCTCTACAGTAAACAGCTACGTTGCCGTGTTGCATGCTTTACAAGTTCAATTAAAGGCCGTAATTTCTATCCCTCTCACTATTCTTCCATATATTCCTTTATATAGTTCGGTCGAGCTCTTCGACTTCGGCTATTGATAGAGCAGAGAATGAGCAGAAAACTTGCTGATACCGGACTTCTCATTTCATCATTTGACCTTGATCATTTTGAAAAATGCCGTGGGAATCTTTGGACAAGCAGCAGGCGGCCACTATCCTGGCTCTTGGAATTAGCATAGTCCTGGTTTATCAACTATTTCATTCATACTGGCAGTTGCAGCACATACCCGGCCCCTTCTTCGCCAAATTCACCAATCTTCATCGCTTCGTACTGGTGCGCTGTGGCTTCATTCACCTATATCAAGCAAAAGCTCACCAGCGCTATGGACCTATCGTGCGATTTGGTCCAAAAATGGTGTCTATTTGTGACCCAGAGGCCATACATACAATCTTCCACATGCGGACTGGATTTGTCAAGGCATGTCATTCCCTTCTCCGTCAAGCTCTCTTCCTTTTTTTTCCTCTGCTTTCGGAACAAAGATCATCTAACAGAAGCAGAGCAAAATGTACCGTGCCTTCAGACCATGGACTACTAACGGTTTACTGCTCTCTGTTTTCACCGCGGAGGACGATATAGTCAATCGACAGATGAAACAGCACATCGCCGTGTACTTTTCACTCTCTTACACGGTATCTTCGTTTGAAAAGAGAATCGATGATGCTATCCGCGCATTTTTCGATCAGCTCGATGGCCAGTTTGTGGCCACAGGGGTACACTGTGATCTGACACGCTGGTTCAAATTCTTCTCCTATGATGCCATGGGATTAATGACATTCTCCCGTGCATATGGTTACATTGAGCACGGCAGTGACTCTGCTATCATAGAAGACGTCAAGAAGTCAATGCTCACTATTGGACCGGTGAGTTAAACAGAGCGGAGGACATATATATGACAGAACATGGCTTAAATATTAGCAGATGACACAAATCCCATGGCTCGATTGGCTTCTGCATAAGAACCGACTAGTCAATCTCATTAAACGCGAGCCCGTTTCCGCCCTATTGATGTATGTTCTTGAGCGTATCTCAGAGCGTCGGAATAGTCCCAAAAAGCTCTATGATACAGTGGCTCCCGGCCCGGATTCCAACGGCGATTTTCTCGGTTATTTTCTACAAGCCCAGGAAAAGAAATCTAACAAAGTACCCCTCCAATTTCTGTCAACTTGGACTTTAGCCAATATTCTGGGAGGGTCCGACTCCACGGCTTCCATGCTCCGGTCTGTCGTCTGCTTCCTTGTGGAACATCCCGAGGCACTGGAAATCGTGCGTGCCGAGCTGCGTGGTAAGCAGTCCACTGCCCCGGGTCTCTCCCTTCCCATTCCAAAATGGAAAGAGCTACAAAATCTGCCCTTTCTGGACGCTTGTATCATTGAGTCGCTGCGGCTAGACCCCCCATTTGCCATGGCCATTGAAAGGGTAGTTCCTGCAGGAGGGGCGACAACCTGTGGTCGTTTTTTTCCGGAAGGTACCATCGTCGGCATGAGTCCCTATATTGTCAATCGTCATCGGCCGACTTGGGGGGAGGATGCAGACATTTGGCGCCCCCGTCGCTGGTTGGATGGGGATCCTGCACATATTAGAAAACTTGAGGCCAGTTTGTTGAGTGTAAGTCGTTCATCCCGACTTCTTGTCACTTTCTAGATCTAATTGAGCCAGTTTGGGGCAGGAACACGGACATGTCTAGGGCAGAACGTCGCAATGTTTGAAATCAAGAAGCTTGTGGCAGCTCTATTCATGAATTACGATGTGAGTATAGACCATGAAGTTTGTGATGTAAACTTACAATTGCAGATTAACCTTGTCGAGCCACGAGACAAGATCAATCGTTACTCATGGATTATAATGCCCGAGAGTGTTAAAACTATGATCAGTCATTATAAACGGAATGTATTAGAGAATCAAAGGTAGAGCCTTAGCTAGATGAATTCAATTGATCTGTGTACAAGGAATTATTTGGTGACAGGGGGCTTGAGAGAGTATCAATCTTGATATTCTATGGCAACCTTTTTGTGAAGTTCTCTTTTAGTACTTATTAATAGTATCACTATACGCATCATTATAGCGGCTAGAAACTACTTTTCTGTGAAATTCTATAATGAGTATAGTAAATCACTTATTAATATTTTACTAATATACTATATTATTATTATATAATATAAGATGGTTTATTACTACATGACCTACATTAGTAGATGGCCGTTTTTAAAAGTCATTTAAATCAAGGTTTCTAAAATATTTATATCTTAAAAATAGATCATTATCTTATTATAAAGAAAGCTTTATTACAAATAATCAAAATAAGATATTTATAATAATCAGTTTTTTTTTTTAATTTATAACTCGAAATTGTCATACTTTGTGTTATAAAAATCCTTTTTCTTATATAACTTTGATATTAATTTGAATTCTAAAAAGAAAATTGGTTTTTTATATTATCTATATAAATAAATATGTGTTACGACGGATTAATAGCAGGCTGATGAGTCACTAGTATAAAGGTTATAGTTTTTTTTTTATATAAAGCTTTATATTTAAAAACAACTATTAGTTTTATATTATAATTATAAGAATTGCAATTATTACAATCTTATTGAATTCCTATTTAAAATCTAATTTAAATTACCTCGAGAGATTTCCAAACACTTCTATATAATTCTAGAAGCAGCTCCTATAACAAAATAATAATACATTTAAAGAATCAAATTATATTAATAAATAAAAGTGTATAGTTAAGTATAGATGAATTTTGTATATATTTTAAGGTGGGTTATTGTTACAACGGATTGGTAACAAGCTGTAGAATCACTAATGTATAGACTATAATAGTTATAGGAATTATAATCAGTTATAACCTTATTGAATTCCTATTTGAAATTTAGTTTAAACTATTTCGAAAGATCTCTAGACACTTCTATATGACCCTAGAGGCAGCTCCTGTAACAGTTATATAGTGATATATACTATATTCTGATAAACTATATTATCATTAATATTATATTTGTTGGTATCACCATGGGGATAGTGAAGTCAATATAGTACTATAGTTCACACTGTTGTAATATTGCTTAGGGTTCTAAAAGCTAGGACTACGAAACGTATGACTATAGTACCGAAAGACGCTAGCGGATACGCTAGCGTAGTCAGATGATCTCTATCCCGATAATATTATAGCGTAGTTTATTAGTGCGTATGTTGTATTTATTAGAACAAATAATAATAATAAATCAATTAATACAATATAGCACTAAGACTTTTCATTAACCTTTTTTAATTATATAAATTATATATATATATATAAGTACCCTTCAATATAAAATAGATTAAAATGATTTATTGTTATATATTTAATTGGACTTATAATACTATATTCTATAACAAAATCCTCCCTTTTGTATTTTATATTTTGAAAAAAACAATTATTTTTATTCTATATATTTATTCAAAAATACAAATCATATCATTATATTATTGTATTGTTAAATTTGTATTATATTCCAAAAGTAATTCAATATTATTTATATATTATATGTTACGTAAGCAGATACAATAGGAGTTGTAAGCTTTACCACTACGCCACATACGCAATCTGTCCAAAAGGCACAGTATCAGGGATTGATGTCCTGATAGCTTACTACTATATATATATTCGTAACATTATAAATAATAAAGAGACAAATAATAATATTCTTTATATATTTCATTATTTTGTTAATATAAAAGAGTAAAAGACAGTAATAATCATATAAGAAAGCCTTTATATATACTAAATATAAATTGAATGCCTATATATAGTATTTGGGGTGAATTATCATATTATAGTGGTGAGATAAGAGGGATAGATTAGAATAGAGTATTCAAACTTTGAAAGTCAATTTGAAAGGTGGAAAATTTATTGTTATTCTTAGGTCTATAGAAAGGAAGCTATAGATACTAGAAACTGATATAACGTGACCTTTATATCATATGGTTCGCTCATATTATTTATTGAATTCAAATAAGAATAATTGTATTTTGAATTCAATCTTAATAATTGATTTAATTATAATTATTATATCTTCAATATTTTATAGTTATAAAATTATGAATTCCTTTTTGATTAATATATATTGAATAAGTTTATTTAAGATGAGAGTAAGTGTTAGAAAGCGATTATTTAATTAGATATATATAATAGATCTCTTATTTCGGAAATATTCAGAACACTTTATACTTTTGTAAGCTAACGATAAAGTAGATCACCCCTGATATTAAATCATTAAAGATGAAAAAGAAATAATTAATAAAAGTGATGAGATTTATAAAATAACTTGAAAGTAGAGTACTAAGCTTACACCTTATAATTAGAAATGTATTATCATATAATAATAACAAAATATAGTAATATATTTAAACTCATTCATATAATATAGAAAATCAAAACAAAAGAAAACAGATCAATTTTTTCAACCTATAAAAGGAGAAGCTATAAATATTAAATGGTTTTATTAAATAACTCGATTTTCCGCGTAGTGCGAGATCAAAGTAAGAGAAAGTAAATTAGATAAATTTTTAGTTTATAAAAGGAAAAATATAAACATTAAATAATCATATTATATAACTCTTAGATTATATGTTTTTCCGTGTATAATATTTAATCTTGAAAAAAAAAAAAAGATTATTAGATATTCGGAATTTAGATTCCTATATATATATATATATTGATATCCTATATATTATGAGTCTGATTTTAATGTTACTTCAGAGAATAAGTTATTATTATAAGAAATAGTCTTGAAGTTTTTCTCTAAGTTTGCTTCTAATTTTCTAAAGAATTACTAACATTAACATTACTATATATTATATTTTTAAGAAGATACATCTTTCGAATTTATATTCTAATCTCACTCGACTTTCTTGTACTACTATCACTACTCTCACTAACAGATTATAAACTAAGAATATACTAATTCTATAATAATATTATATTAAATCTAATTAGGCTATAACATAATTATCCGATTTCCCTACTCTTAATATATATTTCTTCTTCAACATTATTACTAAAATCAAAGAACTTTAATAATAAGAATGAAGAGGGAGAATATTGTATTAATGATTAATAACGCGGCGAAACAGGGCTGACTTTTTATCGCCACCTTTATATCAACGAAATTGATGGATCACGGGCTTCTGGGATTGTAATAGAGCGTGGATGTGTAAAGACTAAGCAGCTTAGCTAATGGTTAAGGCTATATTGGACGACAGTTATCGATATGGCAGATTTCTCTCCTTCGTTTGGCCGCAGACTTTCTGGGTATTGGTTCGAGGAAAAGGGAAATAAAAGTGGCTCTCAAACATTTGCAATTCAAAGCTCTCTGCGCCCGGACAAAAGATGTGAGAAACACCTTGGGAAACCACAATCGAGCAGACATGTTTTGACCTGTCGGCCTAAGCGAAGTATTTGTCCAGGTGATGCAAGGTGTCTTCGCTCGGCTGAATATAGGACTGCTCCTCGTCTAATTTGCCATCCACAATCAACTCTCTGATGGTAGCCTTCGGATACCCCGCCACATCCCAGACATCAGACCCCACACCATGTGTGCCGTCACCCATTTTCTTCCGAACTAGAGCCGCCAAATTTCCCTCCAAGGCCTGCAATCTCATGTTCTCGATGCTTTCCTCCGCAGTCTGGGGAGGTCGTCCAGCACGTTCCTCCATCGCTGCAGCTATCTCCATCCCTGTAGGATGCAGCTCATTCAATCCTATTGTACGGCCACTCAAGCTGGAAGGCGAGTTGTGGACGAAAATAGAGACGTAAGCGGCAGCGACATACTTTCGAGAACTGTTCGGTGTCAGGGTGCTTCATATAGAGTTGAATACCTAGATGTTTATAGACATATCTAACATACCAGAGGTAGACGGGATGTATCTTACTATTCCCGGTGAAGACAATTCGATTTTGAGGGATGTCGATACCTACATAACTAAAATTGTACTTAGGATAAACTTTCATCAACATCACGCCATGGACTTACGGTGATTGCAATGCGAAGGCCGTGAAGTTTCCAATGACAACAGTAACGGCAGGTATACCGGCGTCATGAAGTTCTTGCTCTAGTTTCTTTTTCTCCCTCGGGATAGCAACGGCTTCACTCTCCTCTGCTGTGTATGGCAGAGCGAGATCGGACGGCGCGAATAGTTTCACAGCCGCGGCTTTCATGGGCTGGATCAGCTTCTGTTGCATATAAAGCCCATCATGGCCGATAAGAGAACTGATCAGATGTTAGTCTGATGTGGCACTGCTACTGTTTGGGAAACGTACATGAGAATGTCAACACCCCTCAAAGCCGTTTCAAGACTTGATCTTTGGTCCCAAGAATATGCTGCTAACTCGACATTCTTCGGCACATTTCCGACGGTTGAGCCGGCTCGATGCAGGATACGGATGGGCTGCACCGATGCAGTTGCCAAAGCTTCGACGATGGGCCCGGCCGCCCAACCTCGGTGGCCTATGATTGCGATCTTGTTTGCTTGTGCGGCCATTGTAATGATGGGCAAGATAGAGTGGGGTGCTTATTACAGTTCTCGTGAATGTGCAGTATATTCTTTTGAGATATGTATATCGATTCTTTATAAGGCGCGAGGTCTCTATTATACGGATATTGTTCCGCTTCTACAGGCTTCTATGTGCTTGCTTACCTGACCAGCGTGGAGGGAGCCGCGGAGATGATGCCTCCACACCCCCCTTCATCTACATATTCATCTATATATTCATTTCAAAAAGATAAAAACAAAACCATAATCACCTCATAAGTTGAGTACCCCACTTTCGGACCACCCCTCTTTTGGACCACCTAAAATCTTACCCCATTTTAAGCACTACCTTCCAACTTTATCTTTAATAAATCAACAACCACATATTCAATTAATATAAGATTTTAATATATTATTAATTAAGTTATAATAAAGCTTTATACTAAAGATAATATTGCTGCAGTACTTTTTGTAATTGCAGAAGGTATATCTATATATAAGGTTTATTTAGAATATAATATTCCCTATATCACTTTATACAATTATATAAATGGCCATTTTTCATATAAAAAAGATATACAAAACCTATAGAAAATAATTCCTATACAAAAAAGAGCTTTAGCAAATTGGATTTTAATATAGAAAGTCTTAAGAACTAGCTCTACCCATTATCAAATATAAAAATTAAAAAAATCTATTCTCAATTTCAAAGAAGGTGATTTATCTTTTAGCAAATAATGGATATATAGTTTTTTAAAAAGAAACTTAGAAATTAAAACTAAAAAACAATATAAAATCGATAATACTTATATCAATAATACAATTATCGAAATTATAAGCAAATTCTTTGAAAAATTGGATTTATTAGTAATTAAGTATATCAAATCCGAAAACAAATGAAATATAAATAAAACTAATATAATAAAAGATTAAAATCTTAATAATATAATATTTAGAAATTCAAAACAATATTTTATTTAGAAAAAGTAATCCAGTTCAAAAATATAAACCTTTTTTATTAAATATATTTTAATTATAAGAAAAGCATTTTTATTTTTGATTATATTCAAAAATAAAACACTTTAACAATAATGATTTTTTATTAAACTTAATAATTATAAAAAGTAAGAATTTATTATTATAAATAATAAATAAATTATAGATTCTATAAGTTTGAAATAGTTAAAAGAGGTATTTATATTATAATTAATATTAATTTAATTGAAAGAAATAAGATTTCTTGTTTTAAATAAATATGAAAACTATGAAATTATTCAATTTATATTTGAATACTTTAAGAATAATATATATCTCTTATTTTTATCATTTTATATATTATATATATTATAATCTCTTAATTTATCAATATTTTCATCTCTAAAAAAAGAATATCGATATTACTTCAATACTTTTAATTCATTAACGAATTCTATTCCTATTAACAAAAAAAACTTTCTTATCTATTATCAAAAAGCTAGATTAAAAGCTTTAACACTTCGAAATATCATTTCTGAATAAAAGGCTTCAGGTTTATAGCCTCAAAACTACACTAAACCTTTTTTGTCCAAATTATTACTCAAAAATAATAATCAAAAGATTATATATCAAAATCCTATTTCAAATAATAATCCCGAACTTCAATAGAATATACATTCATCTTTTATTATATAGAAAATCCTTCAAAAAGGAAATGATATTCGAAAATATACTGATATAATAAAGAAAATTGATAAAACCGATATTCCAACTCGCCAACTACTTTTTCGAAAGATTCAAAAAGGATTTGATACTAAGAACTATAAACTTATACAATCCAAAAAACGAATAAAGCAATTGGAACAAAAATTAGAAGAGATTATATCTAAAAAAAGAAGAATAATAAAAACTAATTCAAATTTGAGGTTTGTAGAAATAGAAACTATATATCAAACTCAAATTAAAGCTAATAATCGGGAAATTGAAATAAAAGATTCTAATAGTATTTATGAAACTAACGCTACTAAAAATTGTATTGAAGTTGAATAGTGATTGAGTTATTGAAGTTTAAAATTCATATATATATATTTTTTAGGTGGTTCAAAAGAGGGGTGATCCGAAAGTGGGGTATTCAACTTATTCTATTAACTACACTATACCAGTATAATCCACCTCACTAATAATCACAAATACACTTATTACTTGCTTATTCAAAAAACTTATACATCTATCCAGTTATACCAGTACCCAACCGCCTACCGACTACCTACTTACTCACTTACTACACGTCATAAAACCCTAAATCCATTATTCATTATCCATCTACTCTTCAGAATCACTATTCACCAAATCTAAACAAATACATAAAATCACATCATTTTATTAACATTTCAATTTTGTACTCTCTCTCTCTCTCGGTCTCTCCCCCCCTCTCGCTGTGTATCTGTAGGTCCAAGAAGTGAAAACGAAAAAAGATCAACTACTATCAAATCACCTCCTTCACTCCCTTCAACACCATTTGACCAAATTTCATTTTCCTTCAACGCCAATTTCAACCCATCCCATTTCATCCCATTCATTTCATTTCATTTCCAGGAGACCAAGAAAAGAACATGAAACAAAAATAGACTCCTTGCTTTCAATCAAAAAAGAGAAAGAGGAGCAAACACAAAAACATTCCAAAAACACCCCATTTCCCAAATTTCCTATGCGCCTCCCAACCATGAACTCAGAATCCTCCTATTCTTCGTCATGTATGCGTGTACTTTTGTCAAACCATCAAATATGGTGACCATATCAAAACCCTCCACCCCCTCCTAGCGCCATGTGCATGATATACGCCCCCACCATGCATGAGTTTATTTCCATTGTAGTCATGATTTTTTTTGAAAAGAATTCGGCCCAGAATTTGGCAACCAGTCCATGGAATATTAGAGGTAAGAGTATAATATGTATAAAGGAAGAAAAGGGTAATGAAGGTCATACCAATGTGCTTTACTTTCACCCAAAGGAAAAGCGAAATGGGATTTAGATCCAAATGACCTATGAAGTACAATCGAAAGAAGAAGTATTTTAATTTACAACCTTAAGGTAATCGAATAACGTAGTCATGACTTCGAAAAATCCAAACGAGTGGAACATGCCTCTTCGTAATCCATGATTGCGAATGGAAATGTCTTTGGTCTTTACATGTTAGGATTTTGAGATGGCGGCATTGTACCTAAACCATATGGATTTTGAGACTGATGCATTGGCGGCATATCATCGTAGATAGGAGGAACAACATATTGTGCAATTCCTTGTTGAATACCAATCGGAGTATCTTTGTGAGCGAAAAGCATGGTTTTGAGTTGCATAATTTCATGAGCCATCTGTTGAACTTTTTGATGAAGAGTCTCATTTTCGTTGGTGTACGAATCAACTTTACTTTGCAAGTTGTTCAACCATTGCTTCTTACGCTGTCTACATTTAAGAGCAGCAACCCTGGAAAAGGTGTTAGCCAGAAAAACAACATGCACAGAAAAAATCTCACCTGTTACGTTCCAGGAAACTCTTTCGCTTTTCATCTTCAGTTTCTGGTTTCTTGGGTTTACCATTGTTGTTATTGTTATTCTCTTCCTCTTCAAATTCAAGTTGATCATCCATGTTATCCAAGTCTTCATTGGTGAATTCTTCTGGTTTCGAATCATCACCACCCTTTTGAGCTTTGGTTCTTTTGTTATTCTTTGGTGGAGTTTTGTTGGTACTTGCTTTCCTCTTGGTGGCTCCTCTCTTCTTTCCTTGAGCGCCTTGACCATTCATCTCATTATCATAAGGAATGCCATTACCATTACTTGTAGGACTAATTGAATTTGAGTGAATAGAATTATTTCTCGTTCCAGAATGACCATTGGTCAAAGGATGATTGTTTGGTCGGCCAGGTACTTGACCATTAGTTTGAACCGGTTGCATGTTTTGATTCAACATTTGATGATTGCGATTCAAGATATGTTGTTGTGCAGAGAATGGTGGTTGCCTCGATTGACCCAATGCGAGATTGTGATGTGGCGAAGAGTCGCGAGATGAGGCAGAAGTTTGAGTTAGCAATTGAAGACTCGCGGCTGCATTCAAAGAATCATTGTCGGGGTAGTTGCTCAAGACATTGTGATTGTCTTCGTTGTGTTGCTGAGGTTGCGAAGTAACATTCATATCTCTCTGTTGTTGAGCCGCAAGACTAGCAGCTTGAATGGCCGTTCGTTGAAACTCAGCCAATCCCGGTGTTTGAACAGAGCCTCCAAAACTATACCCACCAGGACTTGGAGTGGGTAACACCCTTGAATGCATACCCCTCATGTCCGATGTGACGGGAGTGTAACCTCTTGGGCCATCGCTAATCAAATTATGATCTGCTGAGAAGTAATCTTCAGCAGGCTCTTTGGGACCGGTGAGCATGTTAGGACTTAATGGACCCGACCTTAGTCCACTCAAGCCAAAACCAGGTGACGACGCTGATTGGAGAGCTTGAATCGAAGGCAACAAGGTACCACCCGGGGTTTTGGCGGGAAGATTCGACTTCACCGGACCACCTCCAAATTGTGAGTCGAAAGGATTTTCTTCCTCTTCGTGTGAGTTGTTGGCCAACGCTCGCTTGGAAAGGTAGTCGGAGATGTTGTTTTGTGGAGGGACAGGAATGTTTGGAAGTTGTCGACCGACATCCAAATGAACCGGCTTCACCGTGATATCTGGCACTGTGGAATCGGCGGCTGTGCAAGAGAGACGTTAGTGACTGGGTTACACCTATGTATAGCATATGATTGTTTCAGATGAGAGGTATCAAATGTACCCAGTGGATTTAATTGGATTGATCAATGATGGCAGGATGGAATCAAGTCTTGCTTTTGATGACTAGGGATGGTTGAATTGAATTGAATTGAATTGAATACTTGCCTGCGGGCAGAAATTTTTCCTCTACAGGACTACTGCCGATCTTGGAAAAGGTCGGCATGATGATGAAATACGGCAAGGGCGATGACTAGTAGGGAAAGGAAAAAAGTAAAAGACAATGGACGACGACGTAATGGAGATGGATTAAGCTTGACGCCGTTGAGATGGAGAATTATCCGCAGAGGCTGGATAGCAAAGGGCGACAATCGGTATCGTCTTGCAGTGCAGTGGTGCAGGGCAGTTTACACGATGATGACGATATGATGACGAAGGTGGGTGGACTATTTAAAGGACTTGAGCGTGTGAGTAGCGAATGGGGTGTCGACCTATAGGGTGAGATGGTGCAATTGGGGTTCGCAGTAGTGTGCGCGTGTGGGTTGTGTGGTGTGTGGTGTTGGATCGGGATGCTGTGTATCGTGGTGGCGGGTGGCTTTAGACGTTATTCTCCTTGTTGCTCAGGCCAGGAGAGAAGATGATCTCCGATTCCACAGATTCCAAGTCTTGTTATGCTTATTAGTCGCGTGCTGGTGCTGGTTGTGGTTGTCGTGGTGCTTGTTTTTGTTTGGGTTGCTCTTTATTGATTGCTTTCTCGATATTCGAAAAGAATCCTCAATGACACGAATGGGTGTTTGTGTCGACGTGTATCAGGGTGTGTGTGTGCGTGTGTGTGTGTGTGTGTGTGTGTATGTGCGTGTGCGTGTGCGTGTGCGGACGTGTTTGTGTGGTGTGTATCGTATTGTATAATGGTATGTATGTTGTTTCGTCGTGTGGTATTGCGCGATTCCTATTTGTTTTGCTGTGTGTCTGTGGGTATTCGTTTTTCCCTTTCGCGACTCGACTCGACTCGACTTGACTTGACTTGACTTGACGACGTGAGGGTATCTCGACCGAATGGAGTTCTGCGGGTTTGTGGATAGAGGAACGATTCACGGCAAGAGGGTGAATGGATGGATGGAGATGATGTCAGTGTATCCTTTCAATTCCTCCCAGGATACCTGTACCAGTATTCAGATTGAAAAATCGAAACCTCGAATCTGAATAGGCACACGGGCGGGCGGGGACGAAAAGAAAGTTTCACTCTCTATTGCTCTTTGGATTTTGATTTTGATTTTGATTTTGATTCGGATTTTGATTCGGATTTTGATTTTCTTCCGATATCCCAAACGTTCGTCGGTTCGATGGTTGCGCTGGTTGCGTGAATGAATGAATGGATGGATGGATGTAGCGGTGACGTAACGTTTTGGGGGAAAAGAAATGAATGGATTTGGTTTGCGAGAAAAAAAATGTGATGAAATTTAAGTTTTGCGACCGGTGGATGGATGGATGGATGGATGGGTTGGGTGAGTGGATGGATGGATGAGTGACTGGGTGGATAGATGAGTGGGTGTGTGTGGGTTTATTGTTGTTCAAAAAGGAAGTGGTTCCCTCTTCAATTCTTTCTTGCCCGTCTCTCCCTTTCCCTTTTTGTTCGACTTTGCTTTCTCTTCTTCTTCTTCTTCTTCTTCTTCTGCTTATTCTTCCTCTTGACCAAGCATTCAAATGAAAATTCAATACTCGGTGCAAAATCGAAATCAGAAGCAGAATCAGAATGAGAATCAAAAACCTGCGAAACCCTCTCTCTTCCGTGATCACAAAGACAGACTAACAGGAGAGAAGACAGAATACAAACAATGTGTTGATGCAATTGTTATATTGCTACCTCTGTTCCTTTGGCTCTGTTCGGTTGGGTCTGTTTCTTACTTCAAATTTATGAAAACGAATTAATTATTCAAATCGAAGCTTGTTCTTCTTCTTCTTCTTCTTCTTCTTCTTCTCTTCTTCTCTTCTCTTCTGTTCGGCGTGACTTGAAACGGGACACGATGCGGTACAGATCCGATGCGAATGATATGATGTAGTGAGGGAAGAAAGTTGCAGGAAGAGAAGAAAAAAACGATGACGAAAGATGCTGATGACGCTTGACTTGAACTCCTCTTTTGATGTACCATTGTGTCTTCTGGTCCAATCATCTCTGTGCATTTCAGATGATGCTCCACTTTGTTGATGTGCTTTTCATGGGCGCTATTCCTCTTTGATTAGCAATCATCTCCTTGATTAGACAGAAGGAAAGCAAAGGATGAAAATGGCGAATGACTAAGAAAGTATGGATAACCCTACCGATTGGATGAGGCTGGATGAGACTGGATGGAATGAATGGAATGAATGGAGAATGCAGTGCTACGGTGAACGCAATTGATAAGCCATGAGCCATAAGCCAATAAACTCACCACTTCACTTCTTCCTTCACAACCAAAAGACAAGCTTTGCCCTTTGCCTTGGAAAATCTCGAGTCAATGTGCCAAGAGATTCCAGGAGATATTATTTGGACTTTGAATACGAAGTCACTGATACTGACTAATGACTGATGGCTGATGGCTGGTACCAAATGTCAACTGTCAGACGCCAGATGATTCCATATTTGATAAAGATATCCCAAGTCTCATCTCATCTCATCTTATATTGATTCATAAGAAAACCATGACTCCATCCATCCATAACATCTCACATATTCCCCTCCCCCTTATATCCATCAAGTACCTAGGTACACAACACACCAATACCATCTAATAAATTGGTATGCAGAATAAGTACCTACCGCTCTCGCTCATCTCAACAATCATCCTTCCATCCACCTACCTAGATAAGAAAGAAGTCCAGCCAGATCCTTCACATGCACATAGGTAATCGCACCAATCCAATCCATTCCGATCTATCTATCTATGTATCTATTAGCGACTCACGTGCTATTTTACAATCAGTTCCGTCACACTCCCCCTCCTCCTTCTTTTTCCTCGGTAAAAACAATAACAGCAATAACAGTAATGTGGCAAACTACTGTACATCGTTAATATAGATCCAATCCAATCCTTCTCATTCCGGTAACCTGTTGAAAACCCCATTCTGAACAAGAAGCGGATTTCGATTGTCATTCATTTACAATATTTTCACCCTTCCTTATATATCTATCTATCTATCTGTCTATCTATCATACAACATCATCATGTAAAAAACTCATAGTTACAATCTCACTTATATACAAAATCCATATCATCCCACCCCAAAAAACTAATAACTCTTCTAATTACAATTACAATTACAATTACAATTACAATTACAATTACAATTGTTACAAGTAATACAATCCAACTGTAAAATTTCATCTATAACCAACTAATAACTAACCAATCCATTCCTCCCCATCAATAAATCCAAAAACCTCCCCCCCCCCATCAAAAAAATATCCAATCACCCAGTGAAAGAAGTCTAACGTCTTATTTCTTCCTTTTTTTTTCCTTCCTCCCCTTCAACCCAATTAAAACCTAAAACCTTCATCGTACTGAAATAATCCTTTTCTCCATCCATCCATCCATCTCTTCCATCTCTACAAACTAACCCAACATATCATCACAACACATCATCACAACAACAATCCAATCCACTCCAACCCAACCCAACCCAATACACACACAAGGGGGCCAGCCCCCAAACCCCCGATGCTCGCTTCGCTCGAGGTTAACTCCAAAATATCACACCCGCATAATCAACAAATACAATAGTTATATAATACAAAAATAAAATAAAACACACAATTGAATTCGAATCATCGAGTTCGAACCAAATTCCAATCGAGTGAGAATTACAAGTAATCATCAAACTTATAATATTAACATGAATCGTTATTAAGATTGATGGTTTTTATTCATCTATTAGTTCAGTCTATTATTTATATCACTGTGTATCGCGTGCTCTTCTCCCTCGCATATACTCGCAAGCTGTAGATAAAGTATATAATATAATCAAGGAAGTATAATGGGTATCGATTTCATACTGATAATATATATACATACCTCACACTCGCCTCACCCCCCCAAATCTCTCATCCATTCACCTACTATTTCTTTGCTATAACCTTAAGTATTTTACTTTACTTTACTTTATTAATATTTACCTTCTCCTACTCAATACCTCACTCATCCTTCCCACCTACTGCTTACCCACCGCATACTCATTCACCTATCCATCTCGTACACACACCATACCTCACCCAACCCAACCCACCTCGTAAATCCCTACCTAGACAACAACCATCCATCCATCCATACATCTTTCTCCCCCAACCCCCTAATTAATCACACCATCTTATATCATTCATATCAAATCATATCATATTGACATCAACATCGACATCGAAATTAACCAATAACGATAATACTAATAATAATAAATAACAAGTTAGTCTAACCTAAAGCTGACTATGAGATTATATTATATTATATTAAATCCTACCATCTAATGCTTATTAGATTTCTTATTTGACTTTGTTGTAACTCCTATATTGTATTGTGTTCTTGAGGATTTTAAGGGTTTTGACCGTGTGCAGACAGAGATTAGGACTAGGGAATTAGGATGATTCTTTTTTAATTTTGTATTCTCATCTGACTCATCGTTTTCGATTTTGCTGCAGTAATCACATCATACGATAAAATTTATCATGGTATCTATCTACAAACTGAGTAATTTTACATTTCCCCTCCTCTCCTCTCCGCCCCCAGATCAACAAGCGAGCGCATCCATTCCCTATCTCCATCTCCAACTCCAACTCCCGACCTCACACCCCAATTACCGAGAGAGAGAAAAGAAAGAAAGAGTCCCCAACCCCCCTCAAAGTCTCGAACTCTTCCCTCCCACCCCCCGAATCCTAAACCCATGTCTCGGAGTATGAATCTTCACCCTCACCCCACCCCTAGTCCTCGACTCAATCACAATTTCCCGCGTCGAAAGACCCCTCAAAACCCCCCTATCCCTCCTCCGCATCCCCGTATCAATCGGCCAAACCTCCACTTCCTGACCCCTCTGCAATCCCGTCGGATCCTGCACATCCACACACTCATCCCCCTCTACGAAATCAGCCGCCGACACTTTCTCCAGGACTTCTGCGCCGGAGAGAAGTGCGGGCTTGGGAATTTTCTTCCCCGCGAGTCGTGTCGCTTGATCAAATCGCGATATCCACGCGTAGGTTTGCGGGAATTGTTGCGCGGATATGTAGTGCGGGGGTAATGCGCCGGGTAAGGTGGTCAACCAATGGAAAGGCCAGATGGCTATACTTAGTGTTAGTATGATTTCTCATCTCACCCTCATGATATACATATAATGTAGCATCTCCATCTCACAATCTCCACAACCACCATCATCACCCTCCATACATACCTTCAATATCCGCCAACGACGGCCCCTCACCCCCCAAAATCCACTCTCTCCCATCCCCGAAAACCCCCCTCTCCACCATCTCAAACGCCCCCTTAAACGCAACCAACGCCTCGGGTCTCCCCTTCTCCAAACTCTCCCTCTCCCAACTCCTCCCCGTATAATCCTCCCTATCACTCGTAAACTTCGGATCTCTCAACAACGGTAAATCCAACGGCAACAACTGCGCCGCGCGCGTGAACAATCCATCAACCGTCCACATCTCCAATAACTTCTCGATCCCGTTCTGCGCCGCACCCCCTGAAATCTTCGGTCGTTCGGGATACAAGTCCTCGAGTTTTTGGAGTATCAATCGCGTGTCGTGGTAGATGTCCCGACCGATGAGCACGATGGGGATACGTCGATATTGCGTTCCGAGAGCGTGGATGTCGGGCCGTGGCATGGTGGGGGGTTGGAGACATTCGGAGTACGGGATTCCGCGAAGGGTGAGGTACCATGTTATTCTATTTGGGGTGTTAGAAAATGTTGGGTTTGGATGGGATGGATGGATGGGATGGGATGCGAAGATAGATCTCAAATGAATAAGAATAGGAATCAGATAGAAAAATACACACCTCTTAGCAAATGGCGAAAATCGATAATGAAACACAATTATCTCGGGACATTGTGTCGACGACGTCATTGTGATGCAGAGACGAGATGATAAGACCAGTGTGTGAACTTATCTACTCTTTGGGTTTGGAATATGAGAGGAGGAGATTTAGCCGCAGAGGGGAAATTTGATTTTCTCTACTCATACGATCGATCGACTTTGATTGCGAACGAGAATTGAATGAATGAGTAAAGAAATAAATTGGTAACGAAGAATCAATCTCACAAACCAAAAAAATCAAGGACCCTCGACCTCGACCCCAAGCTCAAACTCAAGCTCAAGCTCAAGCTCAAGCTCCAAAATGCGGAGAGGTGGAGATGCGGATGCAGGCGGGTGTGGATACCGAGGTTCGGGCTTAACGATGACGGTTACATGACGATTAGACGCTGAGTAATATGCACTTCGTGCTTGGCCAGGTCAGGTACACATTAATTGTTATTTTGTGTAAGATTTCTTGGAGGTTTCTTTGCTTCCCATTTGGGTTGATGGTTGTTGTGCGTGTGTGTGTTGTTTCAGGGAGGGGAGGGAGGTTTATATATTTATGTTTCTTGACTTTATTAGACTCGTGTAATATTATATATATCGATATAAATCGTATCAAGCGAAGTCAAAGTACATCTCTCAATCTTTCTATCTCTCAATCTTTCTATCCATCTATTCACCTAGTATATATTATGTACCCCGAGTAAAATCATCGAGGAAGAGTAATGAGGATAGGTCATGGAATAGGAAATGGAGATGGAAGTTTTGTGAAAGAGGTGATTTTCTATCATATGTAAAGGAGGAAGAAAGACTCACAAGGTGACAGAGTATGAAGACATACTAACTAGAGAGGTAAGCAGGTGTTTCCAAACGATCTCTTCAATTGTGTATATTTTTTATATAGCTTGTTTACCTTGAGATTCATATCCCACCATGATTGAGATTCCGATTCGATGATTTTGAATACCGTCCGCGCTTATACTTGAAGTTCGAGTGTGGATTGGCGAGCGGATGATTTACATTTATTTCTTTTTGATTATTTCTAGATATTCTTTATCTTTAGTTGATAGAAAAGGGGACAATTTAATAGATGATGCTATCTATCGTAGCGGATACAGCACTTCTTGGTATCACCTGGTAGTGATTATGACATCTTCATAATAGGTATATAATTTTATATATTGTATTGCATCTCTCTATTCCAGGTTCAAAGCTACAGAAGCTGTATACAACACGCTCGTGTGATAGCGTGCTAGTGCACTCATGTGTGCGTATTTACTCGTGTCGCAACAATATTATATAGTTACGTAATTCTTGATAGCTTGAGATGTTGTTGATGAAGTAGTAGGTGGGTACGTATCTAAGTTTACGTTATCTGGATTTCGCGGGGAGGATGAAAGGAGAGAAGATTTCTATTGATAATACCACTCACTGACTGCACACTTGTGTATGTGAGTACTTCATTCTTAGTCTGAAACTGGGGATGGAATTGATGTTTTCGGTAGTAATGTTTGGTTACTAGTGTTCTGGGAAACATCTTTGATTTGGGTGTTTGAAGGATGGAGGGGCAGGGGAGAAGGAGAGAGAGGGGGGGTGAGAAAGGAAAATGACTGAGGTTGTTTATGCTTGAGAAAGTGATATATATATGCACGATCGGACATCAAGTGAGATGTATTTCTCCATTCTTTCTTCCTTCATTGTTTTCTTATCGTATGTTTGTATCCAGATCTTGAAGTTACAAGTTACATACTAGGACTTCTTTGCTCACATTCCTCGCCTGTTCCTTTCTCATGCCCTATACTCGCGACCGACTGAAACATTTCTAATTCCCCCATTTCCACCTGTGCTCATCTTCCGAGATCGAAGATATTGTCCCCACTATCTCAGTTAAGATGAGAAATGAAGTAGGATGCTAAAGACCAGGTCCTGTGATTTATATCTCACAAGTCCTTTCTATCCTGCCTAATAGTTCTACGTAGAGCTCCTGGATGATGGATGTTGGGCATAACACACAGTTAGAACCTTTCGATTTGTGTTTCAGTATTCAAGATCTTCATATGTATTCCCTTCTCTTACTCCGGAGTATATACCAAGATCTATATAAAAGAGATGGAGAATAGGACAGATATCCTTAGGCAATAAGCCTGAAAAGATGAATTCTCAGTATCGTTTTTTGAAAATCAAATCGGCTGTCTGAAATGGCTAGTTTATAGACGCTCTTTTGGTTATATAGAGGAGAATATAAGTTGAGACATTTATGAGTACATGGTTTCTACATTGCTTTGTTAAGCAGTAGCTTTGAGTTGCGTGAATTTTGGATTTGGGTGTAGAGGAGCTGGCTGGGTATGATGTTTAGTGTTTGTATGAGAAGGATATGGGTGACGTATTGTCTACGATGGTAGGTTTTACATGTCAAAGTTGTATTCTTTCTCCAGATTTAGTTATGTGTGGAAAAACGTAGGTCTTGAATAAAAGCCATTGAAAGAGCTAGTTCAATTTTAATTTGCTTAGGGTTACTCTGTAGTGGCCATTTTATTGAACCCATTCACTAAGTTCAGAGTGGATAGATAGCTATTCTAGACTTGAGGGCCTGAATACTCGATCTGCTATTGGTTGAAATTGAGATGCTGGTGTATATTTTTGTGTGGAGAATGATGAATGGAGTGGGAGAGGGAGTAGAGAAGAACGGAGATGAATAGATCAAGACATTTGAATACTACGTATGCCTCTGGGTTATCTCAATCAGAGCTGGTGACGAGTGGGAATGAGGGAGCTTAGGATTCAAATGAGGAAATGACATCAAGTAAGCGAAGAGTAATAAAAGCTATGGATATTCTTTTTGCGACAGACTAATTGCAAACTTCAAGTGGAGTTATACACAAATGATGCAATATTTTTTAGACCGGGATTTTTGTAGTGTCACTAATCTGCTTCTTGCCAGGACTGAGGATGAAAGAGTCAACTTCAGGTTCTACAGCGTTTCAAGTCACCTCGTTGGAATCTTAGTCGGCGTGGTCGTAGCGGAAAGCCACACCGATCTTCTCATAACCGGCCTTGCCAACAACTACTTCACTCATATCTTGAGTAAGGTTGTAGGTAACACATCTAAGAGCTGTCGTGATATCAGCTTGAGTAGCCATGTAGGTGGAACGAGGCCATATGGGCGAACTCACTGGCTTAGATCTCATCCATCATCTCTTCATATATGAAGACTCGAATCAAGCTACAAAAGACACGGCTTCCGCTGGTATTTTGAGTCTGTGTTACGGTGTCTGACATCGACTTGAAGATCCTCTCTAGTTCGGTGTATAGCGATTTTGGCACAATGAGGCCGGTGAGGATGCTCTGAATAAGCTGTATGTGGAAGTCAACATTCTCGGTCTCTATATGCTTCGTGTATAGCCTAAAAAAATCAGTATATAGCTCTATAAGAAGGCGTGGTTGAGTAGATCATGCTCTTACCACGGAGTCATATTGGTCAAATAATGGTCAACGACCTGAAAGCAATGGGGGGAGCGCTTCGGCCGAGCATCTTCACCCATACTACTTGGGAGTTCACCCTCCTTCTTTCGGTCCTTTACATGAATACTGGCTTGGGTGTCCAAGTATTGTTGGGTGAGTTTCATCATCTGTTCGAGCTTGTGTAAACGATCCTTGAACTTATCGGGAATCTTCTTAGACTTGAAGCTCGAATAGATGATATTTTGAGGATAGTCTGACCCAAATCCTCCTCATAAGGGGCCTCATCTCCACTGGCCGCTGGATCCTGGTATTAGTAGGTATGGATAGGGATTTCAGCCACGCTAAAAAGCCAGTCCTTGTCACAAATTACGGAAGTAGACATTTTGAGTTGTTGAAAGGGAGCTTGTTTTGGTATTTGATCCAATACCCAAGCAAGGTCTGGTGGTTTCTGGTGATTGAAGAATGAGATATTTTTAGTTAATCGTGTGAAAGATACGAGGCTTTATAGCTTGGCTATAGTTAGAGAAGAGCAGATAATTCTACAAAATCCGGAGTGCCATATCGAATAACTACTATTGTTCTTGTCTCGACTTGGCCCAACTTACCGCTGGCGACTTATGGTCATCACATGAGAAGTTGACAGCTCATTAGCGGTGATCGAAAAGCCTTGACTCACTGATAGAAGCAAAGATATTGTATGAGTAAATTACAACTCATCATTGAATTGCCACAAATTTCCGTTTTCATCAAAACAGGAGTCATGTTATGTGCGAAGATTCAGCTTACTGTGGTGCAAGAACAAACGAGGAAGTCAGTATGACTGACGAGCAGGCCATAGTACAAATACCAAGCAAACTTTATGTTGATGAGAAATTTGTGGGGCTACTGCTCGTCAGGCCAAGAAGTATCCCTTCCAGTGCATTGTCTTTTCCACCAACACTAGCGGATTCTAATGAGTCAAAGTCACGGAAAGTGCGCCCGGAAAGCTAGTCCCACTACTAAACAATCATTAGTTTATGCAATTCTAGCCCAACTCAGCAGCTGTTGAAATTTATTTTTTAGCCATCATATGTCGATGTTCATGATTAGTCAGCATTAAAGCAGAGTTATTGATAGTATTCAATTCTCAAAGCCTGATTAAGTTTCCGAGAGGCAAAAGACGAATTGATATATATCATCCATGTCAAACCAAAATCGAATACGTCCATTTAACTGCCAAGATCTTACGGTCTCAGAAAAAGTAAGGCGGAGAAACCGCCTGTAGCAGTGAAGAAGATAGAATATGTTAAGTATTACAAGCACTAGAAGATAACCCCACATTAACATCCAGACCATATGATCTGCAATGGCTACCCTAGTTTTGTCGAGGACTGCAGGTCTCCGCTTATCTGCCCTTGTTTCTACATATTATTTGTCCCTTAAAATGATGTGCATATGCACAAGAACGAATTCGTTGAATTGATTATCGTTCTGAATTCACATTCTGAAGAACGGGCTGAAAGAGAACTTTAAATTTCATGCTTGCTCTTCTCATTTAATGACTGATAGAGGGGGTAGAAAGGTGGTGTGAGTTCTACGTTCGCAACTAGATGAGTTAGAACTCAAGGAATGTATAGCTGAGAACTTACTAGCTATATCCTCCCTAATCCCTTTCACTGTTTGCTATTCAAATCCGGTTGTGGTATAAACCAGTATTTTTTAGCATTTGTCTCAAAATATCTTCTCACTCGTTTTGATTGAATCATATCTGCAAACTCAGTAATTTCCAGTGATCACCAAGCTATCGGCATGTCAGAGCACGTTACCGATGATGAGTGACCTTCCCGAGTCATTCAAGACTATGGAACATCTAATCTTCTCTACATATCCTATATCCCGCTTATTTCCAACTTGGGCGATGAGGAACTGGAACGGATCAAAGCTGATGTCGAAACCGGGTTTGCGTTCGAAATTGAAAAGGCCGAGAGTCAAATTCATGACCGTCTGAGAAAAAAGAAACTCCCCGCAGATAGCGCGGTTGCCTCGAGAGTCGAGAGAACAATTTATCGCGCAAAATCGATCGATCTCATGAGAGAACACGCTCTCACCCAGTAATAAATGTCTCAAACAAACAGTTCCATCTCTTAGACATCTATAATAGTGAATGTTATGCACAGGGTCTCGCGAGATACGGACGATTCTGCGAAATCTCTTGCCTCAACATCGGAGGGTCGTGCATATTGAGTCGTCTATGAAGAGCAGAAGTCTCATTACATCACCTGAGGTTCCCTTCCCGAGGCTTTCTCATCCGTGTTGAAATCAGCGATTTCACTTATGACATCGACCAAATCTCCAGACTATCGATACCCCTTCATCAATGTCGAATAAAATTATGACACCGCCAGAGGAATATTGAAATAAGGTTAATTTCATATTCCGTATTCCTGTAGCCGCCTTGTAGCATGATTGCTAATTTGAAACCTCTACACACAAATTCATCGAAGTGGCCCATTTCAGCGTCAACATGGAAGTTGAAGAGACCGACTCGAACAATGTGATCCCGACTATATCTTATTTTGACTATCATATGATCTTTGACAGGAGAACATGGGATTAGATGAAGTCTACTACGGAGGATTTAATCACTTAGGGAAAAAAGAACCCCAAAGAGATGTCTTCGGCATTCTCAGTGAATACAGCCTAGACTTCCACAAATGACTAACAGGCTATTGAAGGTTCATCTTGGACAGTTTTTGTCACTATTCGTAGTTAGACTTGCAAGTAAGAAGGTTCATCGATTTCCTGAACATAGCCGTACAACTACAAGCATATAGTAGCTTGATATTCAGCTCTAGTCTATGTAACATGCATCTCCCACTTCAGTTTACTCACGCTGCTTTACTTGCTTTCTCAGTATTGTTGTGATGTCATTTACCTTGACTCGCATTATTAGTATAGAACCGCCATTATCACTATCCGAGCTGGACTAACGTAGCAGCAACCCTGGATACAAGCGTCCGCCAGAGAACGTTTCGAGATAACAGATCATGGACACATCAACATATTACATGATCTACCTACTACTATGAGAACTTTCTTTTTACTCATCACCCTGAATTGATAAGACAAAAAGAGCCTCTGTAATCCTTTATAAGAGATCAAATTTTGTTCTTCTTGGAGGTTAAAACTTATATTATAATATATGATAATAAATATTATAATAAAAGTGAATGTGGAAGACTTAGTTCAGTTTAGCTTATAAAGGACAAATCGAATATATAGTAAATTGAAGTCAAATTGTATATTGAGATTAAATAAGAACGAATTTGCTTGCTTTTTCTAGGTTTTCTTTAAAGAATATCCTAGATTTATATAGTTTATAATGAAATTCCAGTATGTTCTATGCTTATAAATAAGATCGATTTAAATCGAATCTTATAGAATCAATTTATATAATAAAAAGAAAGTACAACCAATCAAATTTAATCAATTTATCAATGATCTTCCATATGCTTCTATTTGATTCCATTCCATTCTATTCCATTATAAAACAATTTGATAAGAGATTCTATTATATAACTATATGATAATATAATTTTATAATATAAAATCATATTATACATATATTAGTCATCAAGATATCTCTTAATTAGTAAGATATTGATAAGCGATTTAATGGGCTTATTATGGATTTTTCACAGTTCTAAACTAAATCTTTGAATTTGGAATCAGATTTAAGTTATCTTTTGAAGGAAAAAAAAAATCTTCAACATTTTGTAAATACGGGGGAGTAACCCAATGAGCGTAAGAATGGATATATGGTATGATTACCACCTTGATGTGGAGCATGGAGTGGTTCCAAGCTTGTAATAACAATCACGTCAATAACAATAATAGCACAGAGTTTGTTGAATAGTTATATTGCTGTGGGTGCACCAGGATTTAAGGGTCCCAATGTGGTTGTTGATGTCGACTGTGCATTGTGAAATAGTAGGAATGCGGGAGTGAGAATAACAACCGCATTAACTCAAAAAACGACAAAATGAAAAAATGTTTGTCTCCTATTTGATAGGTTTCGTAAGGCTTCCTTGCACAGTTCCATTCTGGCGCATCGCTAACGTTGAGGGGATGGATAGAGTATGGGGCTTCTCGCACCGCCCGCTGACGGTCTAAAGTTGAGAAGAAAAAAAAGGGCTAATAGTATAGATATGAATCATATAGATGATCTCGAGGTGGATCTGCGCTACGGAGCGGGGTGGGAGGATTGTTGAGGGTGGGTGTGGTGAATATTACCTTATGTGATTAAAGCATGTGGAGATACTTCAATGTATTGGAGATATATATGCGATCATCACAGGATTTTTAGAGATTTTCAGTATCAGAATGGGTCTAACGTATTTACCGATCCTTCAGCTTAAAAAGTCGTTAAGGGTGGGAGTGATGTTGATAACTTGACTCGGACGGATGGATATAATATTTATACCACAAGCTCATAATTTTCACACAAAAGTGGCAAGATTTTATTACAGAGAAGAACTTTAAGTCGAGATGAATGGAATTTTAAGGAAACAAGAAGATTTACCTTATTCCAGGTGAACATGCCAGCTTTCTTTTATGATATATCCAGACATGTTTGGTGGCAAATATTACAGACGATCCTTCTACCAAAGTATATGAAGATTCAATAAGGAGTTGAGTGTTAGGCGTTGGAGTATGACTTAGATATGGGTCAAGGTTTGGATGGAAGGTCAAGGAAGGAAGGAGCGAGCGGGGCGAAAGAAGGAAGAGTATGGATAAGTCATCATCGTTATCACAAAAGTGATATTCTAACCTTTCACAATATATCACAAATAGATCAGAGGTGGGGCAGACGCATTTTCGCTTATACCCGGTTGGGACTTGTTCTCTGATATTTAATTTAAGTAAACTCGGAGAGGCGAAACGAAGATAGCGGCGGGGAAACACTGAGCTCAAGCAGCTATTGAATATTAGTTATATATCCATCAAAGAACAACTTATAACTTACAATTAACGAATGAGAAGCCGTATATAGCGGGCGCTGTGAAAGCACTGGCGTCTATCATTTGTTAGATAAGCACATCAATTACACGTATATTCAAGCTTACTTGCTACAATGAGAGCCATCTTTTCTTCCTTTTCATCTTCTTTTTTTGTTTTCTTTTCGTGCTCCTTGTAGAGTATGGCCTCACGAATCGAAAGCTTTGGCACTTGATTTGTGCTACCAGCATGATTTCTACCCTGAGAGGCAGAAGAGAGGCGGCGGAGTATTTTGTCGACTTCGGTAGAATTCGACGTCATTTTCTATCCATATAGTTAGTGTGGGCTCTAATTGGTTAGAATTGAACTGAAGGATGTAGAGACAAAAGAAAACTACAGGAGTTGGATATCTGAGTGAGGATTAAACAATTAGACGGCCTTGGATAATCAAACTGTCTAAATAATTGAACTAAGAATTGTAATAAGTCATACTAATCCTTAAATAACATCAAAATGTATCATCAAGAGCCACAAGAACTCCGGACTATTCGCAGAACAAACAGTTTGAGACAGCGAACGTAATTCATTAAGATAAACCAAAATGCCCTATCTGCTGAAGTATCTGAAATATGAGCTTGAAATTGGGCTAGTGTACCAAGGGAAATAGCTCACGGTAGTGAAAAGACTCTTTGAAAGTAGCAAATTGTCTTGTATTGAACTGACAAACAGCTTCAAAACTCATGAGATAGCCTGAATTTGTCTATGAACAATACTTCAAATCGAATTTCTGGTGCTCACGTATGTGATGCTCTTCAAAGAAGATAAGAGTAGAGAGTAGGCTTTATTTTACTTCAGATTGTACTTCTTGTGAGATATCCCGTAGCAATCTGCGAACAACTCCACCAAAGACTTCAAGCATACCAGAATATGGCACACTATAAATGAATGAAAGAAGCTGAAGGTGCTAATAGTACTCAGCAGGACCAGAATGACTTATCAATATCTTCTTGCTTCAGTAAAGACCAGCCACAAATACCTGTTCCGTGGCATACAGTATTATCTCAATTTCAAAGAAAAATATATCAACAGTTGAGTTGGTTTATGCAACACGACTTAAGAGATTTGTAGAAATACTACACTGTAGTAAACTCTTCCCAAAAGGTCTTAGCAGACAGTATGGTTTTGAGGTGCCTTCAACTGAACAATAGATTGTCTCCAAATCTTCACGAATCTGTTGATAACTCTAAGAAGCGTCGAAAGCAACCAAAATAAACCAACAGAAGTTTAAAGAAATGTTCTATATCCATCATCGGTACCATCAAAAACCACAGTATCTATGAAACTTTGGCAGACTATCGACAGTAGCTACTAGGACTGGTGGTGAGAGAACAATTACAAAAAGACGCTCGAGCCACCTTGCACACCGAAATTGAGCCGTCGTTAATTTCAGGAGGTCTCTAGACGTTCAACTAGAAAACAACTACTGCTAGTAGATGAAAGACCATCTGAACCCTTGTATAATGTATGTTTTCTTTGTTGAGGTAGCGTTCGCGCATCATGGTTGATGGAAGGGCTTTGATAACTTGGAGATTTGTTGAGGATGCGACAGGAAACTAGAAATACGGTGAAAGCGATGGATTGAGAGGAGGAGCGGAGGAAGAAGATATTAATACGTACGACTTGAATAGGAAGTAGTTGGGATGTTTCTTGCTTTTGAACTTGGTGGTGAGTGTACGATCTGTGAATCGTATTTGCAGCGCCTCTTAATTTCCAGAGAGAATAAAATTTGAATCAACAGTTTTGTGCGAGGTATATTGGTACCAAGCGAATGCGATTAGAATCACGGGACTTATTTATTTGTGTATTATGTTGGATAGAAATATCAAATGAGAGGTTTAGCGTGGTATACGAGGCTGTGCGTAAGGCTTCCGGCAGGTTGGGATATGTTTCACGCGTGGTTTTGGCCTTTCTACGGTTTTGATAGCTTTTGCAGGGACGGTTGCATTTTACCGGCGGTTGTATTGGATGCAAGAGCATCTATCTGAGAGTGAGCTATCCTATCTAAATAACATACGTGTATGGCTAACATAGCGCTGTCAATATAGAAACTCAACCCCGCGTTCTTGCAAAACATCAAAATTCGAACTCTCCTTCTGCAGCAACATTGTCCCGCCCTACCTCGACCAAGCGAACCTTACCAATAAAAATCATTTAGTTAGACGGCTCATATCATGAGAGCTTGTGTGCAAGCGCTAAACGGAAAGTCATCTCAATTTCGAGATTACGGCGAGTGACGATATCCGGCCTCTACATTCTTATACTTGGCATCACTATGCGAGACAAACACAGGAGCAACATGAAGTTCTAACATTGGCAAGAAATTCCATGACTAAAACAGAACTAATCGAGGGTTCAGCTAACACCACAGTGCCTTTTCTGCAGACGGGCTTCCTTTTAAACAGGTGATATCTAGAATGTGGATTAGGATGTCATCAAGCGCGCCGCAGGATTTCTAACTTCTGTGAACTCCTAGCTAGTTCATGTTACCTAAGAAAGAAAAGAGTTCAGAGTGATCTGTGAGTTTGACCTTCTCCTCTCCAATTTCCTTCTCAACTCGTTCGGCAGGTCGTTCATCCATCTACTTTTCATCCATCGAAACTTCCATTTTCCAACTCTCCCTCTATTCATCAACTACCATTTACTCCTTTTTCTTTCCGTTAGCTAATTCAAATGACCAATTCTACAGATGATTTTTCAAGTATATGAGTTGCGGTTTGGAAGGGATGACCTCTCCACTCGCGCAGAACACCGGCAAGCATGAGCTACCATTAAAACGACGATGCTTAACACTTAGATACATCAGAACCATATTGGCCACTTGGACCGAGAGCCAGATACGGCGAAGTGTTTGAAATCGTAGTCGATCACAAAGTCTTTGGGACTGAATGGAAAGAATGGTTGCGCAAATTGTCAAGTATTCGAGAAACTTCTTCTACCCCGCAACAAGTTCAATAATACCCTTAATTCAACATGGGCCTGGAATTTCCTTAGATGTGCATCAGCACCGGAAATATAAAATGCTACGATCGATCTTCTTCATCCTGTTCTTATTGTGGGGCTATGCGGATATGTTTCGATACTTGTATGTTCGTCTTAGTCTTGGATTGAATTGAATTCTTCCATGCTGATGAGATTTTAGATGCGACGCATTTACTTGCACAAGCGCCAGTCATCTTCTTGATACATATGCTGTATGCAAAATACAATGCACCTATAATGAATGGTATTCTCTCCTATCCACTCTTTTGAGATCTCTCTCGCATATCAAGATCCACTTCTCGGAGCCTCAACTTCAACTTGGTGTTATCTCATACATATAAGTATCATTACCAACTTCACACACTCTACGCAGTTCGTTCATCTCCCCACAAAGATCTTCAGTCTGTATTCAGAGATTTTGTCGGAATGCCAATTTCCAAGATCATCCAAGAGATAACCCATACCAGTTGGAGACGAAGCAGAAGCGTCTTTAAGTTTCATCCAACAAGTGAGAACATAGTGGGGTAGCATAGATATGGCATTAACTTTCCGTCGATATTGTGTGTTCGAATCATGTGGTGACAACACATACTTTTCACTTCTCCCTCAAATCATTTTGGATCCCTGAACAAAAACCCATCTCGGAAGCTGGCTCGATGATTGCATTAAGGACTTTTGAAGCCTTTGCGTGAAAGTCTATTAGGTTCCGATACTTGGACTGTTTGATGCAATCTGCAACACTTTGTAGGTGTGTATGATAAATAAGACTTTTTTTTGAGATCTAATACATAGCGTAGATCTTACCGTCCTCATTTAGAACATTCTTTCCTCTTCATAAATCATTTGGTTATAAAAGTGAACGATCTACTCCTTCATGTTCAATCCCCACAGCCGCACGCCTCCGAAACATTCTCCAGACGAAAGCTTAGTTCTATATATACAGCCAGGATCTGTCATTTTTCGGGGTCAAGGAAACTCTCACAGTATTTTCTGGCAATTTCAGTTCTCTCTGAGTTCGAATGAGCCGAAGTTAAAAAGAAAATCTTACCTTCTCCGAGGTATAAGAAAAGACCAAGATTGGAATGACAGTGGAAAAAATCATTTCTCTCGTCCACATTTTCCGCACAAACTCAACGGGGTTCTGTATAGCTTTGTATTACCGACAAGCTTTGTTGATTATAAGCCATGTTTTGTGATCTAAACACTAGATAATAGCATATCAGAGTTTCATTAGTTGTACTGAGATTCTGGGTTTCTGCAGTTATTGTCGCCGTCATGTAGGAAAGTTACATGGAGATGGTGTTAGAAATAGCAATCTAGATTTGAAGTTTATGTTTTCTTCTCTATTCATCACCGTACTTTCCAATTCATTTCATCATTATTGTCAATTAGAGATTGGTTCAAAGAAATTATCAGACCACTATCAGAGGCTTTACAATAACCGTGCACAGCTGTTTGCCGAAACACGAAAAACGTGTCTTTTTAGTTTATTCATTTCTACAACAATTAATTGATTTATTAAATTATACCACCACAATACAATCCCTTAAATCAAATCGATTATAATAATATACCTTATATTCATCTTAGTATATATATATACAGAAAAATTGTAGAAAAGGCAAAGACAGATGCACAGCCCGTTATTATTGTAAGAGAACTCGGGATCCCTTCAACAATTATTTTTTATATTATCAAAATAGATACGATATACAACAAAGAAGCTATTTTATCTAAAACCCTTAGAAAAAGATTATATATAAATTGAAACAAACAAATATTATTACAATATATAAGGTTATAGTCTAAATCAATATATCAGGAAACATTAATAGCTTATAAGTTTGAATATAAAAGGAATATTATTAAAAGGATTTTCAAAAAGTATAGAATAACTAATTGGAAAATTAAAAAGAGATCTAAATTTATAGAAGAATATATTATTAAAAAATTAACTTGATATCTAGCTTATTGAAGATAAACAATGAAAGAATAGAATCTAATATTCTAATCAGATAAGTACTCTATAAAACAGGAAAAAGGAAAAAGCCAAAAATAAATATTCCGTTTTTCAAATCAGAAATGAAAACAAAAAATAATTCAAATTTATAATGTATATAAAAATATAAAGGTTATAGTATAGGAAGGCTTTTATAATATCAAGAGAAATAAGTTTTATATTATAAATAAAGATTTCGAAAATAAAAAGTTCGGGTATAATGCTAACTCTTATCTCGAAATCTTTAATAAAGAATTAGCTCCTATTTGGAAGGGATTAAACAAAAGGTATCAATTTATATAGGATAATGCTTCTATATATTAAGCTAATAAAATATTAGAATAGTTTAGGATTAGGAATATTTTTTTAGTCAATTTCTAATCTCCTTATAATCCTAATTTTAATCTTATTGAGCATATTTGGTGACATCTAAAAGTTCGTGTTTTTGAGATGTTTTCAAATATCACAGTAAATAAAAGCAAAACAGAATATATTAAGCAGAGGTTTGAAAGTATTCTACAAATAGCTTGGGATATATTAAACAACAACTTATTTATAAAATTAAAAGCTAATATAGGGAATAGAATAAAGGCTTATATCGCAACAGATAATTAGCATACTAAATATTAAAAGTTTAAACTATAAAATTATTATATAAATTATATATATTATTATATATATATATATCAAGAGATTATTAAAATTTTATATTAAAATATTAAAGAATTGATTTAATAAATAGAATTGAATAAAGGGGTAGTGTTGGTGGATTCCCGGGTAAAATCCGGCTGACGAACAGCTGTGCCCTAGTACTGTACAGCATCCAGTTTTCATACCTTTTTTCCACTGATGCAACCATCCTACCTTTAGCATTACCTGGTGCCGTGAATTGAGTATTCTTCCTTTCCTTAGTTGCTCCGGGGACTAGATTGAACTATATTGAAAATTGGATCGTGTTGAATATAGCCCCTTGATTAGTGGTCTTTTAGACATATGTACTCTCTATATACCGGGTGGAAGAAATACAAAAGTTGGCATTACTTCATTTCAATCATTTGAGGTGAATGAACCCGATGTCATGGTAAGGATGTGTAGGTCTCGACATAGAAACAATAAAAATTCCTGTAATTTTGATCTTGATTTTTTCAAGGGTCATAACAATCCAGGTAGAGGTGCCCTTGTACAAGCTGAAGGTAGGAATATGTATGGAATTCTCAATTTACTTTTATAGGTGGAGGATGTGGAGAACAGTTTTCCCACCACATGTTCTCTCGCTTAGTTGTTATTGTTATCTATTTATTTACTACTGTCATATAGATCATCTATAATCGTTTTGTCAAGTTGAATCTCTCATTAAATCCCCGGTCCTATTTACTCCTTTGGGGAAGATCTCTTAAGAAACCATTCATTAGCTTTCCAATATTTACGCAAGCCACCACATCAATTGAAGGATGGCGCCTTGAACAGCCTCTAGTAATTAGAATTAAGTCAAGGTTATCCATTAAATAATGATCCGGTGGCATGTTCCTATTCCAAAATTTCGCAGTAGAGGAACAAGGTTCAAAGTAGAGAATCATTCACTTTAATTTGAATATTGACCTCGAGTTTATGATGTTTATTGATTATAAGTTCTAGCTACGTAAAAGTTCGAATGAAATGGTTCCAATACTCGAACAACAAGCATATGAATTGCCAGACACATGATCGAACTACTCCAGAGTAGTTTGTCTTCGGCTGTCTAATTCCTCGCCATTTCTTTTACTTTCTTGCAAGTTTCGTGATAGCGTTAAAGGATATGGTCTCTTCCGAGTGATTTTTTTTCGAATTTCTAGATTATATATCACTGTCATCACTGTCATTATTTCACTCATGCTGTTTCATATTCACATTCTGTAGTTTATATCACTAGATCACGAGTCTAGTGTCCTCTCGCCTATTAGGTTGATGTGAATATCTGCAACAATTTCATCTCTTTTTCTGACGGTGCCACGATCTCGCAGAAACACGATTCCTTCGATTAAGTTACGCACATTAACGTAGTGGCTCCTATCATCAAAAATTTGTAAGCTGGGTGGCTTGGGTCTACCCTTAGGTGGCAGAACAAATTTTGCGACTGGGATAACCTCAGACAGAAAGAACTTGAAAACTAGGATTTGCTTCTGAAGTAGATTTCATATATAGCCCGGAACTAGAAGTTGCCTTTCAGAAATGTTGAATGCTACAGCTTAAAACATCAAACTCGTAGAAGCGCATCTTGACACAAAGTGCAACGCTCATGAACTCATTTCTCTTCTCCAGAATTCACACACAAGATCAGTTCATTTCCAGATTTTTAGGTGAGACTTCACGACATTTTTACCAAGTAAGCTGCCACATATGACCTTTTATAATCGGGGAAAAGCATTCTATCAGACAACAATTAATACTGGTAGCATAAACAACAAAAAAAATCTAAAATACAAACAACAACAACAACAACGAAAAAACTATCCTTCAACCCACAATCTTTGGCTCATAAAGCTAACATTCCCACCCCAAATCATTAAAGTATCTCCATAGCCCTGAGTCCCTTCAGATTCCACGAGAAAAGCAACGAAGTATCACCATGGAGGGTGATGAAAGCTTTTCTGATCGCGGTGAGGAATTGCAAATCAGTATCTGAGGTGTTTGTTAAATACTTGTTCCTGAGATTGGGAGAGAAAGGCAGGAGCGGTGGTCTTTGGGAATATTGAAAATAGTGAATACATATAAATTTCCATGTGTGTCAAATACAAGCTAAGTAAATTCTTTTCAAATGTATAACTTCGCACATGTGATTCACCTCATTTATACCTAGTATTCCCCACACCTACTCAGCCCTTATTTGTTTCAGCATTCTGGGTACTTAAAGCCTTATTCCCATCAGAGAATTTCGAAACGGGTTTTAAGATTCCGGAAAATGGGTACTTTCCAAATTCGCCGCTTTGGTGACGTTGGTGTTGGGAAACACATGGTGGCTCGACGCATATATTTTCAACTATCTGTACTAAAAAACTTCGGGACAATCAACTATGGAAACCTTTAGATTACAGTCAAAGTTGCAGAGGACAGTCATATTTGTGAACGTCAAAATCAGATTTGATGACAAGAATCGGAGACGAGGATAGTTAACAGTAAAATTTTATGAATACTAAGCATCTCATGCTTATTGGTGCGACAAATTATTGCTGTCAAGCAGTACCTCTGTCATTTCTATTTCGTTTTTGATGTTTCAGTCTAGAAAATTTGTATTGAAATCTAATCTGATATCTACCTATGGAAGCTGAACCACTCTATGACCAATTTTACAACATAAGAAAGCCATCTAGACTAACTTTATCCCAAATCAGTGCACACCCAACACCAAACCACAAAGTCTTTCATTATACATCACTTCATGGGATATCTAGAAAGTGAATCATAGCCAGCCACCAACGCCAATACCATACCTACACCCAGCCCACTATACTGTCTCGCTCTCACTTCCTACTCCCTCCCCCTCTACCATCATTTTCTTCTCTAAACTCATTTTCCCCAACCCCTTCACTCCCCAAACCCCCACACTCCCCACCCCACACACCACCGCCAGCCCCACAAACGGCAATCCCAACCAACCCGTCCACTCTTCCCTCCAAACAAGTCCCAATTCATAAAGTCCCGCGACTGCTGGTCCCGCCAAAAGCGCACTACTCGTTTCCACCACTGCTATCATTGCGAATATCCTCGCCATGTGTTTCTGGTCTACCAATCCTGTGATCAATGAGCGGACTAGCGAGACGAATCCCGTGCCTAAGGTGTAAATAATTAGTCCGACAACTGTGAGATGGAGACTTGGGGAGATGGCGACGATGAGGGCGCCAAGGATGAGAAAAAGCGAAGAAATGCGGGCGAGAAGAAGATCTTTGTGGGTTGATGAGAAGTGAAATTTGGTTATTAGAAGAGAGGAGAGGAAGGGGATGAAAAGTAGAAGAAGAATGATGTTTATCAGAGCCCGTAGAGAGAGGATGAGAGATGCGTGAGACAAAGGGATGGAAAAGCGAGTAGATATGTAGCGGATGCAAAGGTCGATTGATTGTTGGCCTATGACCCGGGTTATAGATGGTAGAAGGAGGAGAAGGACAGGAAGGGTAAGGAGAGGTCGACTAGTAGTGTAGAAATCAGATAGGCGACGAATGATGGTCGGTCTTTGTTTTGGCTTTGAAGTCTCGTTGGGATCAGATGACGAATCGCTTAGGTATTCTGGACATGAATCGTCTGGGACCAATGTGGACGTCTTTGTTTGGGAGGCATGAAGATGAAGTGTTTCGGGAACAAAAGCAATGAGACATAATAATCCAAATGTCAAAACAGATATACCGCAGCATATTGAGATCCATGGAGAATGGACCATAATGGCGGCTGCTACGGTTGGTGCAATAAGTTCTGCAGAGAGTGAAGCACATGCAGCGAAGAGAAAAGCATTTGCCCTGTTATTTGTCAGTAATAAGAAGTAAAATTACGATACTCTTTGAATGACTACCTTTGATCTTGAGTAGTAACATCTGAGATGATAGCATAAAATATTGCGGAAGCGGTTTTTTCACCGCCACCAATGAACTGTAAAAATGGTGCAAACCACACAGAACGGATGGGAAGCATCATCCACTCGCTCATAATGAATACTTCAAATAAGAGGGAAAGTAGAAGTCCAAGTATTGACAAAGCAAAGACTGGTTTGCGTCCAATTCTGTTTGTATGTCAGATAAATTCTTCTAGAATTATAAGGTCAAAAATAAAAGAAAAGCTTAATTGCAAAAGATGATCATGTAACTTTGCAGGTATAAAAAAGGCATACTTATCAGCCAAGAGTCCATATGGCACAGCCATGAACATTCCTACATATCATCAACACCAGCCTCTCCAATCTTTCTTTTTACAAAGCTTCGCCCTACCTGGTAACGCTTTCAATGTTTCCATTACCGCGGTCAAGACATTTAATTCTTCTTGAACCTCGTCGCCCTTGCATCTAGCTTCATCAATCGTGCTACTCAGCCCTACCCCACCTCTCCGTTCTTCATAATAACGATGACACAGTATATCTTCATATATGCGCATCGATGGTATCCATGCCAAATATCCTCCAAACCCGATTAGAAAAACTATCGCGGTAAGAAGTGAAATAGTAATACGCGGAGAATGTGTTTGTTGAACTAAAGAGTGTGTGCTAGTGGCGGTAGTTGGTCGTAAATGATCAAGGAGAGGAGATTCCTCGTCAAATGTTCCATCGTGTGACGATCGTGGTTTTGTTTTTGACAAAGACATGTTTGCAGATGAATTGAAGTATTGCGCCGGCGCATAGAATATTCGAAAAGAATGGGAGTAATTGAGTAAAGAGAAAAATGAGAAACGAGGAATGAGAAATATAGCACCAAAAAAAATATAAACAAGCATTTACTTTACATATTTTTTAACTTTAGAAAACAACACAACAATCAACGTGTTTTAGCAAAGGAATGTCTTATGTCAGAGGGGCACGGTTTGTAGTAAACACTGTCTGTTTCTTGAAATAGAAGCAACTGACCTCATTTTTTGCATGAATAGTGAGATGCAAATCAGATGAATCGTACATAAATAATTCAACGTGTTCGCTCCTGATTACATCTTACCATAATCAATACTTTGGGGTTGTACAGAATGAGTGGTAAATAAAAGTTGCAGGGTTTAGAGACTAGAGTGCGTAAAGCGAGAAGATGAAGGGGTTGCAAGAGATCGTACCTGATGCTGACACGTGGTGCATGGCGTAATTCACGCGCTGAGATGCAGGCACGAATTCCATCTTATCATCGCGAAATTAACCATGGAAAATTCCCTTAGATAAGAGAACAATGCGGGATTCAGAAACATCAAACAACCATCTTGGAAAGTTTCGATTTTGCAAAAGAGGAAGAGTAAAACATCGGATATGTTCTTTGACAGGTGATTTTCTTCTGTCCAGTGATCCCATCTCTGTTATCACCTACTGACGCATCTTTATGCCGCATACCATTACATTCCAAGGATCTCGCCATGAGATTGACGTGGTGATCTCGAACTCATCCCAATACTTCGGATAGCCACAGCTTCATTGTACGACTTCTCTAAATCGGGGCAGAATTCAAAGTTCAAAATCGTTTCAATACTTCGCAATGACACGACAATTCTCAACTCCCAACTTAGAAACTAACATCCAGGTAGCCGACAGACTTCTGTGGTATAATTGAATCTGTTCTATAGCATCAAATCTGGACAACAATGGCTTCTCGAAACTTTCGAATGACATGTAGATCTCCCAATTCCAGGTCCTCATTTGTTCATATTAATCGACATACATTGGTGGCATAATTGAGTTCGTTCCAGAGCGTCAATTGTAGGAAACTTTGACTTCTCAAAAGTTCGAACCAAACCGAGCATATATCTCCCTTTTGCAAAGAGAGATAGTTTGTTCTCTTGAGCTCCAATGTTAATTGGACATAGAACGAACAGGTTGAAGTCTCGAAGCAGCCATTTGTCTTGGGTAGATGATGCACAATAATCAGCTGTCGATTAAACCATGTTCTAGTGGACAGAATTTGACTTTCACACCCCATGGTCTGAACTTTGATATGTATTTCTTTGCCAAGGTGAGGCGTATAGAGACCCATATCAACCAAGGTTACACAATCTTTTTACTTAAATGTGTTTTCCGGTTTTGATCTTCGACTCTTGATCTCACGCAAATTTTTGACGTACATTCTATATGCATCAGCCAATGATAAATCAGCTAGCATTTTCTCAAAATTCGGGTGACTTGCGTTAGATAGAATCCGATGTACTTGGAAGTCTATTCCATGCGTTCATACTATTGCCTGTGCGGTGCCAACGTCCGTCCAATTTTTCAGTTGTGCAACCAAAACTAGTGATAATATGATTGTTTTAGGGGAAAAAATCATATCAAACTTCGATGTCTGGAGATGAAATCAGCCATTCTGTATATGGGCATGTGAAGCGGAATCGGCTATCAGAACTGGCATGACACTTATAGGTTAGTTGAATTTAAAAGGTGACAATGACAATTTGACAACTGTGAAGGGTATCTGTCTACCACATGGTGCACCAGCATAGTGGGTTTAAAGACATGGCCCACGCTTCTGGGGAAAGTCTCCTCATGTCAAAAACAAGGCATGGCTTTTCCCCTCGTTGTTGATATTTGTTTTGCGGTCATTCTCTTGAATTACCCAGCGAATGGCATCTCGTATCTGCGTGGTAGTGGACCCTAGCATCAACGGAATTAAGGTTTCAAGAAGCTATGACTGCGGTACAGTGATAGCATGCGTTACTCACTAGCACTCCCGATTTGGAATTTCCTTCGAGGTTTTTATCACGTTGAAGCTACCGAGGCCCTGGGTCACCGGCTAAGCCGTGAGTGAAAGCTAAGAGCCATTGCTTTGGATCATAGCACGCATTCTTTGCAGCGGAAGATCTGCTGTAATCTGATGATCTTCCCCAGACACTTTTTGCCACAAAAAACTTTAACTTCGTAGTTCTGAAGTCGAGTTCCACAAACGAGTGATCCTTGCGTACCTTTTGCGCGTGGCATACAATGGAACTTTTAAAACTTACACCAACTCACTCAGCCCGTCCCGCATTCAACACTGGCAGCGACAACTAATAGCTTCCTTGACAAGTGTGATACTTATCTGCATGTACACTGTACAGACATGCTCAAGTCCACTTGGCGGAGAAGATCCACCTAACTTTCAGCTCGGAAAATCGCCAGAAATCGTTAGAGCTCCACAAGTCTGTTCCCCGCGATGAATAATCATAGCTAGTTGCCAGTCGAGAGAAACCAAAGAAAATTCCTCTCTCAGGTAACATACCGAAATCCAAAGATCGTCGTGGCGAGCAGGTGTCTTGAGCATGTTACGAAAACAAGAATTCGCCTTGCATATTCACATGTTCATCATGCTCTCGGAGTTTTAATAATGCCATTCACTTGTTCCTGGTTCCTGATCATGGTACACACGTTACCGTCCCTATGTTTCCTGGCGACATGGATCGAGTGTTGCTAGTTCAAGACTATTTCGAGCTTAACCTTGTTGAACAAGGTTTTGTGTTTGTGAACCTGAGGATTCCACTTTTGGATTTCCTAGTGGCTTGGCAGAATATCATTAGACTTTCCTGAGCTTGATCCTGCTAACTAAGACTATGTATCTGTAAGCCTAAGAATTCCATTTCCGGACAAATGGTGTTTTGCGTGCGAGGCTTTTCCCTAATTGATCAGATCGGTACACACTCCTAACTCTAATCATAACCAGCAGTAAAAATTCCGATTCGGAATTAGGAAATTCACCGATTGGCACGGCCAGAACACCTTGAATCAACCTCAACCGGAATTTGGTGGCTCACTGTTTTTCTCTGTGGGCTCTTTACCAGTTCTATGGATTTTCCGGCCATCTATCACCTTGAGATTACGATTTTCCCAGAAATCTGGTGCAACAGTAGTATATTTGTACTTTATGATATGTCGAAAGACTACCACAAGAACCAATGAGTTTTCATTCAAGTGGAACGAAAACAGTTATACTCCATGTGGCTTGAAAGATGCAGGACAATGAGCCAGATGTACAGGGGATCAGCTCTATGGTTCTGCAATGCTCCTGATAGACATTCAAGTTCATCTTGCATTTCTGGAGACTGGCATCTAGCATCTAAATCTATCTTCGACCCCTCATTCTATTGAATGTGGCGCTTGTTCTGCAGCTAGTAGTGCAGTCTCCGCTTGATTTTCAAGTCTTCGGTTCAAGTGAAGTCCACCAGACTCATATGAACCCATATCAAATTGACATTTTCTACGTGATGAAGAAGTATAAGAAGAAGCATCTTATCTACTTCAAATCAACATCATCATCAACAACATCTTCTCAATTATCTTATATTCACAACTCAAACAAAAATTCATTCAAGAATCAAAATGCGTCCCGTCATCATTGCTTCAGCTTTTGCAGCGTTGGCCTTTGCCAATCCACTTCCCCAAGACATTGATCTGGGTGCCATTGATGCTCTTCCAGAAGCTGGAGTTTCTGCTGCTCCAGTCGATGTCTCTTCCCAAGTTGTCGCAGTGAAGCCAGTTTCTGATGCCGTCATTGAGGGAGCTTCTGTAGTGAATGATGTTGCTGCTCCAGATGGAGTCACTAAAAAGCGCGGTCTTACCAAGCGCGATTGCGAGCCACAACCGGCAGGCTATGGCCCAAACTCTAAGTAGGTTCCCAGCACATAGTAACCTTTAAACTACACTCCAACTAACAATTCTAAAGACCAAAAGACACCGCCGAGGCTTTTTTAAAAGATGATCAATACAACAAGGTCGCTTATAAAGCTCCCACCCCACAAGGCTACACCCTTTCTTTCTCTCAGCTCCAAGGTTCTAGCCAGACCACCTCATATCTCGGTTACAAGACCTTGAAATCCTACGACACTGTCGAGTGTGCTCAATACTGTGATCAACAAGATGGCTGTATTGCCTTCAACATCTACTTTGAGCGTGATCCCACTGTTAATCCAGGCAAGAAGTGTTCCAACCCATCCTCTACCATTAACATCAAGTGTGTTAAGTGGGGCGTCCAAATCAAGAAAGAGACTGCTACCAATACCGGTCAATACAGAGGTAAGCTTCTCTCCTTCCACATTTTAATCATTCAAATTACACAATATACTAACAATCTTTCAGAGGACTTCCACGTCGTCATTTCCGGATCCAATGGATACAATAAGAATTACTCCCCCGAACCTTGTGACAAATACAATGGCCCAGTTTCTCTCGGAGGAGCCATGCAAGCCCCTCTCGATCCCACCACCAAGACTGATACCTACATGGGCTACAAATTCTTCTCCTTTGACGATGTCAAAACCTACGAGTACGGAGTCGTCGCCTGCACAGCTGCCTGCACGGCGCAAACCAAATATAACTCTGAGCATCCTCCTTCTTCTGGCCATCCAGCTGTCTGTAACCAAGCCGTCGTCTATGTTTTGAGCCAAAGCAACAAGCCTCAAGGAATCTACTGCTCTATGTATACTGAAGTCTGGGCTCCCAACCACGCAACTAATTATGGCCAATGGAGAGGATCCGAGTACTGGTCAGTTAGCCAAGCATACTCCTACAGCAGAGCAGACTATGATTCCAAGTATCCAAAAGCAATCTGTGATGTTGGAGGATGCCCACAGGATTCTTACAAGGGCGGTAACTGGGGTGGATGGGGATCCGAGAAGAAATGTAAGTTCAAAAGATCCAAGACGATGACTTTGTGATCGATTACTAATCTGTCGGGATATAGAAATCATACGATTCCTTTTCTTTGGAACAGATTCATTCTAGCTTATGATTTTGATGATGGATATGACGGACGGAGGGTTTTTGATGGTTTTTAGTTTATATTTCTCTTACACCACACTCCTTAATGATTTAATGAAGGCTATTTATTGATTGGAAGGAATCAGGAGGATGGGGTCTTTTAATAATTTTATTGTACCTATGCTATTATCTCCATCAATAACGAAAAAAACATGCATGTTTTCCACCATATCTTTTTCTTCCATATGATTTCATTTTTGCGCACCGCCAAGATTCCATCTCAACAATGGAATTTTACAGCCTATCCTTTGCCCAAGGGAAGAATGAATCAGAACTATCTATTCCCATTCTACATGCTGCATCCTGCTACAAAAACTTCGCATAGAACCCAATACGCCCCCCAAAATCCTCGTTCCTACATTTCCCATCTCTTTCCTCCTCCCACTCCCTACCCTCAATCACTTTCTCCACAACTTTCCTATCTCCTCATCTTTCATAATCCCCTTCAAAACACCCCTCATAATAATAATACACAAAATCTATTTCATAATTTAATTTCTTACAAAAAGTACAAAGAAATATATACATCCAATCTAAAACAGTGGTATTCTCACATCCCACATCCTACACTCTATACTCCCAAATTACACTCATCTCATCTCATCTCATCTCATCTTTTTCTTTCCCTTTCCCATTCCCATTCTCCACCAACTCTGAATTCCCATTCCCCTCCTCACCCCATTCTTACCCAGCCCAACCTCCTCCAAACACATTTCCCAGTATCCAGATATCCACACATCTTCCACTGTACACCCTTCCTCCCGATCAGCTATCCTCACTTTACTCCAATCACAACATCTCTTCTCTTCTCTTCGCACCCATCATTCACCACTGATTCTCACTCTCGTTTCCACACTCCCTCAATAAACTCCCACCATTATCCCAAAAAACAAAAGAATCCTAAGAGACACCGTCCCCTTCCCCCTCACAAATCTCATCCCAAGCCCTCCACTACGCAAGCAGTATCTACAAACGAAGGACATGACTCCCCAATCATACAAAATAACATCCTACTGAAGTCCATTCCATCCCTACCCCACATATCCGAAACCCAGGCAGGTAGTTCTCCTCGAGTCTCAAAAGAGTTGTTTATAGTTATATAATTTTATACGTTTCTAAATTAACGAGAGAGTCTTATTCATCACTTCGTTATATCATATTCTAGATCCATATCCATATCAATATCTAGTATCTCTCAACTCACCTTACCTCACTTCGTATCACCTCGCTATTCTAAGACATAGCTCTCTGCCAACCCCCTCATCCCATTTCATCCCCTCCCATCTCCCCACCCTTCTATCCCTCCAGCATCTTTCTCTCTTCCAGCCGTCGCAAAACCCACCACTAACCATACTTCCTCCCGAATCCCCTCTCCCCTCCCCTCCCCTCAGCTTCACCCCAACAAACACATAATCCAACACACACACACACACACACATACATCATTCATTCATTCTAGAACCCAAGAGTACAATCAACATCAAAATCAACGTACAGAATTCCACCCTCCCACTCCCACTCCCGCTCCCCACTGTTTACCTAAGCTCCACGGTCCACAACTTAAAAGAGTCATCGCAGCTCATTACTTCACTTCACTTCGCTATACCTACCTACCTACCTAGATACTTCTAGTTTCTTTACCACTCATTTCAATTCCCATTCCCATTCCCGTTTCCATTCCTATAAATTTCATTTCACAATTTGCAAACTTACAAACTCACAAACTTACATTCACTCACACACATACCGATTTAGATCCAGATTCACATCCAGGTTTACATCCTTATAAAAATTCCAATATTTATTGCCTATCTCTCTCCGTCCCACACCTCACTCCCCTTTCCCTTCCTGCCACCTCCTCTTTCTCTTCTTATCTTCTTTTCTTCTTTCCTTCTCTTCTCCATTCTTCTTCTCCTTTCCTTCCCTCCCCTTTCCCACTCATCTCAATACCCCACAAATATTCACCCCCACCAAAAGATACAGATATATGCACGCCAAAAGCTAGTCCAATACTTCGCCTACTCATGATATCATATGCTTCATAAACGATGCTTACTAAACTATCTTGTCCGTAGACAGGTTTCTCCGCTCCAGAAAATGCATCGTAAGGAAAACAGACTTATTTGCACCAACCAACGCATGCATGTACGCACCAACCAACCATCTAAATAAATATATGGTCTATCCGCCTCCACACGCGTCAAATCATCATCCACCTGACAAATATCCATTAACCCCGTAATTTAAATCTTAACTCATAAAACCGCACTCTACAACTTCTCCTTCAAAAGCCCCTTCATCCTCCTCTCAACTGCCTCCAAATATTCTCCAGTGGTAACATAATCTCCCTTTCCGGTATTTCCACAAGCCAATGCCAAATCCTTTGTCATAATTCCCTCCTTGTCAACAACATCCACACAGGCTTGTTCCAAACTCTCTGCAAAGGCCACAACTTCTGGAGTATCATCCAAGTTACCTCTTTGAATCAAACCTCTTGTCCAGGCAAAGATTGATGCGATAGGGTTTGTGGATGTAGGGTTACCCTTTTGATGTTCGCGGTAATGACGGGTGACGGTTCCGTGGGCGGCTTCAGACTCGAAGGTCTTTCCATCGGGGGTGATGAGAACTGAGGTCATGAGACCTAGAGAACCAAATCCTTGGGCTACAATGTCAGATTGGACATCTCCGTCATAGTCTGTTTTAAGAGTTAGTTTATTCCATGTGGGAATAGAAATCAGGTAGACAAAAAAAACATACTCTTCAAGGCCATAACATAACCACCTGAACTCTTCATCATTTGCGCAACCATATCATCGATCAATCGATGTTCATACCAAATGTTCTTCGCCTCAAATTGAGTCTTGTATTCCTTTTGGAAAATCTCCTCAAAGATATCCTTGAATCTACCATCATACTTCTTCAAAATTGTGTTCTTGGTGCTCATATACAAAGGTAATCCCTTGTTAAGAGCCATCTTGAAACTGGCATGGGCAAATCCGCTAATAGATTCATCGGTATTGTATTGGGTTTGAGCAACTCCTCCCCCTGATTTGAAATCATAGACAACGGTTTCGGTTGGCTTGCCATCCTTTGGAGTAAAAGTCATGGTAAGAGTACCTGGACCCGGAACCACCATATCTTTGGCGCGGTATTGATCTCCAAATGCATGACGACCGATGATGATAGGCTTCTTCCAGCCGGGAACGAGACGTGGAATACGTGGAATAACGATAGGTTCGCGGAAGACGGTTCCTCCTAGATGATTACGGATGGTACCGTTTGGTGAGAGCCACACTATTGAAAACTTGTTAGTTTCCTTCCTAGCTTCCCATTTTCGCGGATATATGCAATATTATTTTAGGAGTCAAACTCACTCTGCTTCAAATTGAATTCCTTAACTCTAGCTTCATCCGGGGTAATAGTAGCACACTTGACACCGACAGAATACTTCTTAATAGCCTCTGCCGCATCAATTGTGACCTGATCATTGGTCTGATCTCTATACTCCAACCCCAAATCATAATATTTCAGATCAACATCCAAATAAGGATGAATGAATTTATCCTTGATATCCTTCCAGATAATGCGGGTCATTTCGTCACCATCCAATTCCACAATTGGATTCTTGACCTTGATTTTTTGGAAAGAAGCTGCGGATGCCATGGTGCGCGATTGAGTAATGGCGCTGCCAAATCGTGGGGTGAAGATTGAGGTTCGAGGTGCGCTGGGAAGAAGGGAAGAGGTAATACTGCGGTGGAGAGACATTTTCGAAAAAGGTGCAGACGAGGCTACTTGATAAAGAACTCGACGGCTACTCTGCTTGGTCGATCGGACGTTTGGAATTCCTAGCTGCAATGCGCCTGCTTGTACCGAGGACCAGTGAGGAGCGTGGGGGATTTCTTAACCGCGGGGGAAGCGGACGATGTCGGAGGAATTGAAAACTCGAGAGAGATATGCTCGGATCAATTCTGTGTTGTATATTTTGTAGGTGTATATGCGTGTGTATGTATGTGTGTAGAAAATGCAGAATAACTTTAAATAAAGACGGGAAAGAGGGAAGGAGAGGAAGGAATTTTCCAAGCTCAAGCTTTCTGATCGATAACGGAGTCACATCTAATAAACAATGGATGACCACACATCCACATTTTCAATACATAATGAATTTGGCACGTCTTATTCCATTTTATTCGTCCAGATCGCACTTTACTCATTCTATTATCCCATTATTATCCAATCCATTGACTCCATTCTCCGTTCTCCCCCAATCCATACTTCACTCCCGCTCTCCCTCGACCCATGGAATCTATGTAGTAAATCGCAACATTCGTCTAATTCGCCGAACCCGGAAACCACAAAACAACTAGAGGGTTACACATAGCATCACACAACCACTCACTCAATTCATCCACCACAGGCAAAACATCTCTCTCCTCCATACGATCACCACATCTAGAAAAATCCATCAGCGGTGCCCCGCCTACGAATCAAAAGCTCTATCCGACAACGGAGCTTTTCCATTACATTTTCCTCTGCAGCTCCCCCCACCCCACATCGGTTGATTTAGCAGCGGCCAAATGGCGGATTGGCGATGCTGCATCAATTGCGAGGAGACGTGCTAGTAGACCAGGGTCCAATTTGCAAGGGCTGCTTCGGAAATTGTTCCGGAGAAGATTGAGAGCTTTCTTTATCACGTGGAATGTGGATGGGGTGAGACGGGTTGAGGAATGGTGTGGTATGGATGGAACCATCAAACCAACAGTTTTCAGGAATTCAAGGTCTCTAGACGGATTCCATTACAAACGAAGACTATGTGAATGAGACGGACTATTAGGCGTAGACCCTATTTCGATGATATCATGGTCGTCCTATCTTTCACTCTCACATACAACTGACAAGTAGCCAAGTAGCTACGCTTAACGCTAGAGGCACGATAATCTCTCTGTAACTACTTTCCCTTGATTCTACTCCCGTTCTACTCAGACTTACTACGAATTTACGCACAGCTTACCATGAAGCAGATGTAGAAAACTCGTCTTCTTTTTTCATAGCTCATCTTCTAGCATCTCATCAAGAACAAGAAAAGAAATAATCCTAGTTATAGAATTTCTGATATTATTATACTTCTACATCCGCAACCAATTGACGATCTTCTCTCCTCTCGCTAACACTTTTATCCCTTTTCTTCCTTCTGACTAGCGCATCTTGATGGTACGAATCCTTCTTAAACAAATCATTGATGCATACATATCAATACCAAGTAGCCACAAGCATCCAAAGTTAATTCGTCAAGAAAGTACCTAATAAGCATCATTCCTTTGCTTTTACTCATTCCTTAACTATCCTCTATAAATCTTTGGAGAAACAATAAGCCCTTGGTTTCTCAATATTTTCCTAGCCCCCAGTATCGTACAAATGATGCATCTTTCCTTAACCCCTTTGCATTTAGAAGCGAACTAGATATCAATTCCTTGCCCCTAACTCCGAGAAAGAAAGAAATCCATCCATTCATAAAAACCCCCTTCCCTTCCTATAAAATACAATCTCAATATCAAATCCCCCGAATTAGTGCTGCAGCGCTTCAATTTCTATATCTCCTTGATGAACAAAGCCTCAATACCTTAGAGCACGTGCAGATGACCCATGCTCAGTAAGCTGAAGATCTTTTAATCAATTGGACCAAAAGGATGCGGAGTTGGACCCGTGTCAACAGGCGATGAATTCTTTGCTCTCGGTTTGCTCTTTCTTGAGCTCGACGAAGGAGTTGATTCGCCAGGTGTATCAGACTTTTTCTTTGACGATCTCTGTCTTTTGGTCTTATTGATTGGGTTACCAGATTTGGGTGTATATCCATCATCTTCAGCATCTCGCTTTCGTTTGATTTTAGAGCTGTTTCCGCTTAAAGTAGCATCATAGCCAATGCCATCCTCTTCAACAATTTCTAAGGAATCTTGACGAGCGGGCGCGGGAATATGAATGCGTTTTCCTGCTCCACGTAAAGCACCAGGTTTGGTGTTTATTTTTTCAATAGGGCCTTCCCCATCTTGAAGAAATATCTTAGGCTCATGGCGTCTGAGCCAGTTGAGAACACTATGAGTATTCTTGAGTGTAACATCTTGTGCTGTGGGAGGATAGACGACGGTTGCCATGCCAGGGACTACATTTATGGACGCATCAACCTCGTGAAGGTATTTATCCATTTCCTCCAGAGACATGTAACCAATTGGATGCTCCTTGCCAGATTGAGGCTCGAAATCGGCCAACGATTCAGGAGAGACGTGAGGATTCATCAAAGATATATGTGGAACGGTCGACATGAGTTTCGCAAGAGATTGGGTTGGTTTGTCCGTGGTATTCGTGTCATCTCTATCCTTTAATAAATCCTGGAGCTCCTTATAGAGGGCTTGGCCTTCAGGTGATGTGTCTTCGGCAGCTTGTGCAAGCTCTTCTTTTGTGACCAAAGCAGGAACTTCTGCAAGAGCGGGTCCGCCGACGCTTAAATCGATACGCTTATCGGCTGGTATTTGAGCAGAGTTGTTAATATCCAGTAGTAAATCCATGAGTCGACTGTGAATCCCTTTGTTAGCTAAAGTTCCTGAAAGTAACTTCGAATCTTCACTAACTCATTTTCGCGCGCCAACTTCTTTGCTGTCTCATCTGCCAACTGCTCCTCCATAAATAAATGATTATTTTGGCGCATAGCTTCATCGAACTTTATTCGCATTTTGCGATACTTCTTTCTATAGTCGCACATATTAGCTGACAATCGTGCTAACCAGAGAGGTAACTTGTGGGCGTGTTTGTGATGTTGGGTTTGCAAGGTTGTGTTTGCACCAGCACGAGTGAGTACTTAAGCAATGGAGAGTTGGGTACAGTCACAATCATTCCCAAAAGCTCTCCAAGTGAATATTTCGAGAAATGCTGGAATGGAATTGAGGGAGTGGCATACCGAAATGACTTGTATGGTGGTGGTTTGACTCCATCGAGTGGACTGCTTTGAGCACCTTCCTCGTGCCCTGCAATATCCTCACCCAATATTTCTTCATCGAGGGACGACGTCATATTCGACTGTATTATCCTCAAGTAAGGAATCGTAGCGGTTTCTTGATGGGATGATTGTCGATGAAATTGTTGTTGTTGTAACAAAATCAAGGAAAAGATCACCGTCGTCGCAGAACCGAGATTGATTATTGAATAAGAATGAAGCATATATTTAGAGCATCATCAGGCTGAGAGTTCTTGAGATTAGTTCAGGGTGAAAATAGCCTGTGCACTACAACAACAGCGCAGCCTTCTCAGGGAAAGCTCAAAAGGCTAGTCCAGACCTCGTTAGATCCGGGTTATCTTATCACCGTATCGCCGACGAGGAAAGTTTCTCGATAAGAAATTTTGATGGATTAATTTTATTGGAGATACATATTTTATCAATTGTCTTGCATTTCCAACCACAATGGCACCATTAATTGTTGAATCAGACGCCATGGACTCAATGAAAGATCACAAGAAAGAGAGAAAGGAGAAGAAGGAAAAGAAAGAGAGCAAAAAGAGAAAGTCGAGTGCTATTACAGAACAACCAGTTTCCACCGAGTCAATGGATATCGATACAGAGATGACAGGTGCTGATGAGACAACCCCAATCGAATCTAAAAAGAAGCGCTCGAAGAAGGAGAAGAAAGATAAGAAAGAGGAACCAGTTGAGGCTTCAGAGGAAATGGACGAAGCAAATTCAACAGAAACTCAAGAAGAAATCGCAGAAACAAATAACGATGAAACATCTGAAGAACCGCCAACCAAAAAACGCAAATCCTCCGTTGACGAAATTGAAGTCGACATCACTCTCCCAGAACCCCCTTCCAAGAAAGCTCTCCGTCGTCTAAAGAAAGGCAAACCGCTTCCCCCTTCCAAATCTGGCGCAGAATCCTCTCCCGAACCCGAAGCCAAAAAGAAGGCCGAAGTAGAAAAGCGTTCAGGTCATGGTGTGTGGGTTGGAAATTTACCTTGGAGTGTATCAAAAGAAGAATTACGCAAATGGTTTGTGGAATTCTCGGATCTTGAAGAGGAGCACATCACCAGAATTCATATGCCTGGTCCTAATGATGGAAAGCCTGCGAACAAGGTGGAAAAGAAGTTTGGAAAGCCCGTTCATAATAAGGGATTTGCTTATGTGGATTTTGCCACGGAGGAACAGGTCAAATTGGCAGTTGAATTATCTGAACAGTTGCTCACTGGCCGAAGACTTCTCATTAAAGACAACAAATCTTTTGAGGGTCGGCCAGAAAAGAAGGAGGCTGTGATTGAAGGGAAGCCACCCAGCAAGAAGATCTTTGTCGGCAACTTACGATTTGATGCTACGGAAGAAGTTATCAAGGAGCATTTTGAAAAGTGTGGAGCCATTGAAAAGATTCACGTTGCAACATTCGAAGATTCTGGAAAATGCAAAGGTTACGCTTGGGTTACATTCGAGGAAGTATCAGCTGCGCAGAGTGCAGTTAAGGGTTGGGTTTTAATCGAAGAAGATCTCTCCGATGCGGAATCTTCATCCGAGTCCAGTGATTCCGATTCCGATTCCGATTCAGAAAACGAAACCAAACCAAAAGCAGAGAAGTCGAAGAAACCAAAAACTAAAACGAGAAAATGGTGGGTGAACAAGATTCAAGGACGTCCTTTACGTATGGAATTTGCAGAGGATGATCAATTGAGATATAAGAAGCGATATGGAAAGGATGGATCCAAGAACCCCAACGAAAGACACCCACGCGAGGAACGTGAATCTGGTGGCAGAGTTGGAGCTAATGATGAGCCTGTCGTGCCCAGAGTTCCAGGCGAAAAGAGGGAGAGACCAGAGAGACCTGTTAAGAAGGTTGAGTACAGATCATCTTATGCACCACGTCTGACGGGTGGTATTGTAGAGAGTGAAGGAAAGAAAACTAAGTTGTAGTGGTAAAATGGTGTCTGCGGACTGGTTGGAGGATTGTAATGAAATATATTTGTGCATCAAGTTTCCTCTTTTCCACAATGAACTTCTATATGCTCATCTCGCCATCTGTGCTTGTTCATTCACCATCTCATCCATTACCATTATTCATTCTAACATATCATCTATTTCCATCACTCCAGACTCATGGCATACACAACATGTTCCACTTCGAGAACATACGCATTCGCACAGCATAAATTTCACATTCACAGACCAAGTAAGCCTCTTTTATTTCATCTCATTCATCTCACTCATATCACTTCCACAATTCTCAAACACCCGCAATACTCCCAATGAATAGTAATTCCTATCTCTATGCTTCCGTCCTTCTCCGCCCCCTCGCACAACGCGATTCTCCCATCGCCCCGCATACCCCGTCTCTCAGTCACATATCCATCATCCCAAATCTCGATCCCACTCCCGCGTTCATAACGAAACCATAGACTTCCCTTCCCCTTCCTCCCAACTCCAAGCATGCTAAAGTAATTCAAATAGCAATACTCCCATCTAACCATACCCAAAGCCAATCTACTTTCCACTATGCTTTCGAGCATCAAGCCTGACCGACAGTCGTTTGGAAAATCATACATATCTGCTTGGTTCCCAAAAGAGTGCGGAGACGAGGAGTGAAATCGATCATGTGGATATAAGCCCATTTTGTGTAAGCTCCTCTCTAGCTCTACATTCTCCTCCCAGTATATCATTCCCTCGAATCATAATCTTCCTACCCCATCCTACCATCCACTTTCGTCCAAAATCTACTGTAACCTTCCATCTCCCGCCTTATCCACACTAGCTTTCGGCTGGAAATAATCCACCATCTTCGCTGCTTGCTCCACGTGCGAAAGAAGTTGCGGTCTGTTCAGCGTATTGAGATTTGCTGCTTGATTTATGTTTCCAGAAGCAGCTCGTGCTTGGCTCCCAGATATCGCATTGCCCTTCGCATTGGCATTGGTATGTCCCTTTCCACCAGAGCTCAAGCTGTTTCCCGCGACCTTGCTGTCCTTTCCAGCTTGATTCAAATTATTCGAATCCCCAGTAGGTGGTACTTTAGCCCGGCTTTTTCTGGGTCGACCTCTTGTCTTAGACTTAGGTTTCTGAGCATCACTTGGATTATTCTTTGCATTTGGATTCGAAGCCTGGACTTTCAAATCTCCATTGTTTCTGTTGGAATTCTGTGGACCGCCTTCTTTACCACTCGCATTTCCCGTATTCTGTCGCTTAGCACCTGGGGTACCGGTAGCGTTAGAGATTGAATTCGAAGCTGGCCGCTTGAGATAATTGGGATTTTGAAGATAGTTAAGTTGTGGTGAAGACCCGTTATTCCTATTTTGTGCTTGTGCTCGTGCTAGTGCTTGTGCTTGTGCTTGACCTTTTCCTGGACTACTTTGAGAAAATCCGCGGACCGGTTGTGGTGGTGGTGGCATGCTAGACTTTTCTCTCAAATCCTGCGCTCGCACAGCATCTTTTTGCTTTCGAAGGACGCCGTTGAAAACAGCCTCTTCGCGTAGGTTTATTTGACCTGGGGCTTGAGCATTCCATTGTTGTTTTGGCATTCCAATTCTTGGAGGAGAAACAACAGAAGCTTCCTCGAGTCGTTTCTTTTCAGCTTTCTCTCTTGCATAAATTGCCTTTTGTTGTCTGCGCAAATAAGTGTCGACCACTAGAGTCTTTTGTGATTCCGTCAGTTTTTGTACTTCCTCGGCTGATGTCATTCCATGGTTTAGGATCTGCTGCAGCATAAGATCTCTTTGCCTTTGGGAAATTGTGATCATTGGTCTATTTGGAGCTTTCTTCTGCTTCTGTTGTCCCTTTTGATCTTCTTGCTGTTGCTTAAGTCTTGCAAACGAGGTGGGAGCTTCCTGTCTTCGGGCAGCCTGTGAATCAATGGTAGGATTTGGATTAAGACGAATAAGAAAAGGTTCGACAATGTCGTATTTTCCTCTAAGTTTCGCCTCGATATTTTCGACATACCATTTTGGCATATGTTCCATGCGTTTGATAGCCGTAACCCATTTTAAGTTCGTTGATTTATTTGTCAAATCAATCGAACCACCTCCAGTGTTGGCCATGTCCACGAAAACGGTTGCCAACATCACCTTAAGATCAAAACCATTAATTGACTTGGATTGAACTTGGACAGGAATGTAAAATTGTTGCCTGCCTTTCAAAGATTGCTCTTGTGCTAACGCATCCAGTTCTTTAAGTGATAGAGTATAAATAAACCCCATCACGGCGATTGGCTTCTTCGACTCGCATTGTTCGATTCTTGTCGCAGGAGCTATAACAGGGCCCATTGGGATGTGCAATCTCTGATTGTAAAAGCTCTGTCGGATGTTTGGCTGGCCTAGAATTCACGGTCAGTGGTAATCGAAAACAGACATGTTCAAGCAGATTGTACTTTTTTCGTTGATGAACCATTCCCATTCTTTCAAACCAGCGAGCGCGGAAAGAGTACTCGAGGGAAATCTGTCCTTGAATTCTTGTTGCGATTCAGAATAATCGTATTGGAAGAATAGTGCAATGGAACAACCTCTCACTTGACGACGAAATTCATTCTGATCGCTCAGAAAATTGGAAAGCTGTTGGATCGACATTGCATAAGTTTTGTTGTTCTGGAAATCACCTAGGCAGAAATATTTTCATGAATAAAAGCAGACTCTGTGTGCAAAAGCGCAATAAGAAATTGAGAAGGTTGATGAAGTGCGGTAGAAGCAGTGATTGTACAAAGTTTTGTCGGAATAATCTTTCGGGTGGTATTGAGAGAAGATTCTATGATTCTCAGAGGCTGGTTCAAGAACCGGCTTTCGCGGTCCTTGTTGGAAGATGGTGAAAAGTGAATATCTATTGAGCCGTACAAATGAAAGTTGACACCACGAAGAGACCTAGATAACCAGCAACAATTTGCAAATTTCAAGGATAACAAATACTTCGACATATCCAAGCAATGCTAAGTTCTCAATCCCTGACAAGTTTTGATCGTTGCTATCCTAGCATCTTCGTCGTGTTATCTTCGTCGAATTAACATCTCCTATAGCGAATTCTCCCCTGCCACTTTCATTCAAAGTACCCTTTTCGGCGTCTGCAACATATCCTTATGGCTTAGGATGCTCATGAGAAATAGAAAGTCTAAGACCATTGCTAGCACTTAGTACTGCAGTATGGTTTCATTGCCATGTTTATTTTCTTTGGGGACAATACATCGGAAGGGGTCCGTTGGCAGAACGAAGTCATCGTGATGTCAACTAAAGACTTTTGAGGGCAGACTTTCCCCATCGAAAAGCCATGGATAGTAAACTTTGGAGATACAATGTTCAGAGTTCCTGCTTGGTCATACAAGTGAAAAGAGGCCGAATGTCGTATAGGTTTCGATACATCACTCTTGAGGATAGTACCATGCTTCTTGATCCAGGTGAGCGTTGAGAATCTCATGACAGCTCTGGCATATTGAAGTATTTGTATTCATCTTGAATACAATCTAATAAGCCGTCAACCAGCAACTTAATCGGTAGAAGACTATTGTGATCCTTGGAGTTACGAGAATCTCCTGTCCTTGCTCTCAAGGAGAAGATTCAGCTCTTCATGTTTCCTGGTAATATCTTAAAGCTTTCCGTGTGTATCCTGTACCTATTTGCGAGGGGGGAAATCGATTTGTACAATCTTCCAACCTTTCAGAAGATGTGAACTGTCAATGCTATGCCCTTTTCTAGAAATAGTCAATGGAGTGTGGTTGTTATGTTGACAAGCTCACGTGCAACCTGCATATTGCTGACACATAACGTGTAGACTTTACACGACGTGTCTTTAATCCAACAGCCTTGAAGTCAGCAATCACGAACCAAACACCATAGAGTATCGAGAGCTGCTCAAATGCCCCTTGACAAGCGAGTATCTGATTGCATTCGTGAGGTTGATTGATGGACGGGGTTTCTGCTTTAGCCATCCAAACCTGTATAGTGGTAAGGATCGTGCGAATAGTCAAATTTTAATTATTGATGGGATGTTGGCTTCAGGATGGGATTTCTGAACCTCAAGTAGTCACATGGAGGAGAGAGAAGCTTTCAGAAATCGTAAGCCGCATAAAGATGGTGTTTTATTGATCACAATCCTCGCTTCCCTTTAAAACTGTTTATCCACACCTAGGACAGTGGGACCTTAATCTCTGCTAATATGTAGGCTCCTCTTTGTTTGGTTATCTGCTGGATGAAAATTAATCATAGAACGAACTTCTTGCGCTTTTATGCCCAATCTTGACTCTGGATTCAACCACCATTTCCCATTCGATATCGAGACTATTTCCAAAACTCGATTTGCATCAAACTGACAGAGCCTCATTTTCGGATTGCGACCTGGACTCTAGAAAATTGAGGTAAGAAATTTAACCAATGCAAGATTTACAGAAGTCTCCGGAAACTAGGAATTGATTAAACGGGGAGGGGATATTTTCAAGTCTTAAATTGACTATAGTTACATCGATTTCTCTTGGTGACAAACTTTTCCCCTAGCTAGTCTCTTGGAATCCAGAAGTCCTACCCTCTAATCACCGCCCATTTGGTTACAATGTTAATTGAGGTTTCTCCTGCAACTATATTCAGATTGAATCATTCTATTACAGTCAATGACGTAGAAGTATCCCGGCTTCAGGTATCCAACATCAATAGTTCACGTGTTGAATTTATCGTCGGCCAGAATGAATGACTTGAAATAGCCTGGTGCTTAGTTAGCCCAGTAGCTTTCTAACACCATTGTGCCTTGTTCTGCTCAAAATATCTGTTTCATTAATAGTTAATTCCATCAATAAAGTACTTTTCAGACCAACGACATGCCCCAAGCCGTACCATGATCCTATGTAACTAAACAATAAACCAGAAAAACAAAAAAAGCACACAGCAGTTATCCGACAAAAATTCAAACACAATTACCCCAAAGTATTCTAACGCACAACCTGGCAAAGATCAACCTTATGGATCGTGTCCTTAGTCTTCTCATACATATTGCCGTTCCTATTCCCCCACACTGTCTCGCATACCATTCTATTCAATTTCTCCATTCCAGTTTCCAATATTAACTCTAACGTTCACTCTCCACCCTTAGTTAACTCCCACTTGCATTTCTCATACATCTCTTGACTTCTTTCTAACTCCATTCAGCTCCTATGCTGGCCTCTGGAAGCTCGCTAGCTTGTAAACAACTTCTCATCTAGTTGATTTAGTCGGCCAAGTTGGTGAACGTGGGGCATGCTGCGCTCGCTCATGAAGCATTCGATTATGTTCTCTTCCCTGACGATCAAGCGGCTGGAGCTCCGCACGAGCAAACCCAGCACGATCTCCAACAGGATGATATATTGCACCAACAATCTTTTTATCAGGACCAGTAATCCCTCTCATGAAACCCACATCATTGAATCTAGTCTCCGGTTCGAGCCTCATCGCTCGCTCATGCGGGGGAACTACTCGCGGCTCTACCTTTGCTCGGCTGTAGTCGAAAGAAGACTTATCTGGCGTGGTGACAGGATACTCGTACAAAGGTACAGGTCCTGTTCTATTGGCATTGATTCTCCGCTGAGGCAGTTCTCTGCTTTCGAAGAGAGGATACTGGTTTGGCCGCTGACCTTCTCTATTACCGTACCTATGAGGCATGTTGTTTATGTCATTCCTTGGAAGCGTCGGGGGAGCTCGATGAATCTCTGCAACCACTACCTTGTGTGTGATATTCCCACGGGGCGTGTGATATTGCTAGGGACAATGTCAGAAGGAATAGCTTGGTGATATATTGTTGACCTACAAGATGGTCCTTGGTATTATCAGAATTTCTTCTTCCGTGATCCATCTTGGGCTAGAAAACAGTGTGAATAAAGGTGCAGTAAATAGTCTGATGCTTGTTAGTACCATATTTTCTATAGAAAGTCTAAAAATGTGGACATACTCTGAATTCGTTTCTGTTACAGCTCAATGATGAATCGACGTGCTATTCCTGAAGCTAAGATTTGATTTTGGATGATAAAACAATTGATGGATAATGAACACCGTAGGGTTATCAGCCAGCTGATGATAAAAAAAAATGTGTGGGTTTAGACGGAGAGATAAGGTCTTACGCATTCGTTCTTATAGCTTCACTTTCTTTAGACTCATTCATGTTTCCACAAAGCAAAATTTCACATGAACATACCAATAAGTCGGCATCAATACCGATATAGCAATGCTACTCTCATCGAATCATCTGCTCTCAATGATCCCCTCTGACACCCCGTCTGCAAGAATGGAACACTGAGACTGCTACTAGCAATGGCTGGAAACCTGGACATCCCTCTCACCTTTCTCTGCAGCTCCAAGAGATCAACCCATGCACCACGATTGGGTCCCGTCCGCATATTCAACTTCATAGCATTATATTTTAAACGCTTAGACGCTTCATGTCAAAATGTAACTGTGTTTACGAAGATATCCAACAATATTTCGAACAACAAAGCCAGAATTGTAGAATAATTGGAAGACAGAAGATATCAGTCACTTTATTGGCCTCCATGTCTTACCAGTGTATTGGTACCGCTGGGTACCCAATACATGGTGTCTTTTCGGGACTCCAATACTTATAAGAGTCCGGACCGCGAGTCAAATTCTATTAGACATTAGAAGCTAAGCCCTGGATGAAGATTTCTGGTACCATTGTAAGTCTCTGGTGAGAAATCAACGGTATTTCAGAAATCACCCAGGTTATCCACCAACGTCGTCGTATTTACCAGACTATCGGTACCGCCGTGACTAATGGTTGCAGGAGCGGCTAGAACGTTCGTTTCGCGTTTTTCGAAATTGAGAAGACAGGTCTGCATGATTGGATAGGCAATCCATTTTCTCCGCGTAATGTAACATCGTGCCAAGATATTGGCAGTGTGGTTAGACATGAGGAGATACTTTTGAGCGCTTATTGATATGGGATGAGAAGGCGCTTATAAATATGCCCCGCTATATCGCTTGAGTCACACCATGATATGCGGCGCAGCCAAGTATTCAAACGAGAATATGGTAGGTGAATCTTATAAAACTAACGACCCCTCCTCGCTACCGAAGGTTCATTTAGCCATTGAAATATCTACCAACAGCATTCATCTATTCCAGAGCAAAGTGCCTTATTCCCACCTATCACCACATCAATCATTATTCAATATGGCTTCTGGCACGGAGATTCAGCCTTCATGGCTTACTTTCCTCACCAAACAAGCCTCGACACCTTCCGGTCAGGAGTTTGTGTCAAAAATTTCGAAAATCTTCATTGACTTTCTCCTCTCCGAAAACGACGATGCTGCCGCGAAAGCCGCTAAAGAAATTGACGAGTCCACGCGCGATTCCCTAATATTTGTGTTCCAAACAACATACGACTTAGCGGCCCTTATATCATATGAGGATCCCAAACAAGACATGTTGTCACAGCTTATAGTTGAGCTTTTGAAACTTTCAAGGAAAACTTTCAAGAGTGCCAATGGCGAGGTGAGGGAGGGCTCAATGCGAACGAATTAGATACATACTGACACTACGAGCGATAGATGATCGAGGAGAGCCCTACGTATCATGTCATTAATATAGAAGTTAAGCACGATATGTGGAACGCGAGAAAAGGTACGACAATCATCTCTTTGGTACACATTGAGCTAACATTACGCAGTGGATGAACTAGATTTGGATGTGCAAACCCAAGATCAATATACTCAATCGTGTATTGAGTGGATCAATCTCTCCGCGTTCTATGCTCGCTGCATTGCTGCGGATATTGATGATCATGATAAGAACTCGCGCAAATTTCCCGATGTTGAGATCTGCGAAGCTTTGGAGTCCGATTACGACTCTACGCCAGGAATCGATACAGATTTTAGGGTTTTGATAGCAGCTCGGTATATCATTGTCGCTGGAGAAAAGATTAGAGATGACAACGTTAAGTGGTGGGATGAGCACGTTTCAATTTGGGAAAAGAAATTAGAGGAATTCGAAAATTGGTATGAGAATGGCTTCCCAGAAGTCATCCCTCGTTATGAGATACCACCTGGTGAGAAAGAACTCATCGGCACAGGGGATTTAGGAATGGATGTTTTATCATCTGTGAAAACTGCAAGGAAAAAGTTGAAGGAAATGCAAGGAGTCCTCAAGCAGGAAAGCAATGAAGACTTAGCTGAGGAAAAGGATGAATAAGTCACGAGACGGACTTGGATCCTTGATAGAAGTAAACAACAAATTCCTGAACCACAATGTTTTTGCAAAGATATTTTGAGCATACTAGCGATGAGTATATATATAAATTAATCTATTTACAAGAAGTATTTGAGAAGAGGTTAGAAGCATAAAGCTAATTCCTAAATCATAAAGGTATCATTAAACATCCATCTACACCGATTTTTTATATCTATAGAACAATTAAGCAACAGCACTTCCTGCGAAAGCGTCACTGATTTCAGTAACGTTCTTCTCCAATGCCAACAAAATGCCGAGCAAAACCTTCGACTTCTGAGGGTTTAAGTATCCAGATGCGATATGCAAAGCTGTCTCACTGCTGATATCAGAGTAAGGAACTTCTCCATTTGGAGCACGAGTACTTTGAACGACGGGGATGTTCAATCTGTTGATGACATCTTCGATGGCGTAGTTGAAGGATGTGCTTACACCTCCTGCACCAGCACCGGCAATCTAGTAGAGTTGTTAGTTTGAATGTTTCTGGTGAAGAAGAGAGGAACTTACAACTATGCCCTTGGCACCACTAGAAACAGCATTGTAGAGGGTATCGTTATGCATATCTTGATTTGAGAATAAGATATCCACTCGAGGAATCTCGGTTACATTCGAAATATCGTATGCAGTCTTTCCAGTGGGTTCAACTGGTGGGTAGAAGAAATAAGGAGTATTTGAGATGAGTGTACCCAAGTTACCCATCTCGATGGCTTTGAATGTGTCCATAGTATTGGCATTTGTCTTGGAAACATAGTATGCGGAGACGATACGATCATTCAGAACAACCAAAGCTCCACGACCCACAGCCTTAGGACTAACACCCACAGTAATGGCTTCGAGAAGATTGAAAGGTCCATCTGCTGAAATCGCGGTGGAGGGACGCATGGATCCAACGATGACAACCGGCTTGCCACAGTTGACGGTAGCATCCATGAAGAAGGCGGTCTCTTCTAAGGTATCTGTACCGTGGGTAATAACTGCACCACTCATGGTATCATCATTGCAAATCACATCGTTGATTTGCTTTGAGAGGTCGAGAAGAATGCTGGAGGTCACATCTTCACTACCGACATTGGAGATTTGTACCCCAGCAACGTTGGAGACGTTGAGGACTTCTGGAACAGCGTCGAGGAGAGTTAAAATCCCCACGGCACCTGCAGTATATCCCGTCGTTGCTGTGTTACTACTACTAGAGCCTGCAATTGTACCACCTGTATTGAGTTAGCATATATTCTAAGAAATTGACAAGCGGATTGCCATACCAGTTGCGAAAACAGTGATGTTTGGCAGGCTTGCATTCATCTGAGTGAAGTTAAGTCCATTGGAGTTGGTGAAGACAAATGGACTCGTATCACGCTGGTAAACCACTGGGGAAGCAGAAGCAAATGCTGCGAGAGCAGAAACGGACAAGAAACGTGAGAACATGACGAATTGAAGGATGTTCTTCTGAATATGGAAGGATGAAGTACCGACTACAAAAGAGGAAACCACGGTCTCTTTATACTCATCGCCGACATATCTTGATGTCTCACCGGGTGGAATTTTTCAACTTGTCGCCAAGTATTTTACATGATAGCTTAGTGCATCATTGCCAGACTTAGCAACCAAGTGTTTATCTCCATCAAACTAATCTTCCAATGCCAATAATATTATCAAATCATGCGTCCGATGATTATCCACACGGTATCGCCTGGGATACGAATTGACTCCCGGTCGTGAAGAAAAAGGCTCATTGTATAAATCGTGGGGTTGGTACCTGATGTTCAGAGAAAACGAAGGGGGAGTGGGACAGTGGGATGCGGGTAGATAGTCTAGTGACTAGCGGAGAGGGGCATCTTCAGGGGATACGCCAACAACTCACTCAACTACCGACGAATAACCTTGCCAAGTCACTCTTCCCTATCGGATCTCGGACGCTCCTAAAATATCCGGCGCACGATCCAACAACCATGATGATGGGCGGGGCGGTAATTGTCACCAACCTTGATATCCAGGCTCGCCAGGCTGTTGTTTGCTGCCGTTCGTTGCACGCATTGATCTCGCTTCTTCGACGGTGTATTACGATCAGACCGATCATCCAAACTTTACATCTGGGGACGAGGGAAAATAACGGGAAGATTTCCGATACCTTTACATCGGCACGCCTGTCGGTGTTCAAATTGAATTTCCCAGACGTCATCGGCGTCTTATCATTTTGAGAAAACAGCCATGATTAGGGTCATGTTCTTCCCCGTGAGCTTCAATGGAGAACCCGGAACGGTTAGATAACGCATAGCTTGGTCGTATCCTTATCGAGATTGATAACCATTTTGTGAGGAATTTGGAGTCCTATCATGATACCAGTGAAATAACAAATTGGTCAGTACAATAACATCAGTTCATTATTGGACTGAAAGTGGGAGTGGGAGAATGGAATTCTTATCGTGCCAATAGCGTAGCTGGCTTGGAGGGGTTAAAGACGGAGCTAGATAAAGAATATAAGCCACCTTGTGAACTATATGAGATTGTGAATACCTCATCCTTACATCCAAGGTTGATGCTGATGAAGTGTTGAAGCTTCAATTTATATTATGTAATGCCGCTCTCAAGACTCGGTATCTAAGATGCTTCTAGACAAATTCAAGAATCTGCCAATTGTTAGCTCAATTGGAACAGGCTAGGCAATATAAATAACGATAATCAATGAGGCTACACTACTCATGATTCGTAAGTAGATTTGTCTTGGCCGAGAAAAAATCTTTAGAGCGAGGAAGCCTCAGAGAAGAGTAGTATTTTGAGCAGTAGATCAGTTCCGAGACGTCTTTTCTTTTCAGCCCGCGTACAAGTCTGAAATGTCAAGCTTCACACTTGATGGTGAGAGTTGGATGTATGGCGCAGTCCATTTCGTAAGAATATGAGCTGTGTCTATTGTCAGCGTAAGCCTCGCTGTTTGAGTTCTCGATTCAACATAATGCAGCTGTTTGCTTTGGTTATTTCGTGTTCTCGCATGTATTAACGAATGTGCACAGTTATTCATTTGTTTTTGCACTTGCTGAAACAATTTTGCTCATTGTTTTTCGGATGTATAAAGATTGTGATGAAAGGGATATCAGAAATGAAGAGGGTGATGGCATGTTGTTGAGGAAAGTAATTGATATTGGTTGGATTAGTCATCCTTGTACCACCCCGGCGACGACATTGGAAGCTCACTGAGGAAAGATGCTACGTGGTTTAAGCATGAAGTCGGCATCACTCTACGGGATTATTGGAGGGGGGGGGGGGTTACAACTGGTACAATGACTGTTCCAGAGCTGTGTGTTTATCACGGTCAGACAGCGATTGTGGGTTTGAATATATCTTTCTTGCGTCTGCAGATTTCTACCCCAGCAGATGGATGGAGAACGACCGTATTCAACCTAGTCCTTCATCAAGAATCCCAACCCTTGAGTCAAACGGCCACGCATTGATATTCCTCGTTCTTGGATCTCAATGCACTACCCTTGGTGCCTCTCGACTGTGATATCATCTGCTTCCATAGCTTATGATCATTTATCGAAGGAAAGCGGACAACCCCATTTCCAGAAGCTCTATAAGCAATATCCATCCCCGTCTCTCCGTTTCGCCTCGATACCTAATGAACAAGAATGAGTATAGAGCCCGGTGCCCAATCTCGGGAACGAACCCTTCTCAATCTTCTATTTTGACGTGTATTGTTTCTTCGGGAATGCCATCTCGATTCGCGGAATTTTCACTTCCGGGTGTATCTCTTTCCACTTCTCGAAACCACTGCGAATTTCATTGACCGTGCGTTCATGATACTTCTTCGCGATATTGTTGCAGTACTTCCACCGACTCAATCGTTGCTCTCCGAACTCTTTGAGCGTCATTACCAACTTTAACTGAGGGTATACCACAGCCGTCCTTTCAATCGTCCTCCTTCCAACCACATAAGTAACAGATTCAACGACGGGATTGACGTAGAGGAAATGTTCGTACATATACTTCCAACGTCCAAATCCAAATTCTGGTGAGACAGCCAATGGCCTATATCTGGAATTGTGCGATGTAGGTAATCCGGGTTGAATAAAGCATTTTCGATCAGCTACAAAGGCGATATAACGAGCTTGAGAGCGCACGATCTTCTCTGTGCTACAACATTCGCAGATTTGTTGAAGCAAGAGGTGATTTGTACATGTGTATACAAGTGTATCCTTTACTGGGTTGTAGAACGAAGGATATGTTTCTCTACCGATCCCCGCAAACAAACAGGCGTAGTCATGAAGGTATAGTTGCTTGTAGTGCTTAAGATAAACCTCGCGAGAGTTGAGACAGGCGTAGTACAAGGCGGAGGGCTTTGGTGGTTGGAATGGCCCAACAGGATCATGGTAGACGAGTTGTCCTTCTGGAAGCGCTTGGAACCAAATTTCAAGCTGTACCTCTTTAGGGAAGCTTGAAAATTTTGTGAAGCACAAATCTATGGGGACTTGGGACTTTGATGAATCCATCATACACCAAGGTTGTTGATGGCTTTTTCTTTGACGATGGGAAGTTCAAAGTTCGAGAATGGTATTTCGAACTACTGATTAAGTGCTATTTGATTTTGTTTAAAAATAAACAATCTTGGCTCGGAATGACCCATTCCGACTGTCATTGACCTGATATTGTGAAGATTGCATTCACTTTGCTCAACCAATTTGCTCAACAAAGAATGTTTTCAAGAAAGCCCTTGAATTATCCTCAATTATTATTGATTAGCTAACCATCAAACTACTACCATCAGTTCAAACTTTTTTTCAGAGTTTCCAGAGCCCGTGAGAACTTTTTTGCACATGGAAAACGACTATGCATTTTTTCCATACGTAGAAGCTACATGTTTGTCTGATAATACATGATCATATGGTTTGATTTGGATTCTGGATTCTCTAGCAGACATACGCCCCTCACAGGGTGTTCAAAAGCCAGGAATGGTGGACTGAATGGAATACTTTATGTTTCAAAGCACTTCAATACTCCAAATGAATGCAACATCTCAGTCCATTTGAAGATTGAAAATGGTACTAGAACTTTGAAGCATCTCGTGATCGGGTTGCAATCAGGGACGACTAATAACTCTAGCTTCCCCTAATCAAAATTACAAAGAAAGGGTATAACAAGCTACAAGAAGATATCTAAGCGCACATCCAAGTAAATGATGGGCGCCATAGCATACCAAAACTCGTTTGGTTGCCTCAGATTGCCTGCTTCAAAGCACAGCAAATGATGAGCCCATTCAGGTAGGCATTTCTATATTTGATGTTGGCAAAATCAGCGGTCTGGTAAAGTGATCTTAATCGTGGTGAATGGAATAATTTATATTCACCTCTTGCAGTCTGATGGGAAATTCGGCTGATCCAGTGTGTCAACGCTTGACATCCCCTGAAAACTACCACTGCATGTCTCACTGAACGTTGGCACGCTTCAAGAAATTACGAAATTATTACTAAATTCATACAATGCCAAGAAACCGACCGCCGCACTCTTTTAGGGTCTCTGTTGAGGCTTGCAATTTTTTGGTAATGGATCCTTCGGAGAGTTATCATCTGAAGCACATATGTTTGTATGAGATATCAGCGACCTTGGTTTAATTCATGTACAACTCCATTGTCAAAAGTTTTTGTCGATAATTTCTTGTGGTCCATACTGCCGGATAAAGTTGCCGGACCTTGCAGATATGCTTATTTTTGGGATCCCATCTCGGCGGCTATTTCGAGATACTTAGCTACAGCAAACCCCTGCTTACACGTCAACTTAGAATTCAATTGGAGCGACTTGCATTACAAGGGGATATTTCCAAGACACCTTTTTCATTAGCTCGGGTGTTTGTGACTCCATCGACTCGGTTTTCATGACCCTGGTGGAGATCTCCCTCGGGACTCGACATCGTATCTTCAGACAACCGACGTCTCACCCCATATCCTGACCCTAATATCGAGTGGTTATTTCTCATCTAGTGATGATGCAAGATCAAGCCTATTTTATCTTCATTTAATCCCCACCCCATTTGAGGTACTCACTTGAAAAAAATGTAAATGCTTGGCATTCGTCTTTCATTCGTTTATATCAGTACAATAAGATCCCAAGTTTCTCACAATATTGAAGCCAGGAGTAGATCCTAGTTTTGTCCCTCTATCGATTCATTGATCTCATTGGGTTTTGTTGTTTTATGCTTGAGGTTGAAGCCGCCATGGCATCAAGGTCAGCACCTCCACGTGCCAGTGTACAGGTAGATGTTCAAGGTCTGCTTAATATGGATAACTAAAAACCTCACAACGAGCCGATAATTGGGCCATTTGTGGGCAGCTTTCGATCTTTCATACAAAACAAATGCTTCTTCTAGAGTATACACCCTTTCAACCCTTAATCTGAGCCCCATAATTTCAGATTCGTGTTCCTGGTACCTTATATCCAATAGAGACATCGCTTAAATGGTTCGCGAACGCTCAGGAATCCCAATTTGTGTCCTTTGTATTAATTTCATACCATTTGAGTGATCCGCGACATCACTTAGCGTACCCAATTACCGCTGGCTTAAGGAGGAGGCCTATCTGAAGGGCCGCAGACTTGTGTCAAGATCTCTTCTACAGTGGCGGCATGCTTGTAAGTTTTATATAAGACAACAAGAAATCCCTTCAATTTTTGCTATCCTTCAATTCAATCTTTCTTTTCTTCCTCAACACAGCAGGCTGTGTCTCTTCACTTCGGCCGCTTATCTGTATTATTATCGATTTCCAAAAAAATCTTTTCGCCATCAACAATACCTTACTTTATCCTATAACAAAACTATTATCAATTAACATCCACACATCATCATGTACACTCCATCTATAATCATTGGTCTTCTTACCCTTAGCCCACTTATGGTGGCTCACGGAAAAATCGCAGTTGTAACTGGGAATCTTGGTGGAAATGGTACTGCTCTAGGAATCAAAGGAGCTGTTGTTGCAGATACTGGGTCAAATTCCAAGACAGAGCTCGATACTACAGTATTCGACATTGGTAGTAACAATTGCGGACAAACAGAGGTATTAATCTTACTCCAAACCCCGTATGGCAATTATCAATTAACAATTCAAAGGCTGCAGGAAGAAACAAAGCAGAGTCCGGTGTGACTAAGTCGATGGCTCTTTCGGGTAGCACACTTCCACAAATAAGTACCGATAATGCATCTATCTCGGGTACTTTCCATATTGTGACTTCCGACGGTGCAGGTGTATGTATATAACTTTCCTTGTCACCAAGAAGTATAATCGCTAATAAATAAATAGCCTCTTACAGCGATGGTTGACACTACCGGAAAAGGCGATTTTTCAAATGCAGTCAAGGCCGTGGTGACTACCCAAATACCAGGAAAAAAGGGTAACATAAGGAAAAGTAAACAAACAAGATGGGAGCGAGCTATGAGAAGCATTGGTTTGATGAAAAGAGCCTCTAACATCAACGAAGACTATGTGAGACATTCCGTCCCTTCTCATTCATTTTCTTAATATTTGCTAACGAAGTGTATAGCCATTCAGTGTAGATATTCCGGCTGGTACAACTTGTACTGGTACTGTAGCAGGTCAATCCAATGTCTGTATGGTCAAGGTTGTGAACCCATCGAATGCAGGACCTTTCGGAGGATGCGTCGCTGTTCAGCAATCTACGGGTACGAACGCAACGGCTTCTGTCAGGAGAAATCTTAAGCCCATGAAACTTTCAGTTTGAAAGTAAGTGGTGTTTTATGGCAAGTATTCAACCTCAAGGAAACAGAATCTTCGAAAAAAAGGAACCGGTAGTGGAGGCTCTACCCCGGATTAGTCAGGTGGAGCTAAACTTTGGGGACTAAAGCGGGGAACCATTCCGTAGGGCTGTACAAGTCAGATAAGGTTATCTTGTGTGTAACGTGATTTATCAGTGGCTCGGCCATATCAGTAAGTCGGCCACTGTTTTTACATACAAAATTCGTCTGTGCGTAGCCGTGCACTTTCTTCATTTAATAATATAATTTTATAAAATCTAAGAGTATGAAATTTAATTATATAATTATTATAAAAATCTAATTATTTAATACAAATTCGAATTATTATAGTAGTTATTAAAGGAATAGTTTTTTTGTAACGAAAATCGTGACAATTTCGATTTTTCTTAAAATATAATAGAATTATTTAAATAAAAATTAAATTTTCGAATCTTGAATATTTTATTACTATTTAATATTCTTTTTATTTTAGAAAACAATCATTTATTATTAAAATGTAAATATTGAAAAAAGACTAATTTTGGTGTATTTCGAAGTGGCCGATCCACTGATATGGCCGAGCCACTGATGAATCACGTTATATGAATCGATGTGTCAATGAAATGACTTTTCTCTACTTCCATGGTCTCAACACTGCTGAAGGTTAATGTTGTGATTGAAGCCACGAATTGTTCATGCAGCGGACCTCAATATACCACCAATGTACTCATCCAGTGGCAATGAACCTCGTTTGATTGGAGCGGACTATTCATGGATTCTGATATCGATAACAATGGTGGATCCAAAGACGTTGTACTCTAGTATCGTTCGAAGCGAGGTGGGCGGAAACGCAATCACAATCTGTAGATATCCGCCTGCGGTTCATAACATATACGTTCATCTAATAAGATTTCGGGTAGTTGCAACAGATCCAATTTAATACATTGCTGGATCTAGATCTATTTGACCCTCGGCATTTGTCAACACAAAAAGTCAGCATAATCTATTCCAATGCGTTATCGCCGGTTCATCACGTGTGAAGCTCCGATGAAGCTATTACGAGAAGCGACAAGATAACAGCTGCAATCCTTCTTCCATGGCCAGATAAGAATTCCTCTACTCATTCGACACTCAATCTATATGCATCTTCACGTCAACCAACAAACTTCCTTGATTTCCTTTTGCATGTCTATCTATGGGTTTAGAAATGCCTCAATGGTATCTTTCAAGCTTGCTCATGCATTTTTGGCGTCAAACGAAGCTGCAAGAAGCCTCAGCAATGCACATTTCCACCCCCGTGTTCCATTGCTTGTATATCTTTGGTTTCAAACCTTTGACAAATTTATGATGGATAGTTTCTGATCCCCGGCGTTTTTACAGTTCATAGATGAAGTACTTCTTACGTCCGATAATTTGTCAATTGATGATGATGTACCTGCGTATCTATGTAGGTTGATTTGTGCTGCATCTTTTCTCCCTTTCTTGCTCTATATCCGGATCCAAATGTTCTGTCATTGTATCTTGTTAATCGGTGGCAATCCCGATATCAGACATGCATCTCAATTCCCACACCAAATAGGCAGTGATGCTCAGTGGTTATTCCCCATCCCACCTTCTCATTTATCTCATATTTTATCTTCACTTTCGTGAAATGGGCCAGGAGTAAACTTGTTCTTCGTTTGCTTTTTTCTGTAGATCTGCTGGTACTCAATAAATTGGCTGTATACGATGAGTGACCAAAACGATTCCAAGTCATTATGGCTTCCGAAAGTCTGCCAATCTTCAGCAAGCACCTCGCCAACCTCCAGTCCTCCAAACGAACAATCTTCACTTCTCCCCCGGTCTCCCGAAGTAGGAGAGACTTGCGAGCTCGAAGACGATGGTACAACTCCAGCCAAAAGATGGCTTGCCGAATTCCTCCTGCTGTTACGAGGTTCAGTTCCCGTTATCCTCGCATACGCATTGCAGAACTCTCTCCAAACAATCTCGGTTCTGATAGTTGGACGGCTAAGTCCTGAAGCTCTAGCAACTGCGGCTTTCAGTTATATGTTTGCAATGTCTACAGCTTGGCTTATCGCTCTTGGTGGAACTACTGCTCTGGATACATTGGCATCGTCGTCTTTCACTGGAAGTAAAAACCCGCACGATTTGGGTATATTGTTACAGCGAGGTTTCTTTGTTTTAACTGCGTTTTACATACCGGTTGCTATACTATGGGCTTGCTCGGCTCCGATTTTTAGATTGTTGGGACAGGAAGAGTACATTTGTGTGGACAGTGCTAGGTTCTTGACTGCGTTGATTCCAGGGGGACTAGGATATATCTACTTCGAAGCTATGAAGAAGTATCTACAAGCACAAGGTATTGCTCATTACTACCCACTCTCCTATCTCCAGGGCATCTAAATTATTTATACAGAGATCATGCGGCCAGGCACTTACGTCCTTCTAATAACGTCCCCTCTCTCCGCCGGTCTCAACTATCTCTTCATCCACACCTTCAATCTAGGTCTGATCGGTGCTCCGCTAGCGACCGGTCTCTCCTATTGGCTCTCCTTTCTTCTTCTCGTCCTCTACTCCCGCTTCATAACCGGACATCAATGCTGGGGCGGCTTCACCATCCAATCACTTCATAACCTCGGAACATTTTCCCGTCTCGCCCTGCTCGGTGTCATACACGTCGGCACCGAATGGTGGGCTTTCGAAATCGTCGCCTTGGCTGCCGGTCGCTTAGGTACTATTCCCCTCGCTGCCCAAAGCGTCATTATGACGACCGATCAAGTAATGAACACAATACCCTTTGGTATTGGTGTAGCAGCCAGTTCACGCGTTGGAAATTTGCTAGGAGCGAGAAACGCAAAAGGGGCAGCTAGAGCGGCAAATGTAGCGGCTTGGTTGAGTATGATTATGGGATTCCTGGTTTTGATCGTTCTCATGAGCGTGAAGAATTTCTACGCGAGGATATTCAATGATGATTTGAGGGTTATCAAGTTAACAGCGGAAGTCATGCCATATGTTGCTTTATTCCAGATAGCAGATGGACTTAATGGGAGTTGTGGAGGGAGTTTGAGAGGTATGGGGAGACAGCATGTTGGTGCCGCAGTCAATTTTGTAAGTTATTATTGCGGTGCGTTGCCGCTGGGTATCTGGCTAGCATTTCATGGGTGGGGATTAGGAGGATTGTGGGTGGGTCAGTGTATTGCACTTTACATCGTAGGTGCGTTGGAATGGATTATTGTCGCGTGGAGTGATTGGGAAGGCGAAGTGAAGAGGGCCTTTGGGAGAATGGAGGTAGATGACCGGATTGAGGCTGGAATTGGTGGATTGGGTGAGAGGGAGGAGATATAATGGATTTTCAGCCTCGTAAGAATGATGGGCTTGTGAAATTATCACAATAATCATACATTAATTTTAGATGGAGATGTCATGTTGCATAAAAGCGCTTCCAAAAGCTTAAATAGTCCTAAAATATTCATTGAAAATTATTTACCCGACCTTGTATTCCTATGGTTGAAAACAATGTCTTTATATGGCTTCAGAGGGCGCTGGAATGCATCTTGAAGATGCTGTTGACAAGTATTTTCTGTGTTGGGAGCTGGTAATTGTTGTCCGGTCTACCTACTCCCTATACAGCCGACTAGCTACATTCTTGTATATTGTGATACAGGCGTGTTGTAAAAAGGATCTTCTTGATGTTGACTTTTCTTCCTTCACGATCAATTCAATACTAAGCGAGCACCATGCACATTACTCAAAACATTATACAACACAAGAGACTATAAACATCAGAATGGTATTTCAATTGATGTGTCATAAGCGGGCATGGCAGCATATCCATTCCCCGTTCAATCGGCTAACATGTCCATCCACCCACAATAATTCTCGCTATGTAACACTACTACTACCACTACTTCATAACTTCACGACTCCCGCTATCGCTATCCATGACTCCACCCGCTCGCTAACAGCAAACATAAGTTTCGATCCAATGCAGAATACCATCCCACTACCGTACGTCCACGCGAAAGAGATATCCATTCGTTCGTTGTTCCAATCGAAACATCAGGGGCCATTATCATTGAGAAAATACACCGTACCAAGACGAGAAAACTGAATCAGAGACCGAATGATCGAAAAGATCGAAATGCAAGAGGGTAAACCCGAAAAGCATAGCAGAGGCTCTAACTTGCAACCAAAAAAACCATGCCAACCAGATCAAAAGAATTGAATTGCCATCCCTAATACAAAAACATGATGTGAGAAGTCAAGCCGTGGCTTCTGAAGAATGAACAATGATATATCTTTTTTTTTCGCATTCGTAACCACAAGAGACAATAAAAATCAAACACTTTAGAAAATACGCATAAACTAGCTGGAGGCATTAAAAGAGACTATAAAGATGCGACTTGCAAATCGTGAATGCAAGCTGTGATGGGGGTAGTTGTAGCAGTCATTATTGTGTGTAATAAACTACACCTTGTTGCTGCGGGTAGTAGAAACCATCCGGGCTCGGTGTCATCATACCGCCCATTCCTACTACGCCCCCTACTTGTTGCATAGGATATTGTTGAGGTTGTTGATAGCCGGCTGGGAAACTTGGAACAGCTGGGATTTGCGCAGCATCATAATAATACACCATTCCATTGACTTCTTGAGCAACCAAGTTTTGAGGTGCTTGTGATGTCGAAGCTTCACTGGACTGAGGTGCAGGTGGATTATATGTCTGTTGTTGCGGTTGTTGCGCGGGTACAAAAGGAGTTGTACCAACTGTGGAAGCCATGGGTGCATTAAAGGTTTGAGGGTAATAGTATCCTTGTGGAGGTTGCAAAACGGGGTAAGTTTGTGGGTAATAGTTGGAGGCTGGTTGTTGATAAGGGTTGGGTTGGAAAGCCGGTGCATGGATGGCCCTTTCTGGAATTTGTGATAACGGTGTACCAGTTGAAGCTTGGCTTGGATAGGATGGTTGGCGGGAATGTTGAGCGGTGTCGTGCGAATAACTGTTTCCATTGATTTGAATGGGAACTTGTTGATGGAATGGCTGTTGGCTTTGCTGGGGAGGATTGAATGACATGGATGCTGGTGATTCAATGTCGGCTACAGAGACGGTCTTCTGAGGCCGAGGTTGATGCATTGGAATTGCGTTTGGACGGTTTTCCCGAAGAGTTGGCTTCTGGGGGAGAGGATAGGTTTGAGGTTGTGGGACATTATCGAGAGATGAGACTTGTGAAGATCCATTGACTGCTCCAGACTCAGGAGCCTGAAACTGTTGAGGTTGTGCAGCTTGGCTCGATGGTGGTAATTTGACCACAGGCCTTGATGAATCCATCGACATTTGTGGCCTTGACATTGTTGATCCACTGGGTGAAACAAGCGTTTCTCGATTGACTTCTCGTGCAAGAGACGAACGACGACTCATGGCAACGCTTGGAGTGTAAGTACTTCCGTAAACGCTACCACCAAAAACGCTTGTACGTCTCGAATAACCACCGACGGATCCAAGGCCAGCTCTGCCTCTGCCACGTCCACCAAACCCTTGTTGATTAGGCCGCATGGCTCTTGGGATGAATATGAATGATCTATCGACAGCAGGGAATATGTAACGTGGTGGATGGTCAGGTAAGGATATTCGAACAGGTTTATCTCGACGAAGTGGTGGTCGATGGTCAGGTAGACGCGTATATTGCTTCACTGGAATTCCAGGAAATAACACAGGGTTTTCCATATCTCCAAAGAACACACGAATTTGTACATTTCCAATGTGCTTCGTGGTGGAAAGTGATCGATTGAGAGGTGCGGATTTTGTAGCTGGAGCTGGTCTTTGGGATCCATTTGAAGCTCCATTTGTAGATGTTGGTACGGGTTCAGTGATTACTTCGTGCATATCGTGTGCCCATTGAACGTCGGTAGGTTCCAGAGGTTGTGAAATGTGACTATAGAACGTTAGCAAAATTACAAAAGCACGAAAGAGATGATGATGATATACTTGATAGGTGCATAGGGCCCTCCAATACCGGGCCGACCCCGACCACCTCTGCCCCTGCCAAATGGCCTAAAACCATTCGCCGCAGGACCAGCATGACGATGGTCGTGCATAAAGAATGCTCCTCTATTTGGCACAAACGCTGGATCCGCATCTCTCTTTTTCTTGTATTCCTCATGTTCTCTCCTCCGTCTTTCATGAGGCTGTTCTTGTTGTCGATCCATTTGAGCAGTAGATGTTACGATAGCCGGTGAGGGGGTGTCTTTGGTCTCGTCTTCTCGAAAGTCCTCAAATTGCACTGTTTGTACCGGTTCAGAGCTTTTGGGTCCGTTAACCATCATTTCCATATCATTGGCCCCATTTATGAACTTTGAAGCTTCAGTAGTGCCATTGCTAGCTTTTGCTGGTCCGCCGTTCAGCTTGGATCCATTCCCATTCATCTTGTTCGAATCGGAGGTCTCATTGTTTGCAATGCCGCCAGTGATAGGTTCGTCGCCCTCGTGTAAATCTTCATCCTCACTGATTATCGAGCCTTCAGATAAAGAGTCATCGTCAAGTTCGGCAATGTCTTGAGCTCCTTCATCGTCGCCCTCGTCCTCAACCCGCCTTCGTCTTGCAACCAAATCTCTGCGTTGGCGGGAACCCATGGCGAAGAGCTATTGAACGTGTCGGCTGAGTTTTGACGGGTTGATGGGCGATCTTGGGAAAGTTGTCAAGGGAAAGAATTCGTGACAGATCATGCAGTGGCGTCCAAAACGGGGTATGATGCAGCGCCCGCGCTCAATGAAAAGTTGTCTGTGATAGCGAGCGGGATCTACTTCTATGTTGTGATGTAGAGGAAATTGTGAAAAGGCGAAACCTGAACACCGGGCTTGTATGTGTTGAGATTAGACGAAGGTATGATGTGGTTGATAGCTCTTTACTTGTGTAGAATTAAGCATTAAAGTTTATCAGAGGCTGAAATCCAAGATAGGTTAAGGTTACCTTGCGCTTTTCCATTTCTTCGGTGGAAGATTCGATTGAAGACCGACAATCCATGGCATTAGTAAGCACTCGACCAAATGGTGAACGGTGAACCACCTCACCCCCAGGCAAAACCTGGGGCAAGGGAATGATTGATTCTCAAACGACCGCCACCAACCATCTACGCAGTGTCTTGTCTAACTTTTACTATTTATACAGCGTCGTTGCTATCCCCACGAGCAAAGTTATATCCTCAGCGCGGCCATAGACCAGCATCGCCTCCTCGTATAAGAAATCGCGATTCATACTTAAACCTCCTCCAATAGCATGGGACCGTACACGTCCAGCATAAAGACGGGCACTTGAACCAACACATTCATGCCTAGTCGGTACTCTAGAACATTCTGGGCAAGGCCAACAACGAGACGTTGTTGTCAACATGAACACGCCTACTGCACAAATTTGCAGTTCACCGTCGAACTTCCAAAGTATGCATGAAATAGCATGGCGGAGGATTGGTAAAATGTTGGAAGAAAGTGTTGAGATCCGATATACCCAAGTATCGTGTCATGTTTCCTTCTGAGAAAGAGGCCACAATCCCAGCTTGCTGTGCATTGAAAGTCGCACGTGTTCATTGTTTGTCGTGTTTCAACCATTTCTGCTACACTTTCATGGTTTTGATCAAGCTTTGCGAGCTTTCTCAACCTCATGCATCCTGATGCATCCCGTTCCCATTGTTGAAAGAGATTTCCCCATTTGGTATTTCAGGTCACGTGCTACATGTTTGGAAATGGAGCTAACTCCCGAACCGAAAACGGCATTGCCGGTTACGGTTCCATTCTTCCTTCCAAGGTTGTAGTAATCATCGTCATCGTTCTGTTTAGTCATGTTTTGTGCGTATCTAGTTAGCTTAAGTCCTTGTTGACTTGTAAATCCACTTACTAGATGAACTCAACTGGAACAATGAATTTTTTATACACTTCGTATGTATTATTGCTTATTTCATCTACTAGCGATATAGTCACATCCTCTACCGAAGATACTTTTCTGCACGACACACTGTATCTGGTTGACCGTGATCCAGACTAGTCTGGCAGATGAATAAGATGAAACTTGGAAAGTAGACAAATCCATATCGATTGTTTAGACATCTAATTTGCGGAGGTAAAATATCTGTAGGAATTGTAGCCCGTAATTAGCTTTTACTTTCCACTCTACCTTCCAATTAAATCTAACCTAATCTTTTCCACTCCAGCTGGAATTTCACAATAATAATAAGTCTACATCCGACGTCTTTTTTCAGGCTACAATGATAGTTTCTACTTCCCTGGCGACCTGGCCTTCGGGCCTCAACTTGCCTCTCCGTCATTTTTATCAAAACTACATTTGATATCATCTCTTCGCTCCACATCGACCTCCATAAATTCTCAACTGGGAATTTAATTCAAGATATCATGAGACCGTTCCTTTCGAAGCTTTTAAGTCAATGTAGTTCGAGGGGTATGACCTTTGTCCACCTTTTCTTTTTGCCTTGTGCATCCCTCGATATAGAACTTGTTGTTGAAACACCAATGCTGATAGCTAGATTGAATATCTCCTAGCATTTCTGAACATAAAAATTTAGATTCGACAAACACAAAGCTTCATTTTTTAGAATCGCAGTTCACCTTGCCCTGGATATCAAAAACTTTCTGTGTTGTTTCTATATTTTTCTAATACCGGATGATACAAGTGATTTGTCCAGCATTATACCAAGCCAGTCGAAAGTGGACTTGGAGGCATGTAAGAAAGTTGTGACTATCATCTTGAAGAGAATGGGCAAACTGTTAGGCCATCGGGTAGACTCATCCAAAAGTCTATGATGGGATATATTCTCGTAAGTCGGCAGAATCTAGCCAACTGCGTATCTGGAAGATTGAGAAATTATTCTCAGATCTTTTGTCACTTACAAAACAGGGTGTGGAGTGTGGTATTGACTTCTATCAGAGACGTGTGAATTCGAAATAATATTTGTTCCATATGGAAGCACACATCATAAGGCACAATCCAAAGACTTTAAAGGCGATCGCCCAGTCCGTCCAGTCATCAGGAGTAAGGGTTGAAAAAGTCCAGACGGGAACTCGCATATTTTGACATCTTCGGTGTAGGTATACTGAGCACTCAAGTTATAGTTGACCAATCCTGAGAGTGACTTTACTTTTTTAATACAGTCTTGATCCTCTGAGCCACTTTTAAAGATTACCCTCTTCTTAACTCGGTTTACATGGCGCTGTTCCCGTCGCCAAATTATATACTTGTACTGCTCCTGTTCATCCGGATCCAGAAATTGACCGTCAGTTTTGGAAAGAACCTCCGGATCTCCAAGCTACAATCCGGAATGATTAAATGGTTCAATTCCGGGTTAAAATTACAAAAGATTGCCAGGGATTTCGTACCTTTACGGGCCAGGGACTGAGAATTAACATTCGCCTTCCCAAATCTAATAAGCCTAAGGGTCACAAGAACGGTTGTGATGTGTGAAATAAAGAACAGGAAATAGATCAATAACCATTTTTCAGCTCATAAAAAGAGTATTGGGTATCAATTGATGATTCTGTGGTTTGTCTCAGAAGATCTTGAAAACAGCATCGACACCAAGACGAAATCTCATGCTGCTGTGGACAAACACCGGTACTTTTTCGCTGCGCATAATCATTGTAAAGTATCGAGGCGAACTTCATATTCACTCGTTTAATCATTTCAAATTAAAATTCAATTGATGATATTGATACATGATGACATTGATATACTCACAAGAAACGAACCACTATAACACTCATCTCTCTTTTCTCTTGGATCACTTTGGCTCTCTCGTATCAAGTAGTAATTGCAGAAAGGTTGAGTTATCTCAGGTCTTCGGGAGAAGCAATCATTTCAGTATTTCCTTTCTCTCACTATCTTCACTATCTTCACTAGCTATACAACCGCAGTGAAATGAGGAAGAACTTCACAAGAGACGAGCTCTATGCCAATTACTTCTTTATTATGATATATGCGCATTTTTAGCCTCATTTCAATTGTACGGACATTCACCGACTAGTACTTCAAAAGTCTCGGATTATGATTTTTTACAAGTTCCAGATATAGCCAACTCGTATGCATATTTTTCGTTTCGGGATCGACTCACTTCTCTCATCTCAGGCATCAGATACAAGAAACGACAACTTGCAATTTCTAGTCCATCGGTACTTGGTCTTCATCCAAACATCTTAACCCTTGATACCTAAGCAGCTAGAAAAACCCAAATCATGAATGTGAACAGAGTACATTAAGAAGGTCGACAAAAGCAACTTCACTAGCGTACTTTTTAACTTCCCTCGCCTTTGAATCTTTTAACCCTTCTAAAAACCGACATTTGTTACATTTCTTCTTTGACCCTTACTGCTCACACCTTGGTGGATTGAAGCCTTGCTTGCATCTTGTTTTCATAAAAGTTGTTTAAGGTTTGGATAAGAGTCGATGTCTTCCAACAGCTTTGTTTCCGAAAGTTGCGTTTTGTCTAAAAGATATCCGTGGCGGGTCAAAGACTCCTCATCATTTTTGCACACCGTCGATATGTATTTCTCTAATCCTTACGCTCGCACCGAACTGCTATGTTCCAGAGATTCAGCGAAATCATCATCCATCTTCAAGCAGGAATGACCAAACTCACCAACTTTCTTGTAGGAGGATTGTTGTTTACCAGATATGTCCAAGGAACCTGCAGAAACGGAAAGTGCTTTTTATATTCCGGATCCGCTGTCTCATTCTAGCAAGCGTAAAGATACACTTATTAACCGTACTTTCAATTTTGTATTGACATGCATTCCGATACTAACAAATATCTTCAAGGTGAAAACATGATGGAATGAAGAATTCCAAGAGTACAAAAAACAAACGTTCTCAAGTCCTCCGTTACAAAGGCCTTGATCCCGGACTCCGAGACAGAAGAACCCGATTCAGTTCAGAAAGGTGCGCCTTGTGGTAAGATGCAACGTCAAGACCAACATTCAAGATCCAAAGGTATATTCAACCATATCTTCAGTCAATACACAGTGTCTACGCTTTTGATGCAATACTAACATTGCATTTCTAGTGGAAAAAATTCCTGATGTAACCATAACGGCTCCTCCTTCGGAGAATATCAATATGAGCTTGGATATGTCTACTGGTTCTTCAAAGGGCACGTTTCTCACGGGCTTCGCATTTGGAGGCTGAGACCAGACAAAGCTAACCAATACACAGAGCCACACATCACTTTGACGATTCCACCTGCGTTCAACCAATACCATGTTACTATCATTCCCGGCAATACCATTTCAAACTATACTGTCAATGGTGAAGCCGCTGCCTCTACACCTCGGCATGCAGTGGAGGAAATTTGATATAATATTGTCCGGGAACTTCTTGTGAATCCGACAGAAAGCGAAAGTCATTGAAGTGGGAATCGATGCGATGAATGTCAAGCGCATACGATGTGCAAAGAAGCGGTCATCCTTTTTTAAAGGATTGGAAGTGGGGTTGTAGTCGATATGATCCCAAGGTTTATACGGAATATAAAAAGTACGTGGGCTCTTAAACATAAATTTAACACCAAGCTAACCCAAATTCCCAACACAAGTTCTAGACTATCACTAGTGAAGGAGTTCTTGATCACAAATCAGTTCAACACAAACCTCGATTCTGAACATTCAACATCACTCTTTCAAGCCTTTTACCATTTCTTTGGGTCTTCAGAATCAACATCTCCAAATACTACAATTATTTTTCTTGCACATTTGGGCAATCCAATTATGTGCGTGATTTTACTTGATTAAGCACCACAAGGACGTATCTCTAGTTCTACGCATCTTGTTTTTTTCTCAACAAAAGTATTCCCGACAGCCAGAGATTGAGTAGGACCTCAGTGACACTTTCTTTACTGGGTGATGTTACTTGGAATACGGAAATTGGCGGAGATTGAACCGTATCCGATGAAAGGAAGTTATGTTTAACTTGATGAACCCCCTTTCCTCAATTTGATGTACCTGGCCTAGTGCCTTTGCTCTCTTCGTGAATGTGAATACGCTAATAATAGTACATCCCAATGATATTGAAATGCCATCATTGCTAGGACTTCCGCATGTTATATACTACATATCAGATCATAGGTAAGACTTACGATACGGCTCAACGGCTCAACGGAATCCGGCTCTCCACCATCATTTATGCAAACCTCCCATGTCTCATCAAAGTTCAAAACCTACCCCAACCCACGTGTATGCCCCCTTCAAGTACTTCCACTCAAACTTCTTACATCATACTTGAGTCGTACTACTATAAACCAAACAATCAGGCGTAAGATTATCAGGGCTTCCCAGAATCCTAGAGTCAGCTTCCAAAAGGATTCGAGGACTAACCTCATTTGATTTTCGTTTAGATGTGACTTTAAGGTTAATTGGAGGTTTTGATTGGCTTTGGGTGTACGAATGGATATTCAATGAAATGAAATATTGATTTTGGATGACTTTTAATGTCAAAAGAAAAGTGTGCGGTGAAAAGCTGGGAGACTTTCCATGGCCAGACTCTCCCAATGGACATTCTAAGGGGTATTCGGAGATTGAGCTGTGGCGTAGTGGCGTTGAGGCTCACCACATGTGAAATTGAGCCAAATCGAAGCACGTCACGTGCAGCCGAGTCGTAGTGCAAAGCTAGTGCACCCCACATCTCTATCCACATCTCAACTCAACACAGCCTTTTACTTTTCTTCAACTCAATTGATGCAAGTAACCCACCATATACCACCTACATTCGTCCGACATAGATGGCATGGTACATCGGTACGAGGTTACTGCAATGTCCAATTAATCTATTTCGTTTTGTTTCTTTTCAATGACGGATCTGCATGTTCCCCTTTATCACTTGCATGAAGCGCTGTTTGGAAAATAGTTCTTGGCTCTTCATTTATTCGATGAACTTCTCCTTATCACCAACCTACGCCGCTCCCAACTTTTCTATTCAAAACAAAAAGCCCGTCGTAAACGAAATTGGATGAAAAGCAAGCGCGTCTATGTGCCAATAGGAAAAATTGAAGCGAGCTATTTGTTTCATTAACATCGGATATCGGTCATAGGTAGGCTTAGAACTTCGGATACAGTGGCGTTTCATATACATGAAACGGGGAAAAGCTAACGTTTTTCGGGTTTCCGTGGAAATCCGTAAAAAGTATCAACTACACCGATTGGTTCTCCTCCAAAACCGATCGCATTAACGGCAGGCATCAATCTATCCGATCTTTGAACAAATCTGCGGGGTTAAACTACTGTTCATTTCCAAAATTGATTAAGGATCTTGTTCAGTGGAGACAAATTGGCAATGTTACTCCATAATTCAATACTAGTGGACTCAAATAAAGTTAACCGACTCCTTTGGAAACATGAATATTGAGCCTTGTCATCTCCGTTGACATTTTATCCACTTCGTCAATCATTGCGATTAGTTCGCTTGTGATCTTTTTGCTTGTCAAGTTCGAAAGTGGCCATTCCTGTCATCCCTTTTGGTAGATTTCTTCTATAGTGTTTTTACCTTGATTGAACGTTCGGCGGTTGGCTAAGTGGCCAGAATGGGTTAGAAATTATGTCGCTCAATCTAATTCCCTGATCAATTTCTAAGAACTTTATTTTGAATAAGGTAGAATAGATCCACTACTCATCGACTCCTATGCTTACCTTTCAAGAATGAAGAAGTGTATATAAGGTGGTGAAGTACCTCGATGTATTAACTTTCTCATCATCACAGTCTTTGTACTTTTCTACATTCTTTTATTCCAGTCGCTCTTTCGCAACTCACATTCCTTTTTTTCACTCTACATTACTTCAAGATGTATTCCGCAGCTGTGCTTGCAACTTTCTCCTTCCTTCTCGGCGCCGGCGCTCAACAAGTTGGAACTTCAACCGCCGAAACTCACCCCGCCTTGACCGTTCAAAAATGTGCCGCTGGTGGAACATGTACCGATGAATCCGATAGCATCGTTCTTGATGCTAACTGGAGATGGCTTCACTCCACCTCTGGATCCACCAACTGTTACACCGGTAACACTTGGGATACCACTCTTTGCCCAGATGCCGCTACCTGTACCACCAACTGTGCCCTTGATGGTGCCGATTACGAGGGAACATACGGTATTACCACCAGTGGTGACTCCTTGAAGCTTAGCTTCGTCACCGGAAGCAACGTTGGCTCCCGTACCTACCTCATGGACTCTGAGACTACCTACAAAGAGTTTGCTCTTTTGGGTAACGAGTTCACCTTCACCGTCGATGTTTCCAAGCTTCCTTGCGGTCTTAACGGTGCTCTTTACTTCGTTCCTATGGACGCCGACGGAGGAATGTCTAAATACCCCACCAACAAAGCAGGTGCCAAATACGGTACCGGTTACTGCGATGCTCAATGTCCTCAAGACATGAAATTCGTCAACGGTACTGCCAACGTTGAGGGATGGGTCCCTGATAGCAACAGTGCTAACTCTGGAACCGGTAACATCGGATCCTGCTGCTCCGAGTTCGATGTCTGGGAAGCCAACTCCATGTCCCAAGCTCTTACCCCTCACGTCTGCACTGTCGACTCCCAAACTGCTTGCACTGGTGATGACTGTGCCTCAAACACTGGTGTCTGTGATGGAGATGGATGTGATTTCAACCCATACAGAATGGGTAACACCACTTTCTATGGAAGTGGAATGACCATTGATACCTCCAAGCCTTTCTCCGTCGTTACCCAATTCATCACTGATGACGGAACTGAGACTGGTACCCTTACTGAGATCAAGCGTTTCTACGTTCAAGATGATGTCGTCTATGAACAACCAAGCTCTGACATCTCTGGTGTTTCCGGTAACTCCATCACTGACGACTTCTGCGCTGCTCAAAAGACTGCTTTCGGTGACACCGATTACTTCACCCAAAACGGTGGTATGGCTGCTATGGGTAAGAAGATGGCTGATGGTATGGTTCTTGTTCTCTCCATCTGGGATGATTACAACGTAAACATGCTCTGGCTCGACTCTGACTACCCAACCACCAAGGATGCCTCTACCCCAGGTGTTTCCCGTGGATCTTGCGCCACTGATTCTGGTGTTCCAGCTACCGTTGAGGCTGCTTCCGGATCTGCCTATGTCACTTTCTCTAGCATCAAGTACGGACCGATCGGATCTACCTTCAAGGCCCCAGCCGATAGCTCTTCTTCCGTTAGCGCTAGCTCAAGCCCAGCTCCTGTTGCTTCAAGCTCTAGCTCTGCTTCAATTGCTCCAGTGTCATCTGTTGTCGCCGCTATTGTTTCTAGCTCTGCTCAAGCAATTTCTAGCGCTGCCCCAGTCGTTTCTAGCGCTGCCCCAGTCGTTTCTAGCTCTGCTCAAGCAATTTCTAGCGCCGCACCAATCATTGCTAGTTCTGCTCCAGTAGTTGCTAGTTCTGCTGTTTCTACCAAGTCCAAGTGTAGCAAGGTCAACGCTTCAAGCACTCTTAAGACTTCAATTGCCGCACCAGTTACTACCGCTACTTCCGCTGCCGTTGTTGCTACTAGTTCCGCTTCCTCTTCAACTGGTTCCGTTCCTTTGTACGGTAACTGCACTGGTGGAAAGACCTGCTCTGAGGGTACCTGTGTCGTTCAAAACGCCTACTACTCTCAATGTGTTGCTTCTTCTTAAGAAGTTGCAATACTTAGAGTATAGATGGTTGTAGATATTGTTCACTTTATGGGCAATAGTCTGGGAAAAGAGTTTTAAGTTCAGATTTTGTATATATTAGCCATTGGCGTGGTATATAGTTTTTTGGTTGGTTGAAGATTCATTAGAGATTTAGGAAAATTAGAAATATAAGACATGTGTTTTCATAGAATTTTTTAGATTATTCTTGGATTTGGTGATTTCGTGATATAATGTTATGCGACTTGGGTTTTGTTCTTTTCAAGTTTCCACCTGAAGTACTCGAGACTTTAGGTTGTCTCTCTATTTCTGTCTTCTCTGTTTTGTGCAATGTGGGAGGTTGTGGATATATTTTTAAGGGTCAGTGGATGGAGATTGATAGGGTATTTAAGATTAGATTCTGATATCAAACAATTGAAGAATGAAATAATCGAAAAGATCGAAAGTTGAGGAGTGTTCCATCAGTCCCTACACCCACTGGTGGTCCTTCGCGATGAGTGAGGTATGATATTCGATATGCTAGGCTTAATGTGGTTAAGTGGATTCTGAGATCACTGAGTTTAGACGGTGATACCTAACTTTTCCTCACCTCAAATTGATTTTCAAATACTCTATTACATGGACACGATGGCCTGATATCGCCACAATAATTCAAATCCACTCAATCTTCAACAAAGTACCATTTTTACAGTATCTTCTCTATATTTATATTCGGCTTTCTATACACTATCTCATTGTCGGCACACTATTGCCAGCTTAGTCGATCTGACGATCTCACAACGACAGGTTTGGACAGGTTTGGATAGCCGCGCCTTCTACTTTCATCAGTTCGAGTCTATCAACTGATTGTTCCTACTGTGAGTTTTTGTGCCGCTTTATAATTTTGAGTTTTTATCTTTTTCGTTCAAATCCCAGCTAACAATACATCGTGGGTAGATCGTGTGTATCAAGAGCTGAAAATATTGCGACATCTTGTCAGAGATCGACTTCCAATCATGGGCATCTAGAGTATGTACAATCCCTTCTCGCAAATTTTTCTGGATTGCCAATTCTATCGAAGGAGCTAACTATTTAATAATTCAATGGAACCATGTTATGGACTGTGGTGAGTGATTACTGTTCATCATGGCCGTTGGCATTTTAGTGGCAACTTCAAAGATATAGCAACTTCAATACTAGTAATAACACAACCTTCAACTTAACAATTCCTTTGGCTTTCATTGTGCATCTTGAGTTGTGATGGTGAAATTCCGTCTATGGAACGACGTAAAACTTCCCATCAATGGCACGATGTAAAACCCGCCTTCGACAAGTCTTATTGGCAACCAATTTGCTACTGGAAGTGTTCTGCACGACCTATGAAAAACGCGTCCTGGGTCGAGCCAGGAATATTCAACTGTTCAACTGTTCCTCTGTTATATTCTAGTCATGTTTTCCGGACAGGCTTCGACAATCATTACTGGCAACCAATTTGCTACTGGAAGTGCACACCACCTCCTATGGAAAACGTACCCTGGGTCGAGCCAGCGGATTTCAAATCTTCTTCTTATTATATCTCAGTCACATTTTCCAGGCATACTCCGACACGGCCACTTGGGTTCTGTTTAGGGGTGAGTTGTTCCTTCCTTTAGTTTTCCGATCGAAAAATGATCGTTTGTGGTTCCTTCTCGATATGGAATACCATTGATTTACATTGAGCATCTTCTAATCAACTGACAGTTTCAAACAAATCCTCTAAACTACCTGAGGCTGAGGAGCAGTCTGTACAATTTGACACAATTCTTCTGTTTTTCGTCAATCTTCATCAATCGTTCTTCATTTACATCACTTCGAGTTTATTGTTCAACGGCACTTTCACTTTAATCGGCAATAAAACCTGACATACGGTGAGAAACCCACGTCAATCATAATGTAAGTGAGCACTTGAATTTCCTTGAGTTTCCCTCACTTCTTTCTGGAGTTTCGCGATTCTTGAAATCAACTACAGCTGTGTCACTATCAAAGTACCTTGATTTAGAGAGAAATTTGTCTACGCCAGCGTACCTGTCTGCGGGAGTCTGCGGGAAGAGATATGGTCAGACTCGAGTCTATAGATTGAATGACATTGATTATCATTGCTAATATCTTCAAATGGTGTAGGTCTTCGCTTGCAGGTGGATCGGAGCCGCAGAAGCCAAGTGAAGGAACTTCGCAAGCTCATCCCAAAAATCCACAGGACAAGAAGTCCCAGCACGACAAGCACCAGCATAGCAAGCATCGGAACAAAAAACAACAGGACAAGAAGCCTAGAGACAGGACAAAGAAGCCAAGACATCCAGCAGTGTTACTAAAGAGAAAGCTTAAAAACGAAGCTTTTTATGCTAGAAAAGCTGCCGAAGCTGAAGCCAAAAGAAAGACGGAGGAAGAAGCTGATGGACACCTACTGGTTCAGAATAAGAATCCTGATGAGATGGATTTGGGTGAGCCTAATAATAGTGAGCATGCTGGTGAGTATTTTTCCATGATCATTTACAACCCTCCGCTAATCGAAACAGGAAACAATACTCAAATTAAGAACAAGCAACCGGAGATAATCGACCTTGTCTCCAGTGACGACGAAAGCTTAGAGATCAAGAAGGAACACCAACAGCCCTCCAGAGTTTCTACTTCTTCCAGTTTCGCGAATCGTCCAGCGTCTTTACCTACAAAATCGACGAAGTCCTCAGTCCTCTTGCCTGGCAGACTCACTAAATTTACTCCCTTGACAATCATACCAGGAAAGCCTCCCATCTTAGCTTCGTCCGTGTCACCAAGAATTTGTTCCGCGAGTTCATTAACCAACACTAGGAGCTTGTCTTCTGGTAAACCAAATCGGCCTACTGTTGAAACTGATCACATACTTGGAAACCAAGCGAAAGGAGCAGCCTCGGACACTTTATCTGGTCCAATACCCACTTATAGGACTATTTATGCACCTATCAATCCCTTAAGCTTCAAAGCAATCTCTCAATCTACCCGAGAACTTTTCAAGCACCAAATTCTTGTCGATGAAACTTTGGCTTGGGCTAACAACAGATTCACGAATGTGCCTACTCCCCTTGAGATTGACAATAGCATAAAGCATGCAATAGCAAAGAAATATAGGCAATCAGACGACGAGTTCTACTGCAAGGCTTCTTACCTCAAACAAAACGCAGAAATGCTCCACAAGGTTGCGGTTATCTTCGAAGTCAATTCCGCACTAAATCGTGAATCTTGCCTTCAAATCAAGTTAGCTACACGTTCTCCACAACATTTGAGATGTGAAGTCAACTGCAAATATCCATTTCTTCACCGACACGACAAAAAATGGGTCATGTATTTTCATGTTGCGATTTATTATGGTGTACAGCTACATCTAAACCGACTCGATATCAACGAAGTAGCATGGTTGCTCGAAAATCTTAGCATTTCGCACCTATGCGGAACAGAACTTTGTCTCGTCGCTACACACTTGATTCCCGAGATATTTAGTCATAGTTGGGATAGGAGAGCGTGCCACGAAATCGATTTTGCAAGTGAGTTTTATTTTTATATATGCGTCTGGTGAGATTTGCTAATGAAAACTAGAACCCTGTTATCATTTGCCAAGTTGTCTTACGGGTCAAAGAGTTAATAATCGCTTGATTCAATTCCGAGTTCCAGATCCACGTCCTGAGACTTGGTTCAATGTTTATAATGACGATTATTACGAGGCTCCTGATGAGTATGATTCCCGTTTTCTTGAAAGAAAATTACTTATAATTCTATTATGAATACTTACTGACATTACGTATTAGATTCAAAGAATTTCTTTATCCCATCATTGAAGATATCCCAGATAGATGGTGGAATCATGCTTCTCATTCCATCAATCAACAAGACTCCCGTCCTGATCCAGCCATTCAACCAAATTCTCGTCCCAATCGCCAAGTAGCAGTACGAAGAACTGGACATGCAGATTTTGTTCCCGATTCAGCCTTACACCAGCCAGAACGAGTATCTCAACATACAGGTTCCATTCCTGGTCCCGTCAATCAACAGTCAAGAGGCGTGGATATCGAATTAAATCTTGAGAATGCCTTACGTCATACCCAAAGTTATGTCACCATCAAACGTGATGAATATGAGCAAAATTTCGTAATGATCGATGTTCGAGGAAAACGTTGGTCAACTTTTGATGCTTTCAATGCCGACACAAATATCCTTCCCACGGCGGACTATTTGCCTTACAATTGCGTGAAGTGCAAGAACAACCCGTGGCATTTGTCACGGAGGGCACTTGTAGCTCATTATAGATCTGCCCACCAATTCGAGCTGGTTTTCTCAAAGAATAGCTTCTCCCAAACCTCGACTAATATTCTTCCATACCAATGTCAACTTTGCAAGAATATGTACTCCGATAGACATGTTCTCAAGCAGCATATTGTATCTAAGCATTTCTGCGCAAATGGCGAGATTCGCATGTGATGTTAGGTATATAATATTATCAAAGTCTTTCACTTCTAGCTCATTCAGTTTTGGGGTTGCAATTTGCTTGTATCTGAACGATAATGGACGATAATGGACAAGATAATGTGATGGAATGTGGTGGTTCTAGCTTTCATGGTGTTTTCATGTTCTTCCTTTTCTTTTGTAGCCTATAGGGTTTAAATTTCTTAGCTTTCCTATAACAAATCAAAATTACAATGAGCTTGACCGGCGAAAATCCTTACATGACTGCACTGCCCTATTTAATCAAGAAAAAAAAATCCGCACAATTTTGTGTGTGACTTGTGGCCCTAATTCAGGTTGCCGTTGCTAAGTGAATGAAGCTGATTTTTTTTCTCGTCTTCTTATCTTCACATTCAAATGTGTGAATCCTCACATAACTAGAGTACTCTTTTTGTTGAGGAAAAAAACATACGATTTCGGAATGATTTACGGCCTTAGTTTAAATAACCATTGCCAGGTAGCCGTTGCTAGCTCGTCGTCGCTAAGTGAACGAAGCTGAATTTCTTTTCTCCCACAACAACAATTCAAACAGACTCACGCGATCTTACCTAAGTCCCTTTCCATTGCAACCCACTTCAAAACTCCTTCAACCGCAATTACGTTCAACTCATAATTATTCATATTGATTTGAATACCTTTTGGCATTACCCACTACATTCAGTGATCATTTCTTCAAAGATGAAATACGAAAAGCCCGAGACTGCTGTCTTCAAATGCGTTGTTGATGAGCTTCATCTTCGCGTTTCTGAAGATGGACATTTCGATCTACCAGAAGGCGGCTTGTCTAGAGATATTAAGGACGAGCTTTCAGATACCACACATACCGACAAGCCTTTTGGCGCATTGTTCAATGTTGTTCCACCTCCTCCTGAGTACGACCTCTTAGGAAACGTTACAAACGCACCAAACCAACTCACTCTCTCAACTGCACAAATTGAAGCAAGCAAGAAAGCCGACTTTCAACCTTTTGACCAATTTAACGTCACAATCGAATTCTCTACGTGTGAGACCGAGCATAACTTCATCTTTTTGCGCGCCATCTTTCCCTTTGAGCAAATTCCAGACAAAGTTGATCCTAGATCGCTCAGTTCTAATGGGATGGTAATGAAGCTCAAATTTCGCGCTGAAAGTCTGTCTTCCTCCAATTATTTTCGCACCTGAAGATGGTTCCGACAAAAACGATCCCACCACTAGCGGCGCAGTGAGACTCTTTAGTATCAACTTCGACGATGAAGAGGTTTTCAACGGTTACACAATTGATGTCATTCCTTTTCGTGGATACCTGTCTCAGAATTTCATCACAAACTGCAACGTACCTACGATTGCTTCGGGTACCTTCATCAGGGATGCGAGCTTAAGACCCAACATCGTCACACAAAAGCAGTTGCAATATTGCTCAAAGGAGGAAATGACGACTCGTCTTTCCTGAAGCAACTACAACTTAACCTCCACAAATCCCTCAAGAAGCTACTCCCCAGTTCTTTCTTGAGACTGATTCTCGAGATGACGTTGACGTCGAGAAGAAGAAGACCAAGAAGGAACGTCTCACCAAACAGCAACTCGAAGATCGTCGTGCAATGTTTGTGAGTTATATGCCTTGAAGCAAGCCATCCGACTCGTGAAGATCGTTGATGACTCTGCTTATTATGGCCCCACAGGATTTGAGACTACAACCTGGCGATGTCTTGAAAGTCAACTTCAATCCAGAAAATTCAATTCTCAAGAAAGACTGGAACCTCACAGTGTGCGAGTCATTTGACTGGTCATACCAAGGAGAATCCGTTGGTATCCTCAAGCACCTTTTGGTCCCACTTGATGATGGTGCTATCGAAGAGAAAAAGAGAGCTTACAGACATCCTGCCGGCACTATTCTACCAGCTGTTGATGAAAACATGGATTCAGAGCCCTTCTTGAGAGTGCTCGTCCGGTCTCCGCTCTCCTAAATTATTACGAGTTCGAGGAAGCAAAAGCTAGAGTGTTCAAGGCTCTCAATCAATTCCTCCATTCCATTTGCCCCAATAGTTCATACGGTGGCTCACAATTGTCGACCTGTAACTATTCAGGATGCAGGGATGAATGGTCAAAGGTGCTGTTGATGAATGACAATCGAGTGGGAATTATGATATCCTGAGTGAAGACGCTGGTCTCAGTATGGAGGCAATGTAAAAGATCGACTCGATTTGATTGAGTACCTTCGGAACACACCAGTCAACGAGCAAATCAAGGCTGTTGGCATCGTCGAAGGTTTCCCAGGTGTTGGCAAGACAGCTTTCTTGGCCTATGTTGTTGTGTGCATGCTGGCTCAACGCCCTCAAGCTCCCATTGGTTGCATCTGCGCTGCAAATCAACCAACAGATATTCTTGCCAAGACTATCGAACATGAAATTGAAGATGCTTGCAACAGACAGCCAGATCTCGCACCTCTTCTCCGTCAGTAGGAGGTCATTCGTGTGTATCCGACACAAACCGAGACCAGCTCCTAATTAGTTTGGCTGATAGGGCTCCACATGCTTTGATAGTTTAGAATAGTAATGATGATGATAGTGGTGCTGACGATACTGTCGTGTTTCGGCTTTGGTCATTAATGAGCGAAAAGCGCCTGTCAATAATCCAGACACCGAGGACGAAGAAGAAGAAGCGTCTCACCAAAAGACAACTACAAGATCGCGAAGTTGCTACTGCTTGACGTTGCAGAAACCGCACCTAAAGCTGCTTACTCGAATTACATCGAGAAAGACAACAAAGCTTTACCCATCACCGAGGGAGGGTACGAAGGTGATTTTTCACAGCTCATTCTCAAGAATGCACTCCTCTCCGATGATTTCTTCAATTTAGCCGACCCCCATACCAAGACATTGTTTACCACCGATACAGTACTTGATATGGCCGCATCAATCAATAGACAACTTACTCCTGGTGTCCATGGTGTCAAAGATTCCAGATTCCGTGTGCCAGAGATGAGCTCTGCCTACGAAGTACTTGAAGCTTTCCTGTCACATGATGAATCGTTTCAAGCCGCTGCACTTAGGTACAAGCAGTACTCTGAAGAGGGAAATACCATGGCTCATGAAGATTTCCGTGAACTGTTGAAGGATTTGTTGCCAAAGGCAATCAAGTCAGCTAGAGAAGATGCAAAGGTCGTCCTGACAACACCATCACAAACTGTTACCACCAAGCAGCTTACCCCTCAAGCTCCTCTTCAAGGTTCCCAGGGATTGTCTCATCAAAGATTCCATGATGAGGTTGCTAACGCTCTCAAAGTTGCTTTCCCAGAAAATTAGTTCATAATAGCCAATGAAATTATTCGGTCCTTGTAGTTCTTAATGCCTTTACTCCGTGACAAGAGCTAGATTACAAGAAATAATAACAAAGTGTACCCTTTGAACGTTTTGAATCTCCTATTTTTTTTTTGAAGCTTTTAAACCTTTTGGATCATTTGAATCATTTGAATCATTTGAATCATCCAAACCTTTTGGATCTCTCAAATCACCTGAATCTCTCAAATCACTTAGATTTTCCAAATATTTTAAATCTTTCAAATCTTTTGAAATCTTCTGAACCTTTTAGATCTCTCAAATCATTCAAATCTTTTAAATCTTCTAAATAATATAAATTTCTCAACCCTTTTGAATCTTTCAAATCACTTAAACCTTTCAAATCATTTTTATGAGGGCGCACATGCCTTCCAAGGCACGTAACCGGCTATACTAGCTATACTAGCTAGTCTTTCGTATAAATTAGAAGCTTCACTTCTAACTTCTCTTTTAGATCCTTATCAATAACTACAATTCTACTTTACTACGTTTCTTCAGTTACTAGTTCATCACAGAATGACACTTATCAAACTCTATTTCGCATGGCCTTATCCCAGACAAAGATTCCATACCTGTCACGTGTTCACTAGTGAGATTAATTATGGATGCTTGATCATCAATTGCCTTTACGCGGGCATACTTCCAAGCCTCTCTTCCCGTCATAGGATACCAAATATTCGACCTTGCACCTATCATTTGGTCCTATTCTACACACCGTGATAGTATTAAACTTTCTCGGATTAATCAATTCTTGCCGATTTTCAAGGAGCTGTATGACACTATCATCTACCCAAGAACGTTGACGCACCAAAATCGAAAGGACCATCTCTTAAGACTGTTAGAAAGCTATGGCGCATAGGGAAAACTTTGGTGATCAGAAATATTCGAGCCGGTGTGTCGAAGCGGGATGTGAGAAGGTGGATCATTATGCGTTTTGTCTCCTCAGACTTTGCTCTGACAACACTCATGCGAGAAACGGTTTACTTCGAGACAGGCAGATGAGTATCCCAGAGAAAGAGGTCAGACTTTGGATGTGCATGGTAGCAGCAATGGCGAGAGCAAATCGTAACATTATCATTGCTAAAAAACGCAAACCAGGAGACCATTTCATGGCCACCGAAGGTTCTCCACTCCATGACCCATCTTCAGTTAACATCTTTGGAAATGACACACGAGGTGTTCTCAATCAGCGCGCTTCTACACACAAGGTTCAAAAGAACTCAATCGGAGGCTCTCCATGTTCCCCCTCAGAGACTTCGCCATGTTAGATTTCTAGTCTGGCGGCTGGCGTTGCTAATATCGCTTCAGTCCATTGAATCCGTTCAATTTGACAACTTCTTTGGGGAAATACTTGACCATACAAGTAACATTGGAATTTCCAATTACAAGATGAATTTGGAGAAGCTTGTCACTCAAGGCGAGCGAAATGGAGATTTGGACGCCGAAGAGATGATGGCCAATTCTGCACTTCTGGACAAAGAAATCAATGCAGTCAGCCGCTCACAATCACACATTGCTTTTCAACCACCTACACCAACAGCTCTCAGTGCCACAGCCACGCTAGAAGCCTTGTTAGACAATCCAAACTATCAACAAGATAACTACGAGGATGCTTGCGAGGATGCTTGCAAGTACCTCGGCTTCAATCCAGACCAGCGTCGTTGCTCGACAAACAAGCCATCGTTTTCCTTTCAGAGTTAGCAAGTAACTGGTATGAGAGAGGTACTTAGAATATTGGGGAACCCAATGGTCAAGATTTGTATCCTCGCAGATGCTACTGGTCTTGGTAAGACAGCCACGATCTGTGGAGTATAGATTTGGGTAAGTTCTTATCTAAATTACATTTATAAAAGTTGCTAATTATTGCACAGCTGGAGATGCTAAGAGACAAAGCTTGTACACAATATATATCCACCAAACAAGAGCACGATCGACTTGAAAAATTACACAATGATTGGAATATCGCAAATGCTGATCCTGGCCTCCATCTTTCCGAATCGCGCAGCTCAGATAACGAGTCTCCCGGTCCTATGTTGGTAGATGATAATCCACATCAAGTACCCGAAGAACCACTCAAACCAGCACCTCCAAGGCTCAAGATGCTTATTGTGTTACCTGAACTGATCGAGCAATGGACAACAGAGATCAGAAACCTCAGTTCCGAATTCCGAGTATACATCTACCATGGTGACGAACGCAAATCTAGATCTGGAACTCACAGAAAGATCATCGGAAAGCTCACACGTCGCCATCCTATATTCAATGGTGGAGAGCGTAACTCGAGAATTGTTGCCATTACCACCTTAGTCACACTGAGAAATGTTCATGGACCGACGGCCTTGAAAATTTTCCGGCTTACTAGAAAGTACCTCACTGAACAACAAGCCAAAGACTGTTTGGCAATTAATGATCCTGACTGGGAGCTCAACTTGGCAGGCCTGTTTGAGTATGTCACCATTGACGAAGCTCACATTTTAAAGAATGCTGACACCATGCCTCATACTTCAGTGACTTAGATCCAACCAACCTTCCAGATACAAGCAACTGCCACAGTCTTGTCTAATCGTATCGAAGATTTTGGAGGTTACATGAAGTTCATCGAAGAATACAAGAATACGTGGAGCCATGAAAATTTGACCAGATGGGGCTTGACAGATGGAGGCAATTTCAATCAATTTACTTTGGCAGATCATTTAGGTGCTGCATTACCCCTTGAAAAGCGATGGAACGATGGTGTCACAGGTTCAATAGCATAGTCTTGTGGATGCCTTAGGCACCTACGCCCTATATAGTCGGCGCTCATCCAGCGCCTTCTTCCATCCCTGTAGAATATCATACATCTTACCTAGGACCTATCCTCGCATCGTGATAGATGGATTACTGGCTCTAAGAAAAACAACAGAGATTCTGGGTATTATCTATCGAAGATATGGAAAGAGGCAACGATCAGACGCATTTGTGTCTCATCAAAAAGAAAATAGCAGAGTATATTGTAGGCTAGTATTCTAGAAAGATCACTTGTCATTTTAATGCCAACAAAGTAGAGCAATATAAGACTAACAAATTATTCTAAACATTCCAAACATTCCAAACATTCTAAACATTCTAAGTATTCTAAGTATTCTAATCATTTTAATTATTCTAAGTATTCTAATCATTAAACTTTTATTTCCTCTTTTCCTCTTTTCTGCGATTTGAGCTTTGATATAGCATGTAACCATACTCCAGCTGCCAGAATGTTCATGACCTGGATACTATAGAAGAATTTTGAAGCTAATCAAGCCTATCAAGCTTTACTCAACTATACTCCAGCTATTAGAATACTGATGACATTGATACTATGTCGGTTTTTGTCTAACATACCAAGAAATTGACTTCGGGGTTGAGAGATCGACGAAAGCGGCCTGTATGAATTGCTCATGTGTCTTCCGCTTGGCACAAAATTTTGCTAGTCTTAGCTGGTTTATGGTCGAGGTGCAGTAAATCTTCATTTTCCACACTGCAACATGGATACGACTGAAGTGTGGCAGGCTTTCTCGAATCAATTTCAAGGTCAGAGTTCGCGATGCGAATAATTTATCAGATTTACTGAAATTGGGTGTGTCCTACTCGCAGACACACGTTAGTTGGCTGTCCAAAGTCACGAGAATTGAAAGTTGAAATACGGAATCATACTGGTGAATCTTGGTGGTGGAAAGAATGTTTTTTGTTATTTTCAAGGAAGCCCAATCGAAAACCAAAATTCTAATCAAAAATCAGAAGCTAGAAGCGGAAGATAAAATAAAATAAAATACTGGAGATAGTTTTTGGACGTTGTGATGTAGTTGAAGTTGGAGAGAAGATAATGTACTAGGCTGGCTGAGTACCTTACCGAATCTCTACCGAACGGGGTAACATGGCCTCGTTTGCTTATGTAACCACGATCCCCTTCAATGCCCCCTCCGCAATTTGGGGATTAGGTCTTTTGAGAAGCGTTTGTGTTTTGGGGGGAGAAGAAGGGGGATTGTAGAGTATATCATAACCTTTATCTGATGAACTTTTGCTTGGTCATGAATCACGAAGAGCTTGATATATCTACTAAAAATAGGCCTGCATCGTATTTTAAGAAGATACACGATTGACCAATTCCCCCTGTTTCAATATGATTCGGTAATCATAGACAGGTATGTACAGAAGTATATGTAGGATAATTCAGACATGGTTACTTTTCTTCATATTACATCTGTCTTTCGACAACGAGGGGGTGTGAAATATGTTCCTTCAGTAGGATTATTGATTGGGATATGTACTATCATATCCACCGAACAGAAATTTGATTCGAAGATAATGGTTCAAGAGTGAGGAAGTTTTGCCCAAGGTCAATTATAGCCTGTTCCTTGCCTTTTCATACGTAGAGGCGGAACAAAAGGGTTGTGGGGATGAAGATGATGAGATGTATCTTGTTTGGAATGTTCAAAAAAGGGTTGCTATCCCAATTCACAATCCTTCTTATTTCAAATGTTCATGTTGGTACGAGAAGTATACGGAATACGTAGCACCCACGAATTGCGTAGGTCCTGTATGTCTAATTGTATTCTGTCCAAAGAGCTAGCTACGTATTGAAAGTAGTAAGTCTTATATAGACTTACTGAAAGAGCTAGTCTCTTTCGCATTCGCTTAGGGCTTTACTACAGTCGCTATATTACAGTGGTAATTGAATTGAAGTCATTCACTTCGTTCACACAGTTCAATCTCTCTCTCCCTTTTTTTCCTTTTTCGACATTTGAATAATATATTCTAAGTTTCAGACTTTAAACATCAAACGTTCGATTAATAAAACGTCGATTCGCCTATATTAGAAATCGGTATAACGATTCAATAGAGATTGAACAATGAAAACATGGAATTTGTTAGCAAACGATTGAAGAATGGATGTGTTAAAATTTTGAAAGATAAGAAGTGTACCTTCAGTCAATTCATCAACTAGTGATACATCTTAGCAATAACAATCACCACAAAATTGAAACAGGAAAGAATGTTATGCAGTATGTACTTGATAGATATATAATCCAGACTATTCATTTCGAATCACACAGACATGCACAGACATCTCAAACTATATACAACAGAATAGAAAATTCCTCCTCTCCCAATCCCCTTAAACCTCTTTCATTTTTCTACTTTAAGCAGAAACACATTGACTATAATAATCATTTTGAACAGTGCAAGTACTTCCACTAACACAGGTACCAGTTCCAGTCCAGTTCTTTCCTCCACATTGCATGTACAAAGCAATCTCTCCCGAACTGCTTCCTCCAGTGCTAGTAGCACCCGCGCTCGAAGCGACAGTGGTAGAAGTGGTTTGGGTAACTGTCATGGTAACGGTGGTATGGGGTTTCGAGCTAGCACCCGCAGAAGTTAGAACCGCTGAAGAACTAGCAGCTACGTTTACATTTCCCGCCAAACTTGATGCAACTGCAGCAGAAGAAGCCTTCTTGGTGCAAGACTTCTTGGAAGTGACAAAAGTAGATGGAGCAGCAATGGAGAGGACAGAAGAAGAAGTGATGACGGCGGATTCAGATGTATAAGTAGATGAAACTGAAGAAGTTGATAAAAATGTTGAACCTCCGGCGGTGACGTAGACAGTTGTTGGGATGATATCGACGGAGGTGACGGTTTGGGTCGAGGTGAATTCGACAATGGATCCGCTAGCTTGGGATGCGATGGCTACAGCGCTAGTGATAGCGGTAGCGGAGGAGGCCTTCTTTGTGCAGGATTTCTTGGTAGATGATTGTTGAGCTGCGGCGCTGGAGATGGGAGTTGCGGAAGCGACCTTTTTGGTGCAGGATTTCTTGGTTGAGCTTGATGGGGATGAGATGACAGAAGAAGATGCTTGAACTTGTGCTACAGCTGAAGAGGTAACGACTGAAGAAACAATAGCAGATGAAGAAGGAATAGCAGCTTGAGTAGAAACAGCTTCAATAGATGTTGCACTAGAAGCTAACGAACTGGAAGCTTCCACAACAGAACTAGAGGATGCGATAGAAACAACTGAGCTAGAAGCAACAGAAGAAGAATCTACTGACGAGGTTGCAGAAGAAGAACTGGAAACCACGGCTCCACCTGGTCCAGCAACACTAGTGGTAAGCGATCCACTCTCGATGTATACACCGGAGAAATAGAAATCTTCGGTTCCATCAGTTTGACCAGTAACGGGGAGTTCGAGAACTCCCAAGTGCCAGTCTGCACCATTGGAAGAGGCGGAAACTTTGACGGCTGGGACGGTAAGGGTGAGAGCATCAGATCCGGTGGAGTGGTAAAATTCAACTGAGCCTGCGGAGAAATCCTTGAATGAAATATTAGTACATGATGATAAAGGGAAACAGAATAAAACATACGATTCCGTAAGCAATGTTGTGCCAAACACCAGCAGTCCAGTTAGTACTCCATTGACTAGTCGAACTGACATCCCATCTCAAAAGAGGATCACTGGATCCAGATTCTCCACTAATCCAACCACTCTTCATCTCTGTGAAATGACTCTCGAAGAAACAGATTTGATGTTCTCTGTAGATACTTGGAGCATTGGTATCTTCACGCATCATACTGAAATGGTAGTAAACCTTTCCGCTTCCAATAGCTGCGGAGGTTTGAGGAATCAATTCTGTACGACGCATGTTTTGACCTTCCCAGTATGAGGTACTATCAAGAGTAATTTTGGCACCGAGGGCTGATCCAGAATCGGCAGGGTTCTTGTAAGTGCTGTCGAGAGCAACATAGCTGGTAATATTACTTGTACCATGCTGTTTGTTTGTTAGATATCATCCACACCACTCAAGTCTTTCTTTACTCACGATATAATTTTGGTAATCACCAACAGCGTTACTCCATGACCAAGCTTCCAAATCCGCCATGGAAGAAGAATCGAATCGACCATCCCATAAGATCGCACCGTTTGCGCTAGTCGCAGACCCAATAAGGGCTGCCAGAGCCTTCTTTGAAAAATGCATTGTGTTTGATTGTTATATAGATACTTCAAGTACCTTGTTGAATATCCACAGGATATGTAAAATTTGTGTTTGAGAAAGAAAGTGTAGAAAAAATAGAAAGCAAAGTTTAAAAGAGTGAAACGAACTGAATAGCACACAGGACAAAGTTCAAAGAGAAAATCAAATTTATAGAAAAGGGAATCCAAAGTTAATGTAGAGAATCATACATTTTCCTCGTAGGGCGATTTAGGTGAAGGTTACCTAGGTAGTTACTACGAAACAAATTAAGCACCCGTTATTCGGAAACTTTTGTTTGTACCTCCAATTTCCCAAATTAAAGTGCCGTCATCAAATATGGAATCGTTAACCGCCCAAACCTAGGCAATTCCTGACTAGGAAAGTCGAAATAGGCGTAAACGCCGAATGAAGTCAGATGAACAATGCATGCTGTATAATTGGGGTATAGAACGAAAGATTCATGAAGAAATTAGATGAAGGTTTGGTGATGTTTATGGCAGGACGGTCCGGATATGATCAATGTCTCATATAAAACAATTGGTTTGAGTTCATCTGATTCGGGTCATGAAGTGGGTTTATTGCTTATGTTTATGATGCGTTTATCCGTTCTTGGCATTGGATAGAAGATTGAAAAAAACTAAACGGGGAATCTAGAATCCTAATTCGGAATTCGGATGTTGGATGTTAGATATTGGATGTGTTTGTTTCTTTTGGATAGGAGTAAGTGTGTGTTGTGTATATTTGAATGAAGGGGTAGGCGGAGGATTAGCGATAAGTTACTTTACCTGTCATCGCTTCGCTTTCGAGGCAACTTTAATGGATCCCCCTCCTCACATCTAACCCTTCACTAAGCTCTAGACAACAATCCATGGAAACATTGATCAATCCTCCCAGCCAACCATTAATCACCAACTTCAATTCCTATTTTCTGCTCCTCAACATACAGAATATACGCCGGCGGACCGCCTGTCCGTATCCCTTTCACCAGTTCATATATCTCAACATATACCCCCCCTCATATATTTCCATCCATAATTCCAATCATCCACCACATTCAAATCATCCAAATGAATCTATTCCTTTCCTTTCCTTTCATCCAAATCATCAGACCCGGCGTTTCTACAGAAAAAAGTTAATCTAATGTGGAGAAATAATATCCGTCAGATATATTAACAAACCAGGATTGTACGACGCACTCTGAAACATGAACATGGTTTGACAGATCTTAGACGAGATTCTTTCGATTGGTTGGCCCCGCTATATCGGCTCTTTTAACCGCTGGGTCTACTAAGCTATACACGTGATATTCACGTGTAATTTACTGAGCCACTGTGGCTTGGTTTCTTTAGGTTAGGGCTGATGAAATACAAGGAATGAAAGAGCGAGGAAAGAGTGAGGAGAGAAGTGATAGACATCAAGGATAAATGGATGAAATCAGGGTAGAACGATGTTTGTGTAGTACTTTTCCCCTCACTAGCAACAAAAATCTCAAATAACTAATCGGAGAATAATAACTGGTTCAACGCCTTCCTTATTAGGTCAAGCTTGTTTGTACCTAGCAAAGATATCCTTCTTCCTCCACAACGTTGTACCATCTATCCATCTATCCATCAAATAGTATCGGGACAACAACGAAGTATTCCGCCAAATCGTTGTTTGCTTCTATTCGCAATTATCACGGAATCCCGCATCTGCATAGAGACGTATGTAGGACCTAGGTATACTCAAGCCCAGCCCAGCTCATCTCGAACTGTCACAGGGCTGCTGCTAAATACAAATCATTAATATCAATGATCAAATCAGCGAGCAACCTTTACACGTCGATCCCCGGAGTATCGGGTTTTTGTACTGGTGACTAGCGGGGTGTTGTGTAGGAGGAAAGTCGCTCAAGGCTTTCTACCATGTGAAGTGTATTGTAAGTTACATTCTGTACTGCAACTCGGGCTATACAAGGCAGATTCACAGAAACCGTCGAGGCGAAGATTTGAAGAGGGGAAGCATTGACTTAAATATCCTGAGCACCCAAGGAAAAGTCTAGGATTTGATAGGATATCACATTGCACACACGCGCAAAGCTAGATTATAGTCTCCATTCCCCCATCCCCAATCCACAACTGGCGAACTTTCTCAAATTTGGATCTGGACACTAGTGGCATAGTCGTTATCAGATGCATGTATGTATACGTACATATGCTCGTACATTCTCGTTCCCTTTTCGCCCCCACAACATCAGCCGATCGAATGAATTGTCAAGCTAGCTATCTATCTTCTGGTCTGATCCTCGTCCTCTGGTTTTTAATCTCCTGATGAAGTTTGTTCAGGACTGCTTTGACGAGTTACTCTAATGCTGTGACGAGAGACTATTCAAGAATCAATGGACATTCGCAAAGTATACCCTACATATACATCACAGAAAGGTTCTCTCGAATTCACAAAAGATCCATCTAGACCCGATGTCGGATATTTATCTGTCACTTATTGAGTCTAAGGAGTTTTTGATGTCTTCGAGGTACACTAGTATAAATAGTAAATACTTGGTGTCTCGATATCACATCCTCTTCGTTCACCACTCCTTCCTTCTCCCCGGAGACTTTTCCCTGCGCACATACTCAGGACCTAGCAGGAAGCTTTCCTTTATTTTAGAGCTGCATAAAACTATCCGAGTTACAGTGTGTAGTCTAGGAAACATCTCTTCGCCTTCCGTGTATTTTTTTAATTTTGAGTTTGCAATCCGTATGCTGTGGCGGAAAATGTCCACTTCGATCGTCCCGTTTCATGTGCCGTGAATGTTCTTCCGCATCAGTTAACCTACTGCTAACAAAGTCAATAATGTGAGCCCAGAAACTCTATTCCATCTCAGTTTCCCTCTATTGAGATCGGTTTCTTTGGATTGTCTACAAAATTCACATTGAGTATGTCATTACTCCAAATCATCCACCGTTCTGCAATTCCGCTCCTCACAATTAAGGTATGATCAAACTTCCATGCAAAGCACTCACGCAATCAAGTAGCCCAAAAATTGAATCAAGAATTCTTAATTCCACTATCTACCTATCTATTAATTACACATCATATACCTGATGGGGGTTTTATTCGTATGTCCTATGCTATGCAATGCTATCATTCCTCTGTTCGTCACAAGTACTGTTATGCCGCTATTCCCACCACTCAAAAAAAGAATCATGAACCAAATACTACCCGCTGAAAGACCATGCATGCAAAGCAAATTAAGAATCAATGAAAGTGAACTGAACTGATATGTCCTATTTGTTGATCATCAAGCAACCCATACTCCATCATGCATTTCTGACGCCCATTCCCATCAATCATCCATTCATTTCATGTATGCCCTCAATCTAACCATCTCATAAAACCATGCAGAAAGAAAGGAAAAGCTTTTTCTGAAACTTGCACTCCAGAGCCAAGAAAGAAAACAGAGGAAAATAGGAAGGAGACATCAGATATCCATCAAAGAACTTGAGATGTTTTATGTTGACTGTTGACGAAACACGTCCGGATGAAATAAAGCAAGTTTTCATGTTCTTCAAAAAATCAGACGTAATCTGAACCATCCCCTCTGAATTTGCAAAATTTGTAAGGTATCTTTGAGTGACAACCAATGTGGTACCAGTGTAATTAGAAAAGTTGGCTGATTGTCATCGTCTGATTGGGGTTTTGAGGAGAGTAGTGAAGAAAAGACCGTAAGTATCAGAATTTGATTATCGTTGCAAAGGAAATAATGCAGAAGCAAACAAGAGAAAGCGTTTGAATGAATGCGATAGTTCGATGTAGAAAGAACCATAATTAAAGAGGGTCGAGCAGATAAGGCAAGTAGCAAATTTAAGTGCGCAGATGGGTATCATAAAACAATTTGTATGCGCCCATCCCAAAAAGATCGCCCCAAAAGCGAAAGGAATCAAAATCAAAAATCAATGTGAAATAGATCATAAGACTTAATCGCCTTATTCGTATTGGCGGCGCCTGGTGATATTATCCTCATACATCTGATTGTTTCTCATTTGAGGATTCTGTTGAGCGCGTCTGCCAGTTGATTGGGAGCGTTGCTGAGTAGAGAAGTTACTACCTTGACTAACTGGGCCTACGATAGGGCTGTTGGCAACACTGCTACCAGCTGGAGATTGTTGACGGAATTGTTGCTGTTGAACAAATTGCTGTTGGCCAAATTGACGACGACTTTGTTGTTGCTGTTGTTGAATGCTGTAAGAGCTTTGACGGAGCGCTTGTTGACGGGGATCATTCATCTGAGCGAAACTTGATTGTTGGTATTGGGGAGTAGAGAACTCGACATTGCTGTTAAAGTTTTGGGAGGACATAAGGTTTGGAACCATCATATTTTGTTGCATTGCATTTCGACCAACCATCATATCAGATCGGGAACGTTGGTGTGAAGGACGAGCACGGCCTTGCATACCTTGCATACCCATATTCATGCCCATGTTTCCGCCATTCATGCCGTAACCAGTCTCCATATGTTGAATTTGAGTTTCGACTTGGTTTTGATGAATTCCCAATGGACGAGCAACAGGTGCGACCAATGGTGATTGATAGACAGATGAAGCGCGAGCATGTGTACGACCTCTTGGAAATTCGAAATCATTGTCAACAGCAGGGGATTGATGATTCTCGTCGATGCGATCAAAGCCTGTGTTAGCGAAGGCGGGCTGGAATGAGCGGCGACGTTCAAAATTCGATGGAACGGGTGTGAATTGCAAACTTTGAGCGTTAGCATCGTTTGAGTTAGGACGACGACGCTTCAAGGTAGTGTTGTATGTAGGGGCTCCTCCAGTGTTTGGGCTTTGAAATTGTACTGGTTGACTCATTCTACGATCTTGTCCTAAAGGAGTACTATAATTTTGAGCCTTCATCGCACCTACACCAAGGGATTGAGAACGCTTATGACCTGCGGAAGAAACCTTGCGCTTGGCATATCCCTTTGGGGATTTAGGCTCATCTTGGTCCACAGTGATGTTTGGCAAGATTTCAATATCCGGGAAACATGGCAGGAGGTCGTCAAGAACCTCTTGATGGAGACGGTTGAAAATTTCGAGAATTTCTTCGGTCGTATAGCCTGATCCAATGACAGAGAGGAGCCAATCCGGAACAGCAGTTGGTGGACGAGGACCTTGATCATCATCACCCTCATCCTCATCATCGAATCGTCTCTTTCGACCAGAGCCCTTGAGTTCATCCAAACGCTTCTGCTCACGCTTTCTGATAGCAATACCCCAATCCTTGATAGTACCGGGTTCACCACGACGTTGATTCTGTGCAGACCAGTCGTAAACACGACGGATTTGCTGTTGAACCAAGTCACATTGTAACTTGGCATACTCCTTAGGGTTACGATAACGGGAGCGTTGGTAATGCTTGCGGCAATAATGAACCCAAACAGATTGTGGAATCAATCTAGTGCACATCTTATTGCGGCCGAAGATATGCGAGATAGCTTTGCGAGGTTGCGATCCCGTGTCGCAGTTTGTGATATACATGCACTCCGGAGGAGTGTCTGCATCGGTTCCATCTGCTGGTGGTGGTGTGACTGGATCACCTTCTGCATCCTCATCCTCATCCAATGGTGATGGTAAGTTTGCGAGACGGGTTGAATTAGGTGGAGTGAGTTCGGGAATAGGACCAACGCCAGATGATGGAACACGACTTGGTCGGCGCAAAATTGGCGCAGAAATATTTCTTTTATGCAATGTAGGGTTCATAGCACCATTGCTGGGCTCGATAGGAACACTGCGATAAAAATTGCTACTGCTGAATTTATGTTAGTCAAGTACACAAGTTGATGGTAACAATAACATTGGACTGAAATAATTATCAGATCAAAATTATTGTTTGAAGAGTAAACTTACTGATCTGACTCGAAACCGTTATCACTTGGATCTGTATTTAAACGTGGCAAATCAGGGCGTCTGATCAACATAGCATCACTCGGGGAACCAGGTCGACTCTCGGATTCTCTAACAGAATCAACTTGGTCTGAAGCTCCTGGAGCAACGACACTTTGAGAACGAGCATCTTGGTTCTTAGGAGATGACCGAGATGATTCTTGTTCTGCTAAAGCAGCTAGAGCATCTAGGTTCTCTGTTGGGCTAGAAACCATGATGCTAATCTTCCTTGTGTTGTGTGGAGAAGTTGGTGCTGAATGTGACTCGGTTTTATTTTGGGAGGTGATGGAGTATGAAGGATTTAAATCTGTAGAGTTCTCCACTGCAGAGTTGCAGTACTTGTGTGAAAAAGTAATAGGATGGCTGTTGTTCGTACTGAAAGATGATAATCGAGAATGGTTCGAAGAAGAGGTGGCTGTTGAGTTGGTTGTTGATGTGAAAGAAGATAAACTGCTCCGACTATCAGAGAATTTATGATGTGACCTTTCCGAATCCGTCCCGTGTGAATCATAACAGTGAATTCTCGGATTGCCGTTGTTTACCGTACTCAGCTCATCTCCTGTACCGAGCTCTCCGATACTAATCGTATGATTCGATGTATTGATTGGTAGTGAATAGCCATTTGCGTCCCATGGTGTTCGATTTCTTGATGGCAGTACGAATCGCTCTCCTTGACGCTTTTGCTGCTCAGCAGCAGCGCTATTTGAATTCAATAAAGATGTCACGTCCATCTTGAAGTGAATGAAATTATTTGAACTTTCAATCAATAGATGCTCCGCGCTGCAGGGTATGGTTTCTTTGCCTTTCAGATAGGCCTTCTGGCAGTGAATTTTCCTTTCTCCAATGCCTTGCAAAGTTAGGAAAAGGGTTGGAATCGATATTAGTCTTTGTCGATTTGATATAGAGATTGATTGATGACCTTTCAATTCAAGAGAAGGTCGAGGAGGATATGTGGCAATAAAGTATATTGAATGATGCAGGTTGTTTCAGAGTTGGTATCGAACTAATGGACTTGATTGACAGGGAGTATCCCTTGTCCAGGTTGACTTCGATAGAGTGATACTGTATAAAAACAGTGGTGCTGATCCAAAATGCTCTTGCGAATTGACAAGGCTAAGCTAATACTTGGATCGACGTCCGACAATGCATTGACCTCATCGGACACGTTCGAAACACCTACTATGAAGCTTTGGTGTATCGTTGATATCGTCCAAACATCTAACCTGATAGAACTGATTTGCGGATCTCCTAAAGTCCGGAGGAAACAATGAGATAATTCTGTGCCTTCAAGTCTTGTCGAAACGTTAAGGCTTTCCAGCTTGGACGATAGCTATCCGCTCGTTTGGAGGTTCGATATATTAGGCAAGGCGAGAATTTGACAACTTTCGAATCTCCCAAGTTTCTATTATCGTCCTTTGATCTATAAGTTGAACTGCTGTTAATAGGAGACTTCATCGAGGATATCAAGGTTCGGATATACTGACGTCGAGACAGATTGACAAACAAAATTTGATTCCGAAGTCGAACGAATGAATGGCCAGAAAAGATAGGACGAAGCCAAGAAAGATGATGGACACTACTAAGAATGGAGTAGGGCTACTTCGGGTATGCGCAACCGGATAATGATGAAGAAACAACAGAAGAAGAGGTAACTGGCGGCGACCGACATAACCCTAAGTGGTACTGTAAAGATATTGGATGCTGAATATGAAGCAAGGTCAGTGAGGAGTGAAGATCCAATCCGAGGGATGGAAGTGGTGAACTTGCATGAGTGGCATTGAGTGCATTGAGTTCACTAGCAAAACGGGACTATGTCCAGTGTTTGATGTTAAGATTCCCCACACTCTACACTCTTGTTATACACTTGATCCATGCTGACTGGGTAGTTTAGCTAAACTGGGTCCCATCTTCGGAGCCTTGTCGATAGTATGCCAGGGGTCTTTTGGGTCGAGTTCTTTCTGGTTATGGGTGAACCCATAGAATTCTTGGCCCTTGTGCTCGGTAGGGAAATTTTAGATCCATGCATAGCGGCCGTGTGGCAGTGTGGTCCGCCATGTTTCGAGATTTCCTTTAGATGGGGATCATCATCTGAACACTTGGATCTTCTTCACCCGGGTTATGGTGAATCACAATTGACACAACACACGATTGACCCCAATTCTCCACACAAGCTACTTTGAGAAGCCGATGCGAAAAATCAAAGTGTGGAACATATGGAGTAGAAGCAATAACGGAGTTGACTTAGCCAATGTTTCTATGTATCAGTCAAAAAGATACATTTGTTGGATTTGCATGATTCAAGATTGAAGAACCACCAAACAAACTTCGCCAACTTCTAGAATGACATGTTTGATATGAGAGCTAGTGGTCGATTTCGGAAATTCGTTCAATCGTTTCATTTGACTGGGTGTCTGACCAGTGAGCTCACGGACAGATGCAGTTCGGTAGTCCGAGTGCATCTTCTCTTACTACTATAGTTTAATGAAGATAAACACTAGATGGCAGTGAGTGATGGCTATGAAGGGCCTTTCAAGCTTGGTGCAAGCTTGTGCAGATGAACAGAACACTCAAAATAGATGAGATACTTCGAGACTTCGATACGGGATTTTTTGTTGTTGAGGGGGAAAGTTTTCCGTTCAACAAAAGACGAAATTACACCAAATTCGGGTGTGGTATGTGCGGGTGTTTTAGCAAGTCGTTTCTAAACTTGCCAATGTGCTGATAGGCTAGATGATAGTGGGCTGGATAGATGATGGAGTTTTGGTTCGATGCCTGCAGCCACGCGGAAGCAAAAATGTACCTTCGTATAAAGAGCTGTAAGGGGAGAATGCACATGAGGCTGACCTATGAATAAGCTGTCTTGCCATCGTGACTATGCTGTGAAACGACAGATGACAGCTGCAGAAGGGTTATTTGCATGGCCAAAAAGTACTTACGGGAAGTAGGTATGTTTTTCTGCCTTTCGTTCATAAGACGTGTGTATATCCAATCCCATCTCAAATCAGATGGAGATTTTATTCTCGCTGTGTTCAGCTCGTGCTTCTGCCAGGTTATGGTTTGTGTTGTTGCTTGCCAACACATCCATCCATCATCAACACAAATGAGTACGGAGAAAAGCATTTGTTCTGTATACAGTACGATACAGTAAGTAGAAAGCAATATAGCACATTACATACATACATTCAAACACACACACACATACATACGCACATGCGTATCGGAGGTGGCTGGGTCCATGGCAATTCTCTTTATTGATCTTTTATGTGGTACACTACATCGTACATCTTCGTGAATGCCATTGAGATAAAAAGAATGTGCGTCGTCACATAGTGGTACCATGTCGTCACCCAATCCTGAGGTCTGAATGGAGTCGCTTCCGGAGAATATCTGCATTCATGGGTTACGTGCGAGTGGCTAGATCGAGGTATGAGATAAGTGAAGGAGGCAGTGAGTGTTGATGAGAGAAGGAGAAAAGAAAAAACGAACGAAAAAGTATCTTACCGTGAATTTAATTTTAATTGGTCAAAACTCGTGATTAGTGGCCGAGCTTTCGTTTCATGTGTTGCTGGGATTATTCACTCCCACGCAAGGCTCGGTGGCTCGTAGGAATTAATGGTTGCGGCGTGCTGTGTGCGTGCATCGCATCATCCAAATCGCCCAAATTTAAATTTAGGTCAGAACGCCGGCTTTTTATAGCAAAAGCTAAACTCTACTGGGAAATTAATCTTCATCATGCTTTTCTGCTCCGTTCACACCAAGGTAATTCTCCGAGCCCGTTTACCTTATATGTACTGCGTACAGCAAATTAATCTCAATGTCTTTCCCAATACGGCAATGGATGTCCGTTAGTTATGACCGTCATATTTGCGAGTGTCGATTTTTTTTCATTCAGACAGCATCTAGTCCCTGGCTAGGCATTTGGACGGATGTCAAGTCAATGTCTAGTGCTCATAGGTACTGCTCTGCCTTCTCCCTTTCACGGACAATCTAGCGAATAGACCTCCTTCCCGTCTGCTGCAGGTTCACTAAAATAGATGCTTGGAGGAGATCAGGGACTCATTTGTTCAAAGTTGGAAGGGGTCGGAGAGAAGAAGAAGCAGAAGAAGCAAGAAGGAAGGAAAAGCAAGGACGAGAATTTCTCATACTTCTCCTCGTTAGGACATACATCGCACCACACCGCACCCCTCACAGCACAGACATGAGAGCTGGGCTCAGAATGTGCCATCCGACGTAATAAACATCATCTACCCACCGTGCTCTACGCCGTGTACGCCGTACGGATAGTCCCTAGGTGCTTCGGTTCATGCAACACGGTTTCTGTATGGTATCCGAACAATATTACTGCTGAAGCTGATACGGTATCTAGAAGCTATCTAGCTACTGGAATGGTTAGCAAGGTGGCTGTGTATATCCTAAACTTAAAACTTCAGATTCACGGTAAGTCTATCCTCATCGGATTTGTGGTTATGATGTATTCTCTGACGTGAGATGGAACAAATGAGGAGATCAAACAGGATTAAGTGCCCGTGCTTCTACATTGGGCGTTGAGATCCCATACAGATTCCACCTTTTTCCAACAGACCCTGAAGCAGATCGGTTCATTCTTTCTTCGAAATTTTCATCCGATGTATTCTTCACATGTTTACCTAACTACACATCATCTACACCTACTCATGGGCCTCCGGGGCTTGTTGTCAGCACAGCAATGCAAACACTCCTCAGGTATGTATGCATGTGGACTTTGAAACCATTGGTCGAATCTCTTCGGACTGTGTCCCACCCTGGTCGCCCGGTAAGAATCTTTTTCATGCGATACAAGGAGGGGAAACTTAAGGTGTTAGGAGAGTTACACCATTCGATACCATGTATCGTGTACTTTCCCTTCTGTGAAATTCTAATACTTCAACGGTGTCAATCGAGAATTGTTTGGCATATCTCACAACATCTACATGAACGTCACGATTATGTGTGAAACTATGTTGAGTTCATGGTAAATAATACCTAGGCATTGTTTTTACTGTATGTCTCAAAAGTCTATGCTCCGAATACCGGAATAAGTAACTTTAGAGTGCGGTTGAAAATCGATTTCATGCCGTCAAGTGTTGTGTCATGTCATCTCAAGGTTATTTACAGTAGCACGGTACAATGCAATAACCGGAACTGGAGATAAACAATATATGATGTTGAGAGAGGCACGTATTCCTTGTCAGATTGTATCATTTTCAAACAAAGCCTTCGATACATTTACTAAATGCATACATACCGTCACTTCAGATATAGTACTTCTAAATACTTGGGCCCGGACTAAAAAGTCGGAGTATTTCATTGGTCGGGTGAAAAGTTTTACTGCCTGGTCATTATCTATTTCCATCTCATTCTCGAAGCTACTCCATTTATCTCGAGAAGCTTCGGATAGTCAGTGTATTCAGCCAATTGTATTGATGTCATCATACAATGCCGTTGTTAGATCTACAGTGCCATTGGTAAGATGTGGCGATTCATCCAAAGTCATTTTCTACCTTTGAGATGAGATGGAGTTCCATCTAAAGTCCAAGTGGACAGCTCTGACTACTTTCCACCAACCCAACTCCTTGTTCTTCACTCCATGTAAAGCTCGCAATGGGGTATCGTGCCCAGTTATCAATATACAACCATTAACTCTCACCTGAGCGGAATGGATCTGCCTGCTACTACTAGTAGTTTGCGACCTTAAAGACAGGAAAATGCGGATGACATGGGTTATGGCTCCAAGTTACTAAAGAAGTGTTCTTTGAAAATGCAACGCTTTAATGCCGAGGACTCAGCTGTCAAACCTTTCCCATGCTACTTCACGAATACATCTTCGCCACAAAAGATTAGTGTAAAAAACTAGAGAATAGACCTGGAAGGCTTTCTCCGCTCCTATACAATCACTGCATGAAAGACTCAGAGAATAGGGAAAATCCTAGGAAGCGGCCTTATGACCCATTCTTGATTTATGGTATTCTCAATGGAAGAAAACTAACTTCCCATATATTCGTCTCAACGGTGCTAATAATGCCCAATGACCAACTATGATGCAATTCTGATCATTTTTGGAAGTTTCTCTGGATCGCACTACCGCCAACTAAATCCAAGCTCGCTGTAATTCTTTTCATAAACTAGATCAGCTCCCAGGGAGTACATGTCCCAATGAACTCAGCAGATGTACATCCCATGTCCATGTAATTTGAACATCCCAATTCTACGACATACATATTACCAAGCATTCCTGACACGAGTATCGGCATTTGATGGTTGGGAAAGGGTTTTGCATGGAAGTCTCACAACCTCGAGTTACTGACTGCTCATTCTCTAGTCATCCAATAGTCTAAAGCTAAATGACACTGATTATCTTGAAGAACAACCCAAGGAACCACATCATCATATCTGTTTATCGCCCCCAATCGACACATGTTCAATATCGCAAGATCTTCTTGCCATTCAATTTTACTTTCACAAAATACTACCAGTGAATACCAATATGATAGGGATAGTAGTACATGAATGCCGTTGTGACCCCCAAATTCTCATTCTCGATCAGCTTCTTCACCGCTTATAATGATTGCGTACATCGTCAAACTCACAGTTGCTTGCAATTCACACGTGCATACAGCCATATAATCCAACTTTCTTTACAGTTCTTCTCCATGGTTCCACAAGTCCCAAGCCGTACTTTAGATTTTGCCTCCGTTTGCCTTGTGAAGCAAATCCTTCCGGACATCCATAAATGGCATTCAACTCGGTTGTTTTCTCACAAACCGTCCCGGCATTTCGATACCTTGATCTCAAGACTCAGGTCATTCGAAATCTATATATGTCCCAAACTCACAAACGGTCGGCGCTTACCGGAATTACTTTTTCCAGAAATCTTCTGGGAAGAGTTAGAGCTTAAAGCTTATGAGTATGCATATACTGCATGAGCTTCAAAATCATTCCTGATTATCTTCAAGCCTGTCATTTATAGTTCTGGGCTGTGTTAGGAGGGGTAAGCAATTTCTCTAATCAATCGTCATCTTGGGGGGCGACGTTGTTGTTTGAGATCTATGTTAGGGTTGACGGACATGCGCCGAGTTCATGCTACATAAGCCGATGGCATAATTATACACGCACGCATACACGCAGGCACACGCCCACTCACACCTCATCGTCGTATGTTTCGTTATTGGGTAATTCTTATATTCTTTTATATTCATCTAGGCCGGACTTGGAAACTTGCGATATTGATGTTGTAGGATGTCCGAAGATGTCTCACTTGCTCAATGCCTATCTTTCTACGAGTATTTCACTCCAATAACCTTCTTCACTAATTCCAACACATCACTGAATTATGAACATAAAACGCATCATCGGACTCAAATTCGTAAAGAGCCATAAACGTTTAAGAAGTCTTGCTCGTATATGCTCCAAACCGGCACCACCTACTCTCTTCCCACTCGCTCGCATCATCTACATATCATCACACAACACAGTCAAGCCACTCAAGTCAGCAACATAAACTCCACCACAAAAACGATTATTAGATACTATTCCATCTATTACCAATCCAAACCCCACTCCATCATCTATCTTATCAATTTTCACTTGTGCAATCACAACTCATCTCATCACATCTCACTAGAATCTTACCCCTCATCTTTCACCCCCCATTTACCATTCACCAATCTGATCCCTTCCCTCAACCGTTCTCTGAGACTTTTACTATCCCCCTACCCTCTCACTATTATCTCACAAGTCATCGCATTACATACCCCCTTCCTCCTCTTCTTCAAACTATTCCACTCATTCTAACCGCAACCGCACGTTCTCCCACTTCATCTTCCTTTCCATCTCATTCCCTCATAACCACAACACCCCCTCATCATTCCCCCCTCCCCTCCCCTCCAATCCATACCACAAACTTCCTCGCTAGCCTGCTTACAAGTTACAACACTACAATCCATCACAATTATGTTTCAGCTCCAGCCACCAAAAATAATCCCAGTCTAATCCCATCCTCTCCCCGCTCGATCCAATCCATACCATATAACATAAAATAAAATAAAATAAAATAAAATAAAATGAAATGAAATAACACAACCAGTTAATCGGGACCAATCACATACAGCTTCCTCGTAATGAGAAGAAAAGCTTACGTTTCGGAATTGGAATTCAAACCTCGAGCCCAAGTAATGGAAAGCGGAGACGAAAAACTAGGCTGCAGTTATGTTGTCAAAGTCTGGATTTGGATATGTATATGTACTTATACAACTAGGATAGTGTGACGAATCACAACTTTTCTCGCGGATTTCTTGATATTGGGAGTTTTTTATAAGATGTATCGCGATAGAGAGATGAATAGATACACATGTTCTTATTCCATGTCTAAAACATACACATTCATAGTATTCATTCACAATCCATCCACTGAGTTCAACCAAGCCTAATCCAGTATCGAAACAAGTCAAGTCAAGTCACTCATATATTCTCTCCATTCTCTCGCAAACCCAACCCCAAACCCAACATCGCAACTCGCAGAAAATGCAAAAAATAAGAAAATCCTTCAGCCCCCATATCCGATCCAATCGAACCCAAGAAAAGCCAATCCTTCTCCACACACAGTCTAGCGCATCTCATCTCATCTCACACCATCAACTAAGTACTAGGTATTATACCAAGGATCCAAGACCGAGCTTAAATCCTTCAACATTAGTAATTGAGATTTCGGTTGACCCCTCCTTCCTTTTTTGGGTGGAGAATTTATCCGTGGTGCGAGTGCGAGGAGGGATGGTGGGGATGGTATGGAAATAGAGGAGAAGAATAGAGGAGAGAAAAAAAGATGAGAGAGAGAGTTAGATGAGGATTATTCTTAGTGGTGTTTGCTTCCTCGCATATTTATAGGGAGTGTATATGTAAGTAGATGGCGACGTATGTATTCAAACATGATGGAATACGTGTTATGTATGCACATATATTTTCCACATTTGATATACATTCCGCATACATAATTTCTGAATATCTAAACTTCTTATATATAATCTAGGTAGGTATATATGCATTCATGGTATATCAGCCGAAAGTTGAGCGACTTGGTTTTCATATGGAAATTCTCAACTCCTCATCTTGTTCATTCTATTCCACACCGATCTCACCCTGCAATCCACACTACTCCTCTCCGGGAAATACAAGATGTTAGTTCGATATAGGATAATAAGACAGTCAGGTTGTTCATGTTGATGTGAATCCTACGTCCTAAGGCCTAGAGCCCTACCAAACTCTATGATTCAAATCCAAATCCAAATCCAACTAAAATTCCCCCAAAAGCCAAATTATAATCTACTCATCTTCAGCAAGTCATCCTCATAATCTCCAGATAAATTCTCATTCCCAACATGTAAACAAATGCCCTCCCCTTAAAGAAAAGTACTAACCTTCCTCGCCAGCCTCATCTCATATATTTCGCTAGCGTAGAAAATAAGATGGATGCGTGGATATCGAATATCAAATTTTATAAATCGAGTATGAAGCACGATGTATGTAATGGGCTACTATATATAGATGATAGACAAAAGCTGCTAGACATCAGATACCACATACTCGATATCCAACCCCAAATGCAACCCCTCCCTTTCTCCTTCCCCCTCAACCAAAACCCAAACCCCAATACGCGAAACCCCCCCCCCCCAAAATAAATAAGTAAGAATTACGTCAAGATATCTACCTACCTATGGACTTACTACCCACAAGCAAAGTGAAGCAAAAATTAAAATACCAAACAAGAAATTCCGAAGTAATCCTCTCGATCTTCGTACAATCACATTTAACATCTATCCATCTCAAACTCTCGTTTTCCAATCTCCAATCTTCCAATTTTCAAGTCTCCAAGTCTCCAAATTTAAGTCTCTAACTTAGCAGGAATCTCCATTCTCTCTCCTCTCCCTCTATCTTACTCTACTTCTCTCCCTCCCTCTCAAGAGAAGGGGAAAGAGAAAAACATCATTCAGAATGGTTCCTGTATTCCTTCATAACTTCATCACCTCATCACCTACCTCACCAATTTGGACGTTAATCTCACTCTCACTCTCACTTCTCAATTACAATTATAATCACATCATCATAAACAAACACATAGGATAAACCCTCAAGTTTTCTCTTGAATTCTTTGAAATTTAACTTTATTCTCTCTCATCTTCATTTTGCATTTTGCAATCTCATTCTCATTTTCATTATCCCCCTCCCCCTCCCTCTCCCTCTTCCCATCCTCTTCTCAACTCCCCTAAAATTACAGATCAATTCTCCTCAAACACATCCATCTATCCATCCACTCATCACATACAAGAATAATCCCAGCCTATGAGATATACATATTCCCTCGCTCATCCCAAAACACCACCCACCCATCCATCCATCCACCCATTCATGCCCTTAAACCATGCAAGTTAATAACTATTATACTTCCGCATCACAAAAACAAAGAAAAAAAGAAAGAAAAAAAAGGGAATCCAGGCTCATACACACGCAAATGCAAATGCAGATACCCCTCCTAATCCCAATCTCAACCCCACCTCAATAACGATCTCTCCCCTGGTCTTCCGGTTCATGACTATAAGTACACGCCGCACCCTTTGCACACTTTCCCTCGCCCCAAAACTTACACGGCTGTTTCTTTCCCTTATACTGTCCATTTTCATCTAGAGGTTCCCATTTTGTATCTTTCTTCCAGTCCTTTCCCGGTTTACGCCATTTATCATTATTGTGATTATTTTTCCCTCCTCTCGAATCTCGATTTTCATCACTTTGATGACCAGGCCACCTAGATGAAGGATCGGTAGGAAGGGAAGGTGCATAACCTTGGAGAGCAGGATTATTGGACCAGGCGCTGAAGTCGAATTGTTGGGGTGTTGATGATGATGCTGGGATATCGGTACTTGTGTTATTGTTTCCGGTTAAATTCGCTAGGTATTGTTGGACTTGTTGATTGACGTCTGGGGCCGCGACTTGATAATTCATAACCGGTTGAGTCATTTGTGGTTGATAACCTTGCATTTGAGGAACTGGCATTGGAGGTACCATTGAAGGAGCAGGTGGAGCTTGAGGAGCCTGCATTTGTGCAAGAATTCTCTCTTCTGCAGCATTAGGATGATCCTTATTATAACCATCCCACCAATCCTTCTTTTGTGCTTCGTTCATCCACTCAGGTGGTTCAATAGCTGGATATGGTTTACCCTTCAAAGTTGCGACAACACGTTGTAGATTCTCCCATGCTACGTCCATTATGGTGTTGGATTTTGGTGCTCCAGCAAGTTGTTGTAATGCAGACATACCATTATTTGATGAAGCATTTTTTGTGAAACCGCGAGCTTGGTTATCTAACATTTCTTTGTACTTTCTTTCTTCCAGACGACCAATCGCAAGGGCTCGTGCATATTCTGGACCATACTGATGAATATCTTGAAGTCTTTGGATCAACCAAGGAGCGCTTGGATATTTCAGTTGTTTTACCATGCCAGTAGTGGCATCATTTGCAGAAGATGGTTCTTTTGCCGATGGTGGAATTTCTGAAGGATCATTATAGATTACAAGTAACTCGTTGGCCTCTCGTCGCTCTTGTACTTGTTGTTCCGGAGTAACAAACTTAACATTTCCACCTCTGGTAATATAACTTGGACCATATGTAGTATGCTTATCCAAGTTGGAAAGATCGACTTCAACCAAAGTAGGATAAGGTCGATCCTCAACCATACCAGACATAACCTCATCATCGTCCTCATCTGTAGCCTGGACACGTTGCTTATGCATCATACCCTCGGAATGATTGTTACGTGCATCTCTCAACATACCATCTTGACGTCCCTCATCTTCTGCAACCTCATGTTTGAATATACGAATTTGCTCAAGTTCATCATCTGACTTGAATTTGACCCTAAGATGTCGTCTGCTTTCTTTTCGCTCACGACGCTTCTTTTCTTCAGGAGTTTCTGGAGGTCCAGCCGCTGGCGAAGCCTTCTTTGGTGCCTCGGGTGGTTTCTCGATGCTGGCCAAGATATCACCTAATCTAGATGACATTGGTGGCGGTGGAGGTGGTGATAGTTCCTTCTTCTTAGGTGGCGCAACCTTTGGCGCAGGCTTAGGAATTGGCTTAGAGGAAGAAATTCCAAGAAGGTTGGATCTCTTAGGTATCGGTGGCAATTTCGTTGTCGAGGTAGGAGTTCCAGAAACATCAGTAGCAAACTTCTTATTTGGTTTGCCATTACTGCTATCTCCTTCATGAGGTCTTTTTGATGAATTCGGATTAGTTGCTGTGGGCTTCAAAGATTCTGTAGCTCGAGATTTAATTTGTTCTATCTTTTCAAGCTTCTTCTTGGTATCTTCAGCGCTAGGCAATGTCTGATCTATTTTAGAAGCTCTCCCTTTTGCATCAACTGTGTTATCCATTATGACTTTAATGTAATTTTTAGTCTCTTGATCTCCTTTCTTATTCCAACGCTTTGCAAGAGCATCAAATTTACTCTTCGTAAGCAAATCTTCTGTGAGTGTTTGAAATTTGGCAAGTAAAGCAAAAACAGCTCTTGGAAGTTTACCCTGGTAATCTTCTGTTTTTGTACATTCGATGAGTGTGGCTGTCAGACCACTTACTAATTTCTGGTGGCCACCAAGATTTTCGACAATTGGACCATAACCGAGTTTGTTCGCTGCCTCAATTGTTTGATATAGAGCTTCTGATAGTTCGGAACGGTGCGACTTCAGTTTTTGCAATTGTGCCTCGGGGGTTTTAGATGTGGTTGCTTCTTGTAATTTTGCCGTAGCATCCTTGATCTGGGTTCGAAGTGCGATGAAAGTATTGGCATAATCGTTCATAGCACTTGTAATAGCAGCGGCACTTGGATTAGAATTCGGATCCTTCCAGACAATTCCAATGGCATCCCATCGGGCAGCACTAGGGATATCACTGGGACGCGTGAGCTCACGGACCTGTGTTTATTAATCATTAGTATTCATTTTACTTGTAGTTGAGCTACCAGTCATATGCTGCCATATCAAATAACGTCAAAAGATATATGCGAGTAGGCTAATATGTTTTCCGACTCATGTATCGGAATAGTTCAAACCGAACGTTTATTATGGAATAGTAACAGCAGATGCATGTCATACACATGCTAGAGATCGATCACATTTATGAGTCACTGGGAAAGGGGAATTTGTACTTACGGTACTAATGTCTATTGGAGGCGGCAAATCTTCTTCTTCTTCATCTTCGTAATCAGACTCTTCTTCCGAACTTGTTTCTTCTTCTGAAGTGCTTGATTCTGTGGGAGTTGAAGACTTGGTTGGCGTATTTGTACCATCAGAACGCACATTAGAATCTTTATCAAAAGCAGATCTACCCGTGCCTTTATAAGTGCTAACGTGTGTTTTCTTCTGTTTTGGCGCTCGAATTTTCTGTGAAATTTTTGCTGGTGTTGTTGAAATTTCTAACCGAGATGTTAATACTGAGGTAAACAGAGATCCCAGCGATACTTACTTGATTTATTCAGTCCCACTACTAGCTCCTTTCCACTTCTGGATTTTCTCGGATGATACTTCGGAATGGTATCTACCAAAAAGATGTTAGCAAATTTTATGTATCGGGATTTTTTTTTTGAAATGTACTGACTCTTGAGTGCAGGAGGAACTTGTATAGGCGTATCCTCCCATACAAGAAACGGAGCATATGAAAACCGAGGCCTTGAAGAGGTATTATTCGCAAGAAGATCTGGATGAGTGACTCGGAGTGGGTTTGGAGCGGGAGCAATGGGTTGAGGCTCGGGAATCTCTCGTTGACGGGGAACAGCAACAACAGGTACCGCGGCAGGATATTGCTCTGGAATGGGAACATGTTGCTTGACCTCCTCCTTTTGAACGAGATCTGTAGGAATCGAAGGATATCGCACTGTGTTATTGGATGAATTCTGGTCCACCTTTTGTGGTACGATACCACTCTGAGGTGTGTTAAAGAAATGATTATCATTACTTTGTATCCTTTGGCCATAACTATAATTAGGTTTACTACCAATTCCGCTATCTGATCTTTGAAAAGCCGCCGATGGAATTCCACTGTTCATTTGCTGTTGAGCCAACAAATTGTATTGAAGTGTTTGAGGAGAAATTGTGGGATGCTGGGTGGTGCTTTGCTGATAAGGGAAAGAACTTTGAGCTCCATGGTATGAATTCGGTTCTTGCAATGAAGGATCGAGGTTGTAAGAGGTAGGAGTGAACATGTCTGTTGGTCTGGCATGCTGGTACTGCGCGGCAGAATACGCAGGACTATTCGTATATGATAGAGCATTGTAGGCGGGTTGCTGGTGAGACTGATGAGAAAGATCATACTGTCCATAAGAAGGTTGAATGTTCGAATATCTTCCATATGGATCTGATTGTATGTGTTGTTGCTGAGGCTGTTGCTGGGGCTGTTGTTGAGGTTGCGATTGCTGTTGTGGGTATGCATATTGATCTGCCGCACTTGGCCAGACTGAACCATTGCCCAATAACCCATCGAAGTCAACATCATCCGGTATGTAGCCATGATTATCACCGTCCATCTTGAATCGTGAAAGTGAGGTGGTCACGTGGAAGACTTAAGGCTTAGGCAGAGTTAGAGGAGTGGCTCGGTAAGAGACGCTTAAATGCGGGTAGCTGGCTTTTCGGACTGGGCTCGGGGCGTGTGTGGAAGAATGGCGTGGCGTGTCCCGAAAGGTCAAAGACCAGGAGTAAAATTATTCGTCTATTCGCTTTATGGTAAAGTGGGTGAATTGATTTGTTTTGATTGGGTAAGCTAAACAACAAAGAACATGAATTAGCTGACAAGTAAAATTTTGATTAAGCAACCCCCCGCCCCCATGAAAGAATGAAATCCATCCCATGTTGATGGCTGGGCGTAAGTAAGGTAAAGTGTGTAGAGAGAAAAGTGTGAGCAGAAGGAAAAGGAAACGAAAGACGAGCTTTTGGTGGGCAAGGAAAATTGTATGTGCGTGTGAATGGATGTGTATGTGTAGGTGTAGATGTAGACGTAGTATGCAAAAGCCACAGATGACGATGCTTGCAACTCTCTGATCATATGTGATGCGATAATCCATCCGTTGAAGAATTGAAGATATCGATGGATGACTCAATGAAGGAATGAATGCCTTCAAAAACACACCCTCGCCCCTCCGCCATCACAGATTCTCCTGCAGATGTAGAGTGGCAGACGATGCAGCTATGAATTGGCCATTATATCACACCTAACTTCTGGGTTATTATCAAAATGTAGCGATGTTCCGCGAATGTACCTTTTTCATCCAGTACATCCAGCGGCACAATCACACACCAGACGCCAGATAGCCAAGAAATACTATCGGTAAGAAGAAGTACAACAGCGGCCTGCACAGTACAATAGAGTCCAGTGAAGCCAGGTTCGAGCGAGATGCGTATACCCTTCTCTGCAGCAATGATGTAGATGAAGATCTTCCCGTGGAAACGATCTTTTCTCTTTGCACTGTGCGATACGATATGGGCAACTTATATTATCTCAACCTTGCACGTTGATATGCGGTCCCTTTCCGACCTCTATGTGCGAAAGCAAAAGCGTGAACGCTTTGTGTCTATGCAGATGGAGGATTCTTGGAGGGTGGCAATACAATAGTTTCTGGGTAGTAGGGGGAGGGGGAAAGTGCAGTTGTAGATAATTGTGCCAGCTTCAATTGCATGGCGTATCAAGATTTTGTGTTTGCGGTGTTGTGTGTATTCAAAGTGTTACCATACCCTTTGTCTGCTCTGCCCTGCTCTGCTCTGCTCTGCTCTGCTCTGCTCTGCTCTGCGTGCTTTGCGCACCTAGATCTGCCCGTTTGTTTTTCTTCTCTAAAGTTCTACACTCTTATGAGTGAACCAGCAGCCTGTTCTTTTCAAATCCGGTCACTTTTTTGTTCAATAATTAATTTGTACGATCATGAAATTCTGATTAGAAGTAAAGTTGCCGCGTCCATGTAAGAACCATCAAAGAAAGAATGTGAGGGGACAGCTGGTGAGAGGGGGGAAGAGGTGAAGAGGTGAAGAGGTGTGTTGATGCAGAATTGGGTGGTGGTGATGGTGGTGATGGTGGTGTGTGTGTTGTTGATGGAGGTCGAGAGAGTACGAAAGAAAAGGTCAGATTTTGATGGCGTCGTGGTTGTTGTAGTGGATTAAAGAAAGGAACAAGAGATTGAAGGAGCGAGCGATTGAAATTGAGGGAAAGCGTGGGAAAGTAGAAAGAGTTTTAGTTTCGCCTGCAGAACGTTTCGCCGTACAGGAAGAAGAGACCCCCTTGTACCTGATGTGATTTGATGGCGCTAAAACATTCCTAGTTTAGATTCACATGATTCACATTCTTGGGCAGACACAAGCACATGGGTTGCTCTGCTCGTGCAATTCACCATGACAGTTGATCCTCTCATACCGACGACCGAGATATCCAGGCACACGTGAAGGATAAGCTATCGCAGAACTCGCAGATGTGTCCTTGAGTTACAGCGCGGCGCAGGCAAATCATTCCACACCCTTCTTGAATCTCATCTACGGAATACCAATCTTTTGATCATTGCCCATTCCGTTGCCCGTTTCACTGCCCGTATTACATGATATATTCTAGCCAATTTGGCTGATTCACAGCCTTGGGCCTGGGAAATCAATAACAAATATGGCCATGGCAGCTTCCACTTCACACAATTCACTCCGGGATCGTCAGATCAGTATGTAAACAAATCTCCCCTCTCCTCTCCTCTCCCCCCTCCCCCCAATCTTCTGCCTCTTCAGCATACTTACATCCTGACTCGCTTTCCATAGGATCCATCGAGCGCATGCTAAACTTGAACCACGATTCCCCCGAATCTGCGAATGCCCACGATCAAACATCACACACTGGAATTGCCGTTCCATCAGTGCCGATTCTAAATGAAGATGGAGAGCCAATATGGAAGGTCTTGGTCTTTGATGATTTAGGACGAGATGTGATAAGCAGTGTACTACGAGTTAGTGACTTGAGAGCTTGGGGAGTTACAATGCATATGTATGTTGATGTGCGGGGAAGCAAGAGCTTCAATTTTACTTGCAGGTACTGATAGATTCAGGCATATTACAGCAAATCGGCATCCTATTCCAGATGTTCCAGTATTATACTTGGTTGAACCTACAGAAGCCAACTTAAAGGGCATTACCAGTGATCTCTCGAAAGGTCTCTACTCCCCTGCCTACATCAACTTTCTCTCCTCGATACCCCGCGCATTATTAGAAGATTTCGCAAAACAAACCGTAGAAGCTGGGACATCAGAGAACATTGCACAATTCTTTGATCAGTACCTAAATTTCATTGTGGGAGAACCGGACCTCTTTAGTCTTGGGATGAGAAAACAGAATACATATTGGGCATTGAACAGCGCAAAGACAAAGGATGAGGAATTGGACAACGTGGTTGATAGAATCGTCAGCGGACTTTTCAGTGTTATGGTCACAATGGGTAAGATCTTTAGTATTTTTCATGAGTACGCAACTAATAGTTTACAGGCGTTATGCCAATAATTAGATGTCCTCCTGGTGCAGCAGCAGAAATGATCTCTGCTAAACTCGATCGAAAATTGAGAGACCACGTCTTAAATTCAAAAGACAATCTATTCTCCGGCCCCGCCAATCGTCAATCTACTATTGCGCCCTCTGCTCGACCTGTTCTTATTATACTCGATCGAAATGTTGATTTAATACCTATGCTGTCGCATTCCTGGACATATCAGTCACTTGTACATGATGTTCTCAAAATGAAGTTGAATCGAATTACCGTCGAGACACCAATAGATGAGGAGAATCCTGCAAAGGGTACTACCAAAAAGGCCTACGATTTGAACGCGAATGATTTTTTCTGGGCAAAAAATTCCGCCGTGCCATTTCCACAAGTAGCGGAGGATATTGATGCAGAGTTAATGCGATACAAGGCCGATGCAACTGATATAACCAAGAAGACAGGTGCTTCTTCTATAGAGGATCTTCAAAATGATACAAGCGCTTCAGCACAACATTTGAAGGCTGCCATTACCTTATTGCCCGAATTGAGAGAACGAAAAGCCGTGCTAGATATGCACATGAATATATTAGCTGGACTTTTGACCGGCATAAAGGATCGCCAACTGGATAACTTTTACCAAATGGAAGAAAATATCATGAAGCAAACAAAAGCGCAGATGCTTGAGGTTATAAACGATGCAGATAAAGGCAAAGAACCAACAGATAAATTGAGATTATTTATCATATGGTACTTGAGTACCGAACAAGAAATCACGAGGGCTGAGATGGACAAATTTGAAGAATCATTGAAGGCTGCAGGTGCCGACACTACATCTTTAGCATATGTCAAACAGTAAGTCAATGATTTATTTATTTTGTTTAGTTGATGCGACTAACAATTAATTCAGAGTTCGCACCACAACCCGTATGACAATGCTCACTACAGCTCCTACCCCTGCTTCTCAACCACCAAGTACATCTGGCGACCTTTTCCGTGGTCTCTCTTCCATTTCCTCTCGCCTGACCACATCCCTTAAAGAAACTGGTATTACCACCAATTTCGATAATTTAATATCCGGAGTAAAGAATTTCCTTCCTGCAAATCGTGATCTTACTGTCACCAAAATCACAGAATCAATTATGGATCCTCAATCAGCTTCCAGTTCCGCAATAGCAAAAACAGAAGATTACCTCTACTTTGACCCTAGATCCGCAAATGCAAGAGGTACCGTACCACCAGCAAGCGCAAGTAGAAGAAATGAAATGCCAGGAAGTCTACAAGGACCGGGCATTACACCAAGTTTGGGTATGCGTAGACAAGGGTTTAGTGAAGCAATTGTTTTTACAGTTGGTGGAGGTAGTATGGATGAATATGGAAATTTGCAGGAGTGGACG